>JAIOJX010000006.1:43909319-44509319 GCA_022376925.1 Tragulus kanchil
AAACATAATTTTTAGAGGCTAAGAAGAGGAAAGGACACACAAGAAAAGAGGCAGTCATGACACAGGAAGGCTGAGATGCAGCCCTATATTAACATTCACATAGACACACAGCCACACACACACAGCTTGGAAGATATTAAGGTACTCATAGAAATGAATAGGATTTTTATACCATTGTTAGGTGATAAGAAATGCATACACTTAATAAAAGAAGTAATAAAAGCAAAAAAAGCACACACACACAAAAACTCCAAGGATATATCATTCATAATTCCACAACCCAAAGACAGCTGCTGTTTACATTTTAGAACATTTCTTCAAATAATGTGTATTTTTATAAACACACAAGCATAACTGTGTGTTTAAACATACAGAACAAGTGTCTTGCAGTAAATCATTTAAGAATATGTTGCTCTCAACATCTTTTATTATTTCCCACATGGTACTTTTGGTCTCAGAACAAAAAGGGTCTATCAAGGAACTGGGTATCTAATAGGGTTTCTGTTGCCCAACTTAGAGAAGAAAGGATGCCTGATCCTAAGATACACTGAAGTCATGCTGCACTAGCAAGGTCTCTAAGACTTATTTCTGTTTCCCTGATGTCCTTATCTTTTGAAGTAGCAGCTCAGAGATTTCTCTAGAGACCAAAGCTTGAGAATATCAGGCCTGAACATTCCTACCACATTCAAGCAGTCTCCGCAGCTATTGGTAAATAGAAGGCAGCTGTGGGCAACTGGGATCGCTTGCTTTAAGTCACAGCTGAGTCCAATTGCATGTGTTTGTTGCATGTGTACTCATTCGCTAACTGTTGTCTGACTCATTTCAACTCCAAGGACTGACTGTAGCCTGCCAGGCTCATCTGTCCATGGAATTTTCCAGGCAAGAGTACTGGAGTGGGTAGCCATTCCTTTTTCCTGGGGATCTTCCCAACCCACGAATCAAAGTCAGGTCACCTGCACTACAGGCAGATTTTTTTTACCATCTGAGCCACTGGGGAAGCCCAAGAATACTGAAGTGGATAGCCTATCCTTTCTCCAAAGGATCTTCCTGACCCAGGAATTGAACTGAGATTTCCTACATTACGGGCAGATTCTTTACCAGCTGAGCTACCAGAAAAGCCTATCAGGGAAGCCCATCAGGGAAGTCCACCAGAGAAGCCCATAGCAAGTCTAAACTGAAGCCTACATTTAATCCTTAGCACCAAAGATGTTCTTACAAGACTAAAGTCTGGTCCTGCCAATCCCACCTTTCCCAAGGCAAGGATTCTTCTCACTCCCTCTCCCAACTCATTTGGGACTCCCATGATTCACTCTGTTTCCTCCTAGGATCTTCACAGCATTTCTCTCTGGCTCCCCATTGCCAGGCTCAGCTGACGGGCAGAGAAAGCAAGTTTCTGTTGATCAGTCATGGCCTCCAAAGATTTCTCTACTTTACTCTTCAAAGACTTTTGTACATTCTGACAGTTAGCTCCATTTTTCCATCAATGCTATGTGTGATGTTGATTATTATTTGCTTGCCTCAGAACACAGATGTCAGAGGGGAATTCCCAGTGTAACTCATCTCACACATTAAACCCAGGTGGCTCTGAGAACTGTATTAAGGTTAATGTCTGGAAGTACAGCACCCTTTGTAGAAACTTAGTTCTCCAGAGAAACAGAACCATTGAGATATTTATGAAGGGCTCATTGGCTCATCCTTTCATGGAGGCTGAGTGGTCTCTCAACATCTGCACAGTCCAGGAGAGCTGATGGTGTATTTCTAGTCCAAGCCCAAGGGCCGAAGATGCTGAAGAGCCAGTGGTGAAAGTTCTGATCTGAGTCCCACTCCAAAGGTAGGAGAAAACTGGTGTACCAGCTCATTGACAGTCAAGCAAAGAGAGCAATTTCTCCTTTAGCCATTTTTCTTCTATCCAAGACTTCAGTGGATTGGATGGGACCCATCCACATTTCAGAGTTTAAGCATTAGTTACTCAGTTGTGTCTGATTCTTTGAGCTCCATGATCTGTAGCCTGCCAGGCTCTTCTGTCCATGTGATTTTCCAGGCAAGAACACTGGAATGGGTTGCCACTCCCTTCTCCAGGGGATCTTCCTGACCCAGGGATTGAACCTAGGTCTCCTGCATTACACTCAGATTCTTTACTGTCTGAGCTGCCAGGGACACCCAATCCCCTTAACTCTACCTATTCAAATTTTAATCCAAAAACATCCTCACAAGCACACTCCAAATGTTTAATCAGGTATCTAAGAGCATCTCTAGTAGTTCAGTGGTAAAGAATCCACCTGCCAATGCAGGAGACACAGGTTTGATACCTTGTCAGGGAAGATCCCACATGCCTTGGAGCAACTATTAAGCCTTGGTTCTAGAGCCCAGAAACCACAGCTACTGATCCCATGAGTCACAACTACTGAAGCTTGTGTGCCCTAGAGCCTGTGTTCCACAACAAGAGAAGCCACTGGCATGAGAAACTGAGTGCCAGAAAATAGAGTAGTTCCCACACACTGCAACTAGAGAAAAGCATGCACAGCAACTAAGACCCAGCAGAGCCATAAATACATAAAGAAAAAATCAGGTCTCCAAATAACTCATGCCCAGTCAAGTAGACACATAAAGTTAATCATCACATCTTTCCCTCTTTTATTCCAGTGGCTGAAATCATATTTCCTCACGACCATAATCACTAAATTTGGAGTCACCAACATGAATATGAAGCTCCTGGAGCAAACTTTCAGGATGAAGCCTTGGAGTAGAAGTAGCTTAAAGGGAAGGGTTCTTTTGTTATTGCTTGACTGTTACTCTTCCATGGAGGCTGAGTGGTCTCTCAACATCTGCACAGTCCAGGAGAGCTGATGGTGTATTTCTAGTCCAAGCCCAAGGGCCGAAGATGCTGAAGAGCCAGTGGTGAAAGTTCTGATCTGAGTCCCACTCCAAAGGTAGGAGAAAACTGGTGTACCAGCTCATTGACAGTCAAGCAAAGAGAGCAATTTCTCCTTTAGCCATTTTTCTTCTATCCAAGACTTCAGTGGATTGGATGGGACCCATCCACATTTCAGAGTTTAAGCATTAGTCACTCAGTTGTGTCTGATTCTTTGAGCTCCATGATCTGTAGCCTGCCAGGCTCTTCTGTCCATGTGATTTTCCAGGCAAGAACACTGGAATGGGTTGCCACTCCCTTCTCCAGGGGATCTTCCTGACCCAGGGATTGAACCTAGGTCTCCTGCATTACACTCAGATTCTTTACTGTCTGAGCTGCCAGGGACACCCAATCCCCTTAACTCTACCTATTCAAATTTTAATCCAAAAACATCCTCACAAGCACATTCCAAATGTTTAATCAGGTATCTAAGAGCATCTCTAGTAGTTCAGTGGTAAAGAATCCACCTGCCAATGCAGGAGACACAGGTTTGATACCTTGTCAGGGAAGATCCCACATGCCTTGGAGCAACTATTAAGCCTTGGCTCTAGAGCCCAGAAACCACAGCTACTGATCCCATGAGTCACAACTACTGAAGCTTGTGTGCCCTAGAGCCTGTGTTCCACAACAAGAGAAGCCACTGGCATGAGAAACTGAGTGCCAGAAAATAGAGTAGTTCCCACACACTGCAACTAGAGAAAAGCATGCACAGCAACTAAGACCCAGCAGAGCCATAAATACATAAAGAAAAAATCAGGTCTCCAAATAACTCATGCCCAGTCAAGTAGACACATAAAGTTAATCATCACATCTTTCCCTCTTTTATTCCAGTGGCTGAAATCATATTTCCTCACGACCATAATCACTAAATTTGGAGTCACCAACATGAATATGAAGCTCCTGGAGCAAACTTTCAGGATGAAGCCTTGGAGTAGAAGTAGCTTAAAGGGAAGGGGTTCTTTTGTTATTGCTTGACTGTTACTCTTCCAGATGGCTTTCCTATCTGTGTCTCTCACCCCACAGCTCAACCCTTGCCTCAGACACAACTCGGGTTTGCCACTCTGTCTTCAGGTGCTACCTATGTGAGGAGCAGACTGGGTCTCTGCCTTATCGTTCACTGAAACAAGTTCCAACGCACATTATAAACAATTCTAACAGCTGTGGAGCTGTCTTCTCCTGTGTAGTTACTGCCTGCCATATTTTACATATATCAGCATGTGCAGTCCTCACAACAACCTTATGAGTGATGATGATTCCTATTTTTAAGATACAGTTTCTGAAATACAAAAGGATTATGAGCTTACTTAAGGAAACACAGCTATTAAATTGTAATGACACAGTTTAAATGCACACGCATCTGATGCCCAAGTTTGTGCACACCATCATAACACTCTGGGTTTCCTGCCCACTCCTCTCCACCCTGCTTTTCCAAACTGCTTCACAAAAGGCTGAGTAACTGGCTCAAATGGAAATGTTCATCTCTGATTCAGCCTGGTAGTCCTACATAGATCCAGATTCAGTGATCTTTTCCAAGCATTGGCATAAACAGAAGGTCTGAAAATCCTATGTGACTTCCCTGTGAGCAATTAAGGGGCTGCATTCTGTCACACGCTATTCACCCTTCACTATTCATCATCACAAACTTTCAGACGCACAGAAGGTCACGATTGCAAGCACAGTTATTTTAAGAGATGGCATTGTTCTCAAAAGCCACAGTAGGACCATTGCAGAATGATTTTAACTCGGATCTATATTCAGAGATGGATTCTTCTTTTGGCTCAAATGACGTAGGTTTGTTAGTTGGGGTGTGAGTAAGAGGTGAGGAGATAAAAAAGGGGGGAACAAGTACCCATGCTTATCCATCTCCTGCTCACCTTTTGATAGTTGCTTATTTCTCCTGTACATGGCAGAGTCAAATTCCTTGCTCTAGCCTGACATCTCCATTTCATTTAATTTGTCACAGGAATATTTCTCCAATTTGAATTATGTACGACCATAATCACTAAATTTGGAGTCACCAACATGAATATGAAGCTCCTGGAGCAAACTTTCAGGATGAAGCCTTGGAGTAGAAGTAGCTTAAAGGGAAGGGTTCTTTTGTTATTGCTTGACTGTTACTCTTCCAGATGGCTTTCCTATCTGTGTCTCTCACCCCACAGCTCAACCCTTGCCTCAGACACAACTCGGGTTTGCCACTCTGTCTTCAGGTGCTACCTATGTGAGGAGCAGACTGGGTCTCTGCCTTATCGTTCACTGAAACAAGTTCCAACGCACATTATAAACAATTCTAACAGCTGTGGAGCTGTCTTCTCCTGTGTAGTTACTGCCTGCCATATTTTACATATATCAGCATGTGCAGTCCTCACAACAACCTTATGAGTGATGATGATTCCTATTTTTAAGATACAGTTTCTGAAATACAAAAGGATTATGAGCTTACTTAAGGAAACACAGCTATTAAATTGTAATGACACAGTTTAAATGCACACGCATCTGATGCCCAAGTTTGTGCACACCATCATAACACTCTGGGTTTCCTGCCCATCCTCTCCACCCTGCTTTTCCAAACTGCTTCACAAAAGGCTGAGTAACTGGCTCAAATGGAAATGTTCATCTCTGATTCAGCCTGGTAGTCCTACATAGATCCAGATTCAGTGATCTTTTCCAAGCATTGGCATAAACAGAAGGTCTGAAAATCCTATGTGACTTCCCTGTGAGCAATTAAGGGGCTGCATTCTGTCACACGCTATTCACCCTTCACTATTCATCATCACAAACTTTCAGACGCACAGAAGGTCACGATTGCAAGCACAGTTATTTTAAGAGATGGCATTGTTCTCAAAAGCCACAGTAGGACCATTGCAGAATGATTTTAACTCGGATCTATATTCAGAGATGGATTCTTCTTTTGGCTCAAATGACGCAGGTTTGTTAGTTGGGGTGTGAGTAGGAGGTGAGGAGATAAAAAGGGGGGAACAAGTACCCATTCTTATCCATCTCCCGCTCACCTTTTGATAGTTGCTTATTTCTCCTGTACATGGCAGAGTCAAATTCCTCGCTCTAGCCTGACATCTCCATTTCATTTAATTTGTCACAGGAATATTTCTCAATAACGTCCAACCTTTAAGGAAAGTTGAAAATGTAAGACATCTGCCTAATGAAATGTTTTTGCAAAAAGATGCAATATTTTCTGTGGGTCCTGTTTTACTCTGAATATGTGGTGGGAATATATTAAAAGTACTCTTGGAACTTTCCTGGTGGTCCAGTAATTGAGACTCTAAGCTCCCAATGCAGAGAGCCAGTGTTCCATCCCTGGTTATTGAACTGGATCCTGCATGCTACAACTGAAAGCCCACACACTGCAACTAAAGAGCCCGCATCCTGCAAAGAAGACCCTGCATGTCACAACTAAGACCCAGTGCACGACCCGCCCTCCAAAAAAATAAAGTCCTTCCACTTTTCTCCTGAGAGGTTGCCTGGTGCTCAGATAAGTTAGAGAAAGTTCTCTACTCTCATAACTAATCACTAGGGAAGGTCTGAAGAGATTGGACATCAAGATACAGGGGGAAAGCTACAATTACATAAAAAATGGATGATTTATTGCTGTGATAGATGGAATTAAGGTTCTTAACCCTCTAGGTAAGAGATGGTGAAGAGGGGCTTCCCTGGTGGTCCAGTGGGTAAATAGTCCACCTTGCAGTGCAAGGGGCACCAGTTCAATCCCTGGCTGGGGAAGATCCCACCTGCTTAGGAGTGGCTAGGCCAGTGTGCCCAATTGCGAGCCAGCGCTCTGGAGCTCAGGCGCCCAGAGTTGGCGCTCTGCAGCAAGAGAGGCCGCTGTGATGGGAGGCCCACATGGGCTAAAGAATAAAGATGGATGAAAAATAAAAACGACTTATAGGCCAAAAATAAAAGGTGGGGGGGATGGTGAAGAAAGGGAAGCCTGGTATGCCACAGTCCATGGTGTCACAGTCAGACATGACTGTACAACTGAACTGAACCATCTAGTTCTCTGTAGTAAGGTCATTCACCCTCTTGCCCTTCTGCCTAGCACACTCTTCCACTCCAAACTTTGGCTTTGCTCATGTGATTTGTTTAGCCAATCGGTTTTTCACAGATGTATCCTGAGCAAGGGCTTGTCTTCTTGCCTTTGTGCCATCACCATAAGAAGAGAAACATGCCAGCAGAGTTCACATGGCATATAATGGTGATTGTGACACGTGTTATCCCATTGAATGCCTGCATTCATTCGGCTGATCTAGCCGGCGAGGCGAGCCTTCCCTTCGTTTCAAATCGAAAGCTTTCTTCTACCATTTCCCTTCCACTCATATTCATTTGTGTCTCTTGCTTTTCTGCTTTTCTCTAGTCTGATCCCCAGAGGGTGAACTTCTCAGTCTGGGTGGTGAAGATGCCCAAGTTCAGATCTCAGCCTTTAATGCGTGTAAGAGACGTTTGGCCTCAGGCCCGTAGGTATCATTGGTTAAATGTCTCAAAAGATTATTTTGTTTAATACTCTAGAAAATGTCCCCAAATCCTGTCATCTGAAGCACTAATGTGGACGCCAAGATACTTTTAATAAAAAGCGTACTGTTTGAGACCAGCCTTTTACCCCCAGTCGTCATGAAGTCCCTGTAGTTCCGGCAGCCCAATCACTAGGATAAGAATTTCTTCTTGTGTCCACAGGATGGCAGTACAGGTCAATGTTAAACCTCACTACACAGCCCTTCAGAGTCCCACAGAGGGGTTTTGTTCAGACTTGGCATTCAACTCTCCTTTTCTCCATATGCCCACAGCCTCCTGCAACCCCGGCTGTAAACATTTCTCACTTTCCTGCTAGAGTGCTAGGCCAGTGTGCCCATGCGAGCCAGCTCTGGAGCTCAGGCGCCCAGAGTTGGCGCTCTGCAGCAAGAGAGGCCGCTGTGATGGGAGGCCCACATGGGCTAAAGAATAAAGATGGATGAAAAATAAAAACGACTTATAGGCCAAAAATAAAAGGTGGGGGGGATGGTGAAGAAAGGGAAGCCTGGTATGCCACAGTCCATGGTGTCACAGTCAGACATGACTGTACAACTGAACTGAACCATCTAGTTCTCTGTAGTAAGGTCATTCACCCTCTTGCCCTTCTGCCTAGCACACTCTTCCACTCCAAACTTTGGCTTTGCTCATGTGATTTGTTTAGCCAATCGGTTTTTCACAGATGTATCCTGAGCAAGGGCTTGTCTTCTTGCCTTTGTGCCATCACCATAAGAAGAGAAACATGCCAGCAGAGTTCACATGGCATATAATGGTGATTGTGACACGTGTTATCCCATTGAATGCCTGCATTCATTCGGCTGATCTAGCCGGCAGGCGACCCTTTCCCCTTCGTTTCAAATCGAAAGCTTTCTTCTACCTTTTCCCCTTCCACTCATATTCATTTGTGTCTCTTGCTTTTCTGCTTTTCTCTAGTCTGATCCCCAGAGGGTGAACTTCTCAGTCTGGGTGGTGAAGATGCCCAAGTTCAGATCTCAGCCTTTAATGCGTGTAAGAGACGTTTGGCCTCAGGCCCGTAGGTATCATTGGTTAAATGTCTCAAAAGATTATTTTGTTTAATACTCTAGAAAATGTCCCCAAATCCTGTCATCTGAAGCACTAATGTGGACGCCAAGATACTTTTAATAAAAAGCGTACTGTTTGAGACCAGCCTTTTACCCCCAGTCGTCATGAAGTCCCTGTAGTTCCGGCAGCCCAATCACTAGGATAAGAATTTCTTCTTGTGTCCACAGGATGGCAGTACAGGTCAATGTTAAACCTCACTACACAGCCCTTCAGAGTCCCACAGAGGGGTTTTGTTCAGACTTGGCATTCAACTCTCCTTTTCTCCATATGCCCACAGCCTCCTGCAACCCCGGCTGTAAACATTTCTCACTTTCCTTTTCTACCGATTCAAACAAAGGCAGCCCCTTCAGTTCACAAAGGACATTTATGAATGAAGATCCATACAATACCCCATCTTCATTATAAAAGCCCCCCAGACACAGGAGGCGGAGTCCAGCTGCCCACAAAACCACAGGCAACTAAGCCTTAGTTTGGGGGCTGCTGAGTAGTTGTTTAAAAATAGCAGTGGTCAGTTACACATTGTCAGCAACCTGAGCTAATCGCTGCTAATCAATAAAGTCATTGAAGTGTAATCGCCTCATTGGCAGTAGATGGGCCCAGGTCCAGCCTATGAGGACATAGTCTTCATGAATAGTCAGATAGTAATTATTTAACCAGAGCAGCATGGCCTCTAACAGACCCAGCATGGAGAAATGTATCCAAAACTACGTTTGAGACATTTTTCCTCTTCTCCAGAATAAAAAGAAGTGAGACAAAGTCGTCTTCTTCTTCCTTTTATTTTGTAAGATATTCTTTTCTATTTATTTATTTATTTTTGGCTACTCTGGGTTTTCACTGTTGCTGCAGGCTCTTGTCTAGTTGCAGGCAGTGGAGGCTACTCTCTAGTTGAGGTGAGCTGGCTTCTTGTTGCAGTGACTTCTCTTGTTGTGGAACTCCAGCTCTAGGGCACAGGGACTTCAATAGATTTGGCTCATGGGTTTGGTTGCTCTGCAGAATATGGGAGCTTCCCTGATCAGGAATTGAACCTGTGTCTTCTGCATTGCTGGGTGAACTCTTTACCACTGAGCTACCAGGCAAGCACCCCAAGTATTCTTGATTTGAGAATTATGAGCCCTGCTTTCAGACTTTAAAGAAGAAAAAATGAACAAGGATGCTTCTTGATCAAATAATTAAAATAACACTCATTCTAGTCTACACCAGCAAGTAATTTTTAAAAAGCTCTCTTTTCTTTTTATCTCTTTAAATAGTAAGACAAACTTTTGAGGTGCATATAGGTCAGGCATGACATTTGTTTGATGAAAACTACCCTGTATCTCAAACTTCTTCATTCTCATAGTAACAATGCTTTCGAAATTGAGAATTAACCAAGAAAACAGTAGGCTATAGATAGGAATTTGCCCTTTAAAAGTCCTTTTTTTGCCCTGTTCCCTTTAGTAGAGACTTCTTCTTTGGTAATATTCTCTTTCCTTTAGTCCTTTTTTAAAAATAGTATTATGCATTATTGAAAAGCCAATGCCACCTCTGGCCCTTCTTTATCTTCCACGGTGCTTAGCACGGCATTTTTCTCCAAAAACACACTGTGTAACTCTTTGCCTGATGAACATAGTGTGAAAATTAATTCCTGGAGATCTTCACCTCACTAACAAGTGGAGATCTAACATGTTTGAGTCTAAAACTTTATCAAGGCCACAGTAAGCACCAGTTCTCTGCAAAATTACTTCCAAAACTTCTTCAACAGCATCCTAAAAAAAAAAGAGGGAGAGAAAATTCTGGGAATCTCATAACATTAATATGGAGAGACCTAGGAAAGAAGATAAAGAGTCATGTTTAGCTTAAACGTTAGCCTTTCTTTTAGGAAATTGAAGGAAATTATTGTCATCTTATAGGATAGATGCAATTTTTCTAGCATTACTTTCCAAATCTCAAATGTGTGTGTTTGTAGGCTTGAGGAAAATGATGTATTTTTTAATGCAACTGGAGAGGTTTAACAAAGAGAGCCTTTTCTGGTCCCTATGGTGGTAAATCGGCTTTAGACTGTTAGCGAACACATCTAAAAGTTCAATGAACTTCAGTTAGTTGCTATGCCAACCAGCAGAAGACCTGTCCAGATATGAATTGATCACACAAATAAAAATCTCCCCAAAGATGATGTTTGTTTGGCTTAAGGGCACAGTCTTTTTAACAACACTTGAAAAATCAGAGGCCTGTTGGTTTGGGGAATTTATTTGGATCACTATCCAAATTTTTGCAGTGTATTATAAAATACTTTAATTTTTTTCATAGAAAATTGAGCAATTACTCCCATAAGGGAAATACCCCCTTGTTTTGGTTCCCCCTCCAAGTGTAAAAGTAGCAAATACAGAAAAAGCAACATATATGGTGGTTCCTGATTCTGAGAAAGAAAGAGTAACTAGAACTAAAGTCGTAAATCTTGACAAATGCTTTTGATTCTATTCTCACCTTCTGATAGCAAGTTGGGCAATTTATCTCCATTTCTTAGCATCATACTCTCACACTCTGCCATGGATAGGGTCTCTAAAACACTCTGTGTAAAAAGGACCTTTGGAAGACTTGCTTTGTTCAGTTTGATTTGAGGTTTTGTGAGCTCTGTGTCCAGGAAGTGAGTGAATTTGAGGCTAAACAAACACACAATCTAGGCAACATTGGAATTGACACCAACCTCTAGGGGTTGCAGGAGAAAACAATAGCGTGACATTTTTTTCATGTATTCCCTTTGGAAACTGAACTCCGATAACTTTCAGTTGTTAGACCTCTCCTCAGGCACCTAAAGAATAGACGAGAGTATACAAAACATTTTTGAATTGTTCAGCTGCTAAGTTGTGTCAGACTCTTTGTGACCCCATGGATTGTGGCATGCCAGGCTCCACTGTCCTTCACCATCTCCCAGAGCTGGCTCAAACTCATATCCATTGAGTTGTTGATGCCATCCAACCATCTCATCCTCTGTCTCTCCCTTCTCCTTTTGCCCTCAGTTTTTCCTAGCATCAAGGTATTTTCCAGTGAGTTAGCTCTTCATATCAGGTGGGAAAAGTACTAGAGCTTTAGTTTCAGCATCAGTTTTTCCAATGAATGTTCAGCGTTGATTTCCTTCCGGACTGACTGGTTTGATCTCCTTGCAGTCCAAGGGACTCTCAAGGGTCTTCTCTCGCACCACAATTTGAAAGTATCAGTTCTTCAGTGCTCGCCTTTCTTTTTTATTTTAACAAATTTTATGTCTAGTCTGAATATACAACTTTAATACGTATACTTAGTAAGAGAAATTCATAAAGGACAGTCACCAAGCATTTATTAGTATTATGTTTTATATAATATGACCTTGGCCCATTCATAGTATTCTTACTGTAGTTTCTCATCCCTGTATTTGTTCCAAATTTGACTTTTCATCTTTTATCTCCCATTGCCAACTCTAGTCACCTCTGAAATCCACAAAGAAATTTGAATTCTCTGTTGTATATCTTTTGTGATATCTGCAGGATTTACTTTTGTAAGGAGTGTAATTTTTACCTCTGGATCATTCCCTTTATTCCTAAATTCTGGATTTACACTTCACATTAGCTAATTTTACCTTTAACCACTCCAGGAGAGCCTTGGATTCCTCTCAACAAAAGGACTCAACAAGATGTGGAGTGGATATTGTGGATATTGATGATTTTAGATTAGGGTTTTTCTGTAGTTCAGATTAAGAAACAGATCCTTGACAACAGGTATAGGGACTGCAGTATAAATTCCTGCAGAATGTGAAATATGCTCAATAAAACTCACATTGTGTGTGAAAATAAGAAAATGACTAGCCAAAAAGTGCATATATACTTCTCATTGGGGAAGTTCAGTCTATTTGCCCTTGGTTTTCAAAGTGGATCATAATGTCCAACACTAAAATCTTGGGATTATTCAGCTTGGGTTTTGATCCCACAGAAAGTAATACTATTTCTGTAGCCTGAAATGAATAAATCCTAGATTTACATTCCAACACAATTCCAGTGCTCAGAGATACAGAATCTTCCTCCTTTCTGTTTCTGAGTAATGATTTAGATTCAAGAACTTATTTGGAAAGAAATAAAGAGAAATATCTTAGATAAATATTCACATAGTTGCATATTCACATAGGTAGCTTCCAGTAAAGACTGTGACTTAGAAAATCTGCATGTCAATAGCAATTCCTAACCAGTTTTCTCTCTCTGCTCTGTAATAAACCAACATTAGGCTGTTGAAGGAGAGACATCTTAAGTTAAAAGGTGTGGTTTGGCAGTGTTCCTAAATCAACGTTTAATAATTTGGGATATGTTTTATATTGTGTGTCAATAAAAATGCCCTACCTCATAGTTGTAGAAGGATTGGTGGGAAGCGTGGCAGTCATTTGATGACAGTGGCAGACTCTGGGGCGTTGATGATCTTGGTGCAGGATTTCTAAAAGGGCTCAAGAACCGAGCTATGCATAGGATACTACTTAAGCAGCATTGATGTTTTACCCCCTTCCTAGTATCTCATGGACTATCAAATTTGTAAGTGGGTGTTATCCTTACAAGAAAAACACATACTCTCATATTCACAATTCTCACCCTCACCCAGTGGAAAACAACAGTGATGTGCAAAAGGGGTACTTTTTAGGAAATGGTATTTGAGTCTAGGATGGAACAACTAGAGAGAAAAGTCTGGATGAAGAACAAAACTTTCCAAGAGCTGAGCAACTGCAACCCTTCAGAAGAAATTTAAAGAGACAACAGTCCTATTAACAGCTGCTTTGATTTTCAAACTGCTCTCTGATGGTTTAGGACTTTGGTTTTGGTATGTCCTCTGGAAATTTGTGGAGAGTGAGGAGAACAGGTGAGCTATGGTTTCTCAAGCTTCATTTTAATTCAAGCAGCTTTCTTTTTTTGTTTTATATATCAGAATTCTGGGAAGCACTGTAATAGGGAAGAACTTTGTATTCTAAGGCAATCACTAAAGGGATGTAGCCCATAATCAATATTATACACAGTGGCCCATCTTTGGGAAACCTGCCTCCTAAATAATGATCATTAAGCTAAAGTACCTTTGTTTCATTGATGGCAAATGTTCTGAACAGACCTGCCTGTGAGTGGCTGCAGGAAGGTAGAAGTGAACACATCCCCTCCAGAGTCTGGCCAGAACAAGGACCTTACCTGCTCTCAGGTATAAAATAACCCTGCATTCTAACTCAGAGAAAATGATTCTTTGAGATTCTCCTCCACCATCTTTTTGGTCTGCTGTTTTTCTAAATAAAACCATTATTCCCTGCCCTAATAACTCATCTCTTGATTTATTGGCCTATCATGCCACCAACAGTACAAACTTGAACTCAGTAACAGGGTCTCATTTTAAGGAAACAGGTCATTAAAAAAAAATTAGAGGAATTACCAATGATAAAAACCTGTTGCACATTGGCAGAAGGGGCTCTAAGAGAATATTTGGGTCTTGTGTTTAAGTCAGTGAAACAATAAAGGGTGAATCTCCATACCTCAATTCCCCACATCAGTAGTTCACACAGTACTATCCCTCAGTCAACAGTATCAGTATCTCTTGGGAACTTTGCTATAAATGCAGTTTATTTCTCCCTACCCAGACCTACCTAAAATTAAATGCCCGTTTCATCATTCGATCTCTCATATTCACAATTCTCACCCTCACCCAGTGGAAAACAACAGTGATGTGCAAAGGGGTACTTTTAGGAAATGGTATTTGAGTCTAGGATGGAACAACTAGAGAGAAAAGTCTGGATGAAGAACAAAACTTTCCAAGAGCTGAGCAACTGCAACCCTTCAGAAGAAATTTAAAGAGACAACAGTCCTATTAACAGCTGCTTTGATTTTCAAACTGCTCTCTGATGGTTTAGGACTTTGGTTTTGGTATGTCCTCTGGAAATTTGTGGAGAGTGAGGAGAACAGGTGAGCTATGGTTTCTCAAGCTTCATTTTAATTCAAGCAGCTTTCTTTTTATGTTTTATATATCAGAATTCTGGGAAGCACTGTAATAGGGAAGAACTTTGTATTCTAAGGCAATCACTAAAGGGATGTAGCCCATAATCAATATTATACACAGTGGCCCATCTTTGGGAAACCTGCCTCCTAAATAATGATCATTAAGCTAAAGTACCTTTGTTTCATTGATGGCAAATGTTCTGAACAGACCTGCCTGTGAGTGGCTGCAGGAAGGTAGAAGTGAACACATCCCCTCCAGAGTCTGGCCAGAACAAGGACCTTACCTGCTCTCAGGTATAAAATAACCCTGCATTCTAACTCAGAGAAAATGATTCTTTGAGATTCTCCTCCACCATCTTTTTGGTCTGCTGTTTTTCTAAATAAAACCATTATTCCCTGCCCTAATAACTCATCTCTTGATTTATTGGCCTATCATGCCACCAACAGTACAAACTTGAACTCAGTAACAGGGTCTCATTTTAAGGAAACAGGTCATTAAAAAAAAATTAGAGGAATTACCAATGATAAAAACCTGTTGCACATTGGCAGAAGGGGCTCTAAGAGAATATTTGGGTCTTGTGTTTAAGTCAGTGAAACAATAAAGGGTGAATCTCCATACCTCAATTCCCCACATCAGTAGTTCACACAGTACTATCCCTCAGTCAACAGTATCAGTATCTCTTGGGAACTTTGCTATAAATGCAGTTTATTTCTCCCTACCCAGACCTACCTGAAACAGAAATTCTAGAAATCAGCATTTCAACACGTCTTCAATCGATTCTGATGCATGCTCAAGTTCAAGAGCAATTGCCACAGAGCCTCATTAATTTACCAAGTAAAAGAAATAAGGTAAAATGACTAGAAAATAGCTATTAGTGCAGTCTCTAAGGAAAACCTCTTTCAAGTATTTCATATTAGTCCAAACAAGTTCAAACCTTTATAGAGATGGTTGTTTTTCAAATTTAGGGATAGGAAAATAACTCCAGTCCTCCTATTCTTCAAACTTCATAAATGTGAGTCAAAATAAAGCACTATCCTTACAACTTAGAGTAATTGACTAGTCCCTTGAAAGCCCAACCTCAGCCTCAAAGTATTTATTTGAAAATATGTAGAACTAGATAGGAGTCAATAATTAAGTAACCACAGATTCCAATGCCTGTTGGAGAGATGTAGTCTTATATTGATATTTTGTAGTTTCACTTTTTCAAATACTATTGTTTATAAATTCCACCCCATCTAGGTTACTAGATGATGCACAACCTTGGAAAAGTGTCAGAGGAAGCTATCGTCAAAAGGCCTGAGGCCGAGTGAGAGGATGGCCACTGTTTACCTAGAAAAAGGGCATGTGTGTAAGAGTTGCCTGCCTTATATCTCAGAACATGTGAGACTGTTCTGAGAGAGAAATTTCACTGGAGATACACGTGGGCTCTTCCTCAAGTCTGAACCTGGCTCTTCTGTCTTTTAGTTCAATGATGCTGCACCACTAGATGGCTCCATAGTGTCTGTCCTCCGTTTGAAAGGCCAGAGATGTGAAAGCTGGCGTGTACTGGGGGAGCCAGCCCCAGCCATCTTCCTCCCATTGACTCCCACTCAACCGAAAGTGATGTCTCATTTTCTCTCCTCCATCTTCCAAGAGTAGCCCAACGATGGCGTCTCTAAGGGGGAAAATTAAATAAATATCTCAGACCAGAAAACTGCTTGTTTTCTCCACATTCCAAACTTGAAAACTCAGCTTCAGACAGATGATATCTGTATCCTGAAAGTGTAGAGTAACATTCTGTCCTTAAATAGTATTGCATGTCATAACTTAGGTGGTTGGATTATTAAGGTCAAAGGTCCCCAGTCCTTAAAGTCTTGCTTAATCAGGAGAGGCTTAAAGATAAAATTTTAAGCCTTACCTTTACCTGAGTTGCCCTTTGATAGTCTTTCTGAAAGAGTTAGTTAGAGTGGAAATGAAAAGTTTATTTTTTCCAAGTTTTAAACTCATTGTAGCTAAAATCGATAGAAAATGCATGCTATTAGAGCAATTGCCACAGAGCCTCATTAATTTACCAAGTAAAAGAAATAAGGTAAAATGACTAGAAAATAGCTATTAGTGCAGTCTCTAAGGAAAACCTCTTTCAAGTATTTCATATTAGTCCAAACAAGTTCAAACCTTTATAGAGATGGTTGTTTTTCAAATTTAGGGATAGGAAAATAACTCCAGTCCTCCTATTCTTCAAACTTCATAAATGTGAGTCAAAATAAAGCACTATCCTTACAACTTAGAGTAATTGACTAGTCCCTTGAAAGCCCAACCTCAGCCTCAAAGTATTTATTTGAAAATATGTAGAACTAGATAGGAGTCAATAATTAAGTAACCACAGATTCCAATGCCTGTTGGAGAGATGTAGTCTTATATTGATATTTTGTAGTTTCACTTTTTCAAATACTATTGTTTATAAATTCCACCCCATCTAGGTTACTAGATGATGCACAACCTTGGAAAAGTGTCAGAGGAAGCTATCGTCAAAAGGCCTGAGGCCGAGTGAGAGGATGGCCACTGTTTACCTAGAAAAAGGGCATGTGTATAAGAGTTGCCTGCCTTATATCTCAGAACATGTGAGACTGTTCTGAGAGAGAAATTTCACTGGAGATACACGTGGGCTCTTCCTCAAGTCTGAACCTGGCTCTTCTGTCTTTTAGTTCAATGATGCTGCACCACTAGATGGCTCCATAGTGTCTGTCCTCCGTTTGAAAGGCCAGAGATGTGAAAGCTGGCGTGTACTGGGGGAGCCAGCCCCAGCCATCTTCCTCCCATTGACTCCCACTCAACCGAAAGTGATGTCTCATTTTCTCTCCTCCATCTTCCAAGAGTAGCCCAACGATGGCGTCTCTAAGGGGGAAAATTAAATAAATATCTCAGACCAGAAAACTGCTTGTTTTCTCCACATTCCAAACTTGAAAACTCAGCTTCAGACAGATGATATCTGTATCCTGAAAGTGTAGAGTAACATTCTGTCCTTAAATAGTATTGCATGTCATAACTTAGGTGGTTGGATTATTAAGGTCAAAGGTCCCCAGTCCTTAAAGTCTTGCTTAATCAGGAGAGGCTTAAAGATAAAATTTTAAGCCTTACCTTTACCTGAGTTGCCCTTTGATAGTCTTTCTGAAAGAGTTAGTTAGAGTGGAAATGAAAAGTTTATTTTTTCCAAGTTTTTAAACTCATTGTAGCTGTTATCATTTTCTTTTTAATCTGTGAATGAATTCAGTTTTTTCTAGGTTCAGTTGTCTCTTCTAAATTGATCCAACATAATGACAAATTACATATGGTCCAGTCATGGTTCTCAAACCCTCCTAGTGTGATTGTTACTGGGATGAACATTTGAACCAAGTGAAAAGTACACACGGACTGAAATTATTTATCTAGATGCCTAAATGAGCATTTGAACCAAGAGAAAAAGAGCTAGGTTCAGAAGGAAGAGAACTCAAGAGTTCAAGATCTCTTTGTGTCAGAGTACAAGGTTTCCAGGAAAACCAAAACCAAAAGTTGTTTGAAGCCATGAGAACAACAGTGATGTGAATGCACAGAGAAAACCAGTCTGTAGAGGAGGATGGAACATGTATGGAGAAAATATCAGAAAGGAGAGGAAATAAATTCAGAAAGATATACAGTGTAACTACCCAAAACATTTGTAGTTTATATGAGGACTATTCATTCTGCTTTCATCAAACTCTATGTGTGATTCTCTGAGTCTTTTCTATCTCTTTTGCCTTTTCCATTTTTCTACACCCTAATTGACAAAGGTCCCTGAACAGGTAGGTCCCTTGCCCCCGTCAACAAAAATCTAGAAGACATCTTTTATTTTCCTTTTTTAACTTTCTGTTTTATGTTGGAGTATGGCTGATTAACAATGTTATGATAGTTTCAGGTGGACAGAAAAGGGACTCAGCCACACACACACACATGTATCCATTCGTCTCCAAACTCCCTTCTCATCCAGGGTGCCCATAACATTGATCAGAGTTCTCTTGTTCTATACAGTAGGACCTTGTTGGTTATCCATTTTAAATATAGCAGTGTGTACATGTTGATCCCAAACTCCCTAACTATACCTTACCCCCACTCTTCCCTCCTGGCAACCATCAGGTCATTCTTTAAGTTTGTGTAGAAGTCATCTTTTATCATAAGTCAGTTCCACTTACTAAATTCTAATAATTGAGTTTATGAAGTAGGGTGATGTCTGACTTAAAACGCTAAGACTTGCTGAGAAAAAATATTAATTTTTTTTCTTGCCCCTTGATACTACACTGGTACAACAAATTTGGCACATTGAAGTCAGAGACCATGCAGCCAGTCTCTAGGCTTGGGACTGGAAAAAGCATCTGCCTCCTTTCCCATCCACACCCTACTGCATTGCTATCTTTTAAAAGAACTGACTGTAAAGACCTTCTTTCTGAGTCCTTGGCCCCAGTAGGTTTTGTGTTCTATGTCACCACCATCTCCTGAAAGAGTATTGGTCTCTGACCTGGATTCTCTTTGATATTTTCTATTCTCTGATAAGTAAAATTTTCAAAGAATAATCTGATTTTTTTCATGTCTTGACTTAAGTCATCTTACCTAGAGGAAAAAATAAAACATAAATAAAATGCCTCAATATGGCCTTCAATTGGACCCTGCATTTAAATAAAATTTCCTCTGATTAGGTGAACTCAAGGGGGTTGCCTTTGAAGCCATAAAAATGATGTGAATGCACAGAGAAAACCAGTCTGTAGAGGAGGATGGAACATGTATGGAGAAAATATCAGAAAGGAGAGGAAATAAATTCAGAAAGATATACAGTGTAACTACCCAAAACATTTGTAGTTTATATGAGGACTATTCATTCTGCTTTCATCAAACTCTATGTGTGATTCTCTGAGTCTTTTCTATCTCTTTTGCCTTTTCCATTTTTCTACACCCTAATTGACAAAGGTCCCTGAACAGGTAGGTCCCTTGCCCCCGTCAACAAAAATCTAGAAGACATCTTTTATTTTCCTTTTTTAACTTTCTGTTTTATGTTGGAGTATGGCTGATTAACAATGTTATGATAGTTTCAGGTGGACAGAAAAGGGACTCAGCCACACACACACACATGTATCCATTCGTCTCCAAACTCCCTTCTCATCCAGGGTGCCCATAACATTGATCAGAGTTCTCTTGTTCTATACAGTAGGACCTTGTTGGTTATCCATTTTAAATATAGCAGTGTGTACATGTTGATCCCAAACTCCCTAACTATACCTTACCCCTACTCTTCCCTCCTGGCAACCATCAGGTCATTCTTTAAGTTTGTGTAGAAGTCATCTTTTATCATAAGTCAGTTCCACTTACTAAATTCTAATAATTGAGTTTATGAAGTAGGGTGATGTCTGACTTAAAACGCTAAGACTTGCTGAGAAAAAATATTAATTTTTTTTCTTGCCCCTTGATACTACACTGGTACAACAAATTTGGCACATTGAAGTCAGAGACCATGCAGCCAGTCTCTAGGCTTGGGACTGGAAAAAGCATCTGCCTCCTTTCCCATCCACACCCTACTGCATTGCTATCTTTTAAAAGAACTGACTGTAAAGACCTTCTTTCTGAGTCCTTGGCCCCAGTAGGTTTTGTGTTCTATGTCACCACCATCTCCTGAAAGAGTATTGGTCTCTGACCTGGATTCTCTTTGATACTTTCTATTCTCTGATAAGTAAAATTTTCAAAGAATAATCTGATTTTTTTCATGTCTTGACTTAAGTCATCTTACCTAGAGGAAAAAATAAAACATAAATAAAATGCCTCAATATGGCCTTCAATCTGGACCCTGCTCACCTTTCCAACCTCATCCAAGAGCTCTGTTCCCTTCATTTGTCTGTGTTTAGTCATTCTGACTATTCAGATTCTAGTATTAACCATTCTCTTTTCAGTCTCATGGCATTTGGATATTCTTTCCCTTCTTCCTAAATCTCTCCCTTCACTCCTCAATTTTTCTTTCTAACTTAATTCTTTCATTCTTTCTCTTTCACCTCAAATGCTACTTCCTTCAGGAAGGAATTCATAACCCTACAAAAAAAGGATCTCTTTCGTAGCATGTTGTTTCTTGCATAACACTTAATCCCAGTTTGAAGCATTTATTTAACTGAGGGTTGTCACCTAAGAAAACTTTAGGAGAGCACAACTTTTTAATGTTTTTGTTCACAATTGTATGCCCTGTTGCAAGGAGTTCAATATAGCTTAGGTGAAGAAGGGAAGGAATGAATGAAGCTATGAATCCTTGAAAACAAGTCCCAAGTCCTGGAGCTTATTCCAGAGACATGTTTTTATTGTTGTTCTATTAATACTTCAGTTTCCTTTATCTCAGATGAATTATTTATTCTGTGTGTGTGTGTGTGTGTGTGTGTGTATGTGTGTGTGTGTGGTGTGTGTGTCTATGAATGTAAGGCTGTTACAGTGGGTCGATTGGCATTGTATAGTTCTTGGAAAACCTTATATTTTGGAAACAAATGTAAAAAAGAACACATTCACTTTGCAGAATGTTTTATTATAATCAACTATCTCAAGGACCCATCTGTTTTTGTGAATTGACGTGCATTTGTACCTGAAGGACAAAATGAACATAAATGTGACAAGAATAGAATTAGACAGTGTAGGCAGAGGTGATGGAAATTCTAGGCTATTCTAAGGATTTAGGGGATGCTTTGTCCTTATTATGGTTAATTTAAATACATATTTCTTCTATTTTTCTGTGTATCAATCTGATCACCAGCTTCAAATCACATTAAAAGCAGGATGAGTATTGTCTACAGTTTATAAAATTCTTAGAAATACTTTCACTCTTTTTCCTTATGGATATGAAAAAATTCAAACATATATTAAGAGAGCTTTGAAAAAATAATATGAATCGGGAGAAGGAATCCTCTTCTCCCTTTGTTGTGGCCTTGAATTGTTTACCCTGAGACAAAAATCACAGAAAATTTGCCACTGAAGAAAGTACCCTGAATTTACTGTTTTCAATGCTGCTTTCCCTTTATTCATTTTGACATATTAAGACATTTATAAAAACTATCAATAAAAAATATAGCCCTGTGGATAATTATTCCCTAATCATCTTCATTATTCAGATTTTGTCAAGGAACTCTCCCTTCATCTCATTCTTCAGTGCAGTTTTGCATTTCCTCTTCTAAAAACTCAATACCACTTCCAAGCTTACGGGTGATGCTATGCATTTATAAGACACCTGCTTGCCTTTCAGAAAGTTTTTTGCCTTTGATCCAGTTGGGCAAGTTAAGCCTTCACTTTCCAGTCCTCTCTTGTACTACTTTTGGAATTTATAACACTAGAGTGAACTAAATGATATTGTATAAAGCTACCAATGTTTGAACATTTATCATAAAAAATGGCAATTTCATGTGGTTTGTGCAATTCCCTCAGTCATGTCAGACTTTTTGTGACCCTATGGACTTTATCCATCCAGGCTCCTCTGTCCATAGAGTTCTCCAGGCAAGAATACTGGAGTGGGTAGCCATTCACCTCTCCAGGGGACCTTCCCAGAGTTGAACCCAGGTCTCCTGCAATACAGGCAGGTTCTTTACTACTGAGCTACCTGGGAAGCCAGGAGGGCTAACATTTACTGAGTAAGTACTCTATTTCAAGTATTACATAAAACTTTATGTGCATTATTTTATTTAAAATTCTCATTTTACAAACTAGGAAATTAAATATCAGAAGAGCTAAAATACATTATTTATAGTTGAATTTCTATTAAATGGTGAAATTGGGATTTAAACCTGATCTACCTCACTAAAATGCCCAAGCTATTCAGCACTCACTGTCTCTTAAGTTTTCCATTTCTTTATTTTTTATTCATAATTTTTAGAATATCATTATTGAACACACCTTTTCAAAAGGGGGAGGTATCATTAACTCAAATAAAAGTGATAATTTCAGTCAAACCTCTCCATGATTCATAAATAGAAAATCAAATATAATGTTATTTCAAGAAGCCAAAATCTAGATATTTCCAAATAACTGAACAATAAATTGCATTTTCACTTTTCGGAGAAGGAATCCTCTTCTCCCTTTGTTGTGGCCTTGAATTGTTTACCCTGAGACAAAAATCACAGAAAATTTGCCACTGAAGAAAGTACCCTGAATTTACTGTTTTCAATGCTGCTTTCCCTTTATTCATTTTGACATATTAAGACATTTATAAAAACTATCAATAAAAAATATAGCCCTGTGGATAATTATTCCCTAATCATCTTCATTATTCAGATTTTGTCAAGGAACTCTCCCTTCATCTCATTCTTCAGTGCAGTTTTGCATTTCCTCTTCTAAAAACTCAATACCACTTCCAAGCTTACGGGTGATGCTATGCATTTATAGGACACCTGCTTGCCTTTCAGAAAGTTTTTTGCCTTTGATCCAGTTGGGCAAGTTAAGCCTTCACTTTCCAGTCCTCTCTTGTACTACTTTTGGAATTTATAACACTAGAGTGAACTAAATGATATTGTATAAAGCTACCAATGTTTGAACATTTATCATAAAAAATGGCAATTTCATGTGGTTTGTGCAATTCCCTCAGTCATGTCGGACTTTTTGTGACCCTATGGACTTTATCCAGCCAGGCTCCTCTGTCCATAGAGTTCTCCAGGCAAGAATACTGGAGTGGGTAGCCATTCACCTCTCCAGGGGACCTTCCCAGAGTTGAACCCAGGTCTCCTGCAATACAGGCAGGTTCTTTACTACTGAGCTACCTGGGAAGCCAGGAGGGCTAACATTTACTGAGTAAGTACTCTATTTCAAGTATTATATAAAACTTTATGTGCATTATTTTATTTAAAATTCTCATTTTACAAACTAGGAAATTAAATATCAGAAGAGCTAAAATACATTATTTATAGTTGAATTTCTATTAAATGGTGAAATTGGGATTTAAACCTGATCTACCTCACTAAAATGCCCAAGCTATTCAGCACTCACTGTCTCTTAAGTTTTCCATTTCTTTATTTTTTATTCATAATTTTTAGAATATCATTATTGAACACACCTTTTCAAAAGGGGGAGGTATCATTAACTCAAATAAAAGTGATAATTTCAGTCAAACCTCTCCATGATTCATAAATAGAAAATCAAATATAATGTTATTTCAAGAAGCCATATTAGACAAATATCTAGATATTTCCAAATAACTGAACAATAAATTGCATTTTTCACTTTTCATCAGAATGGTTTGTCATTTCATATATCAAAAAATGTATGTGTTTGTTTCTAAAGCAATTTAGTTTTCTTAGAAAACAGTAACCTGCTGTTTCTAGACACAGGGTTCAATTCCTAATAGCTAAAACCACTTTAACATCCCCTGGTTAGTATGGAAGGAGAATATAAACGACTGGGGAAAATAACTGTTCATGACATTTACCTGCCATCAGAAATCTTCCTAGAAATAAATCTGTGTCTCCACCTGCTAGAACTTTTTTAGAAGTCTTTAGAAGTCATTTTTAATAACAGAGCATGGGAACTATACATAGCTTTAATAATTTTTTTTAATGTGGAAACTGTAAGTTCAAAACCCAAATCAAATGTGCCTTATAAGCTTTAGAATATGTGATTGTGCAGCCATCTGGCCTCCAGGCCATCTCGGCATATAAGACATTAATAACATTTTTAATTTAAGTAATAGATAAATCTGTTTCAAGTGCCTCAGCACCCATTCTCAACATCGCCTGCAGATCTGTTGACACTAACTAATATTTTCAGGCTGTGGTAAGGTTATTGGTGTTCTGAAGCAATCTGGAAATACCAAGTTCTTATGCCAGGAAGTGGGTCAAACTGTAATCTCTTCATGTTACTGTTTTGATTTCAGAAATAGTTCTGTCCTTCACACGGTGGGAGCCTGGATACTTTACACTTCTCATGGATTTGATTACAACTGCCATTCTGTGTTTCAATGAAAACTTTATTAAATACCTACTTTTAATTAACCTCTCTGGCACTGAAGCCTCTCCCCAACCTCAGTCTATTTTTAGTTTCTCAGAATAGTTTCACTTTTCTCCTTAAACAGTCATTGCATAATATGCTATTCTCTAGTAATTATTACAAAATAGCATCATACTTGTTCAGCCAAAAGAGACCAAACAGAGTGTGCTTTTAGAGTCAGAGAGATTTACATTTGGATCTTAGCTCTGCCACATGAGACTACACAGTCCTGGGTGAATTACACTCTATCTCAGATGTCCTCACTGGTGAGAGGAAGGCCTCATGGATTGTTAGAAGGGTCTTACTCCATAAGCAACTACCCTCAGTGCCCAAAACACAGTTATTTGTTTAGATGTTAATTCCTTTCCTTTCTGTTTAGTGTGTGTGTAAATCTCATAATGAAATCAATGCAACAGTTATTTTCTTTCATCTCTTATTATTTTGATTTTATCTTTCCCCTTGGAAGTAGTTTTATTTCTTATGTTGTTTTATTTGAGAATCTTGCAAAGTCCAGTTTGTCCTATTTCATTTTTTTTAAGACCCAGAAGTGCTTCTTTCTCAGATGATTCTTCTAACAGTGGTCCAAGCAAGTGCATTTACTCCAAGGGTGCCTCTGTCATTTGGGTATCTGATAGCATCTGTGGCTTTCTCCTTGGCTTTTTTGATGCTGGGGGCTTCAAAAAGTGTCTCCACCTGCTAGAACTTTTTTAGAAGTCTTTAGAAGTCATTTTTAATAACAGAGCATGGGAACTATACATAGCTTTAATAATTTTTTTTAATGTGGAAACTGTAAGTTCAAAACCCAAATCAAATGTGCCTTATAAGCTTTAGAATATGTGATTGTGCAGCCATCTGGCCTCCAGGCCATCTCGGCATATAAGACATTAATAACATTTTTAATTTAAGTAATAGATAAATCTGTTTCAAGTGCCTCAGCACCCATTCTCAACATCGCCTGCAGATCTGTTGACACTAACTAATATTTTCAGGCTGTGGTAAGGTTATTGGTGTTCTGAAGCAATCTGGAAATACCAAGTTCTTATGCCAGGAAGTGGGTCAAACTGTAATCTCTTCATGTTACTGTTTTGATTTCAGAAATAGTTCTGTCCTTCACACGGTGGGAGCCTGGATACTTTACACTTCTCATGGATTTGATTACAACTGCCATTCTGTGTTTCAATGAAAACTTTATTAAATACCTACTTTTAATTAACCTCTCTGGCACTGAAGCCTCTCCCCAACCTCAGTCTATTTTAGTTTCTCAGAATAGTTTCACTTTTCTCCTTAAACAGTCATTGCATAATATGCTATTCTCTAGTAATTATTACAAAATAGCATCATACTTGTTCAGCCAAAAGAGACCAAACAGAGTGTGCTTTTAGAGTCAGAGAGATTTACATTTGGATCTTAGCTCTGCCACATGAGACTACACAGTCCTGGGTGAATTACACTCTATCTCAGATGTCCTCACTGGTGAGAGGAAGGCCTCATGGATTGTTAGAAGGGTCTTACTCCATAAGCAACTACCCTCAGTGCCCAAAACACAGTTATTTGTTTAGATGTTAATTCCTTTCCTTTCTGTTTAGTGTGTGTGTAAATCTCATAATGAAATCAATGCAACAGTTATTTTCTTTCATCTCTTATTATTTTGATTTTATCTTTCCCCTTGGAAGTAGTTTTATTTCTTATGTTGTTTTATTTGAGAATCTTGCAAAGTCCAGTTTGTCCTATTTCATTTTTTTTAAGACCCAGAAGTGCTTCTTTCTCAGATGATTCTTCTAACAGTGGTCCAAGCAAGTGCATTTACTCCAAGGGTGCCTCTGTCATTTGGGTATCTGATAGCATCTGTGGCTTTCTCCTTGGCTTATTTCTTCATGATGCTGGTGGGGACTAGGGGTCAGTATCCAGTGATGAGTAGGGACCATAGAAATCTGAAAAAACGAGTTAATTCTTTTGCCCAAGCAGCACAATAAGTCAACATATGTATACTCACCTATTTTGTTCTTTCAATAAAAGACACAATAAATCCTCTGGTTATGATATGTCCATGTCCATGATACTGGATGTGAGATCTTTTCATTCATTCATGCATTCAAAGTATATTATGCTAAGCAAATGTGAAAACATAAAAGTGAATCTAACCTGAATCCTTGTTCTCAAGGAACTTCCAGTCTCTTAAAGAAAATAAGACATATATTCCAAGGGTTTTCATGGAAAACACAATGTGAAAAGCCAAGAAAACAACCTAACGAATTCTTGATGGTTTGAAGGTAAAGGTTACTTTCAGCTGGCAGGAAAGAACATGGATATACCTAGAGGATGACTCACGTCTATGATACTTCAACTTGACCTTGAAGCATTATCTTGAAACAACTTAGAAACAGTTTAGAAGTAATGCTCAGGTTAGAGGGATTAGCAGTAATCAGTAGTAAAGGATTTGCTGAAAGTGTAATCTATCTAGGTAAGTTGTCTGTGGAATATGTTTGCATTATAAGTATTTGCTATTTTATTTACATAATGGGCCATTGCCCAATTAGTGAAAGGCCCAGTGGTGCAGTTAGAAATAAGAATGCAAGAATGTATAAATCTGGCATAATAAAAAAGTCATACATGCTAATAAGCACACCTTTGACTCTTGACATGATCTGTCCTCCAGCTGCCTATGGAAAACATTGTGAGTTTGTGGCTTTGAGCTACTCTAATCAAAGAGACTTGATATTTCTTTTTCAATATTTATTTCTTTGGCTGTGCTGAGTTTTAGTTGCAGCACATGGAATCTTTAGGAGCTGCATATGGGATCTAGTTCCCTGACTAAGGATCAAGCCCAGGTGGCACTAGAAGTAGAGTGTTAATCATTGGGCTAATCAATGACCTAAATTTCAGTGTACATTTCTGCAGAATGGGAACAGCATTAGAAAAGCTCATCTCCTTGCTTGCATCCTTGATCTTGTGTTCCCTTTTTTTTATTGGCAATTTAGTAGTTAATGCATGTAAACAACCTTGTAACACATAGAGTGTTACCAGCCTCTCAACCTACATCATCATTTGGAGTTCATTTCAGGTTAGAAAGTGTGTTTGCTTGGGCTTACTTATTGGAACCTAGGGCTTCCCAGGTGGCTTAGTGGTAAAAAATCTTCCTGCCAATGCAGGGAGATGCAAGAGATGTGGGTTCAGTTCTTGCATTGGGAAGATATCCTAGATTAGGAAATGGCAACCCACTTTAGTCTTCTTGTCTGGAAAGTTGATATGTCCACTGTCCATGATACTGGATGTGAGATCTTTTCATTCATTCATGCATTCAAAGTATATTATGCTAAGCAAATGTGAAAACATAAAAGTGAATCTAACCTGAATCCTTGTTCTCAAGGAACTTCCAGTCTCTTAAAGAAAATAAGACATATATTCCAAGGGTTTTCATGGAAAACACAATGTGAAAAGCCAAGAAAACAACCTAACGAATTCTTGATGGTTTGAAGGTAAAGGTTACTTTCAGCTGGCAGGAAAGAACATGGATATACCTAGAGGATGACTCACGTCTATGATACTTCAACTTGACCTTGAAGCATTATCTTGAAACAACTTAGAAACAGTTTAGAAGTAATGCTCAGGTTAGAGGGATTAGCAGTAATCAGTAGTAAAGGATTTGCTGAAAGTGTAATCTATCTAGGTAAGTTGTCTGTGGAATATGTTTGCATTATAAGTATTTGCTATTTTATTTACATAATGGGCCATTGCCCAATTAGTGAAAGGCCCAGTGGTGCAGTTAGAAATAAGAATGCAAGAATGTATAAATCTGGCATAATAAAAAAGTCATACATGCTAATAAGCACACCTTTGACTCTTGACATGATCTGTCCTCCAGCTGCCTATGGAAAACATTGTGAGTTTGTGGCTTTGAGCTACTCTAATCAAAGAGACTTGATATTTCTTTTTCAATATTTATTTCTTTGGCTGTGCTGAGTTTTAGTTGCAGCACATGGAATCTTTAGGAGCTGCATATGGGATCTAGTTCCCTGACTAAGGATCAAGCCCAGGTGGCACTAGAAGTAGAGTGTTAATCATTGGGCTAATCAATGACCTAAATTTCAGTGTACATTTCTGCAGAATGGGAACAGCATTAGAAAAGCTCATCTCCTTGCTTGCATCCTTGATCTTGTGTTCCCTTTTTTTTATTGGCAATTTAGTAGTTAATGCATGTAAACAACCTTGTAACACATAGAGTGTTACCAGCCTCTCAACCTACATCATCATTTGGAGTTCATTTCAGGTTAGAAAGTGTGTTTGCTTGGGCTTACTTATTGGAACCTAGGGCTTCCCAGGTGGCTTAGTGGTAAAAAATCTTCCTGCCAATGCAGGGAGATGCAAGAGATGTGGGTTCAGTTCTTGCATTGGGAAGATATCCTAGATTAGGAAATGGCAACCCACTTTAGTCTTCTTGTCTGGAAAGTTCCATGGACAGAGGAGCCTGATGGGCTACCATCAGTACATGAGTGCTCAGTTGTGTCCAACTCTTTGAGACCCTATGGACTCATATCATCATCAAATGAGAGATTCTCATGTGGTTATCTCAACTTGTTTTATATTTATAGCATCTAATTAAATAGAACTTAAGTCTTTTTAAACAAATTTCATTTTACTAAATAGTTGTCAGATATCAGTGTTTATTTACAAAGTCAAACTATTTATATATATGCTTTATAAGAGTCAGCAATTAAATCTACAGACTCAGACTTATTTTGATAGTTGTTTCCATGGTATAGTTATTTGTTTTTTGTTTTGTTTTTTAATCTTAGAACATTCAGTGCTGTTAGGTAGTGGTTTTTTTTTTTTTTCCAGAAAGGATGATTAGTAGGTTACTCTTCAAATGATTTAATTGGAAAACCAAATTGGCAGTTTTAAATGTGGTAATTTATGATTTAATGACTAGTTTTCAAACAACCAACTCTTTGATTCAATAGCAAGATTACATGAAAGTTATTACTGTCACTCTCATTCTGTAAACAATTGGCATGATATTTCCAACATCATAAAATTCAATTATGCTTTGGGGAGGATTGGTCAGGTTGTGTGTTACCAGTGCATGCTGTCGGTCATGGGGCTACTTCCAAATGGAACATAAATGAGAAGATTCATTGTTGGATCTAACACTGGTTTGAAATAACAGAGTTCTGAAGCTGCTCATTAGATGTATTTGTTTATTTTACGCTTCCTAAAGGTAGTTGTGTGCTCCAACCCTCAAACCCCTTTCGATTTGTTTCTTTTTCTTCTCAAATGACCTATATTTCAGTGTACATTTCTGCAGAATGGGAACAGCATTAGAAAAGCTCATCTCCTTGCTTGCATCCTTGATCTTGTGTTCCCTTTTTTTTATTGGCAATTTAGTAGTTAATGCATGTAAACAACCTTGTAACACATAGAGTGTTACCAGCCTCTCAGCCTACATCATCATTTGGAGTTCATTTCAGGTTAGAAAGTGTGTTTGCTTGGGCTTACTTATTGGAACCTAGGGCTTCCCAGGTGCCTTAGTGGTAAAAAATCTTCCTGCCAATGCAGGGAGATGCAAGAGATGTGGGTTCAGTTCTTGCATTGGGAAGATATCCTAGATTAGGAAATGGCAACCCACTTTAGTCTTCTTGTCTGGAAAGTTCCATGGACAGAGGAGCCTGATGGGCTACCATCAGTACATGAGTGCTCAGTTGTGTCCAACTCTTTGAGACCCTATGGACTCATATCATCATCAAATGAGAGATTCTCATGTGGTTATCTCAACTTGTTTTATATTTATAGCATCTAATTAAATAGAACTTAAGTCTTTTTAAACAAATTTCATTTTACTAAATAGTTGTCAGATATCAGTGTTTATTTACAAAGTCAAACTATTTATATATATGCTTTATAAGAGTCAGCAATTAAATCTACAGACTCAGACTTATTTTGATAGTTGTTTCCATGGTATAGTTATTTGTTTTTTGTTTTGTTTTTTAATCTTAGAACATTCAGTGCTGTTAGGTAGTGGTTTTTTTTTTTTTTTTCCAAAATGGATGATTTGTAGGTTACTCTTCAAATGATTTAATTGGAAAACCAAATTGGCAGTTTTAAATGTGGTAATTTATGATTTAATGACTAGTTTTCAAACAACCAACTCTTTGATTCAATAGCAAGATTACATGAAAGTTATTACTGTCACTCTCATTCTGTAAACAATTGGCATGATATTTCCAACATCATAAAATTCAATTATGCTTTGGGGAGGATTGGTCAGGTTGTGTGTTACCAGTGCATGCTGTCGGTCATGGGGCTACTTCCAAATGGAACATAAATGAGAAGATTCATTGTTGGATCTAACACTGGTTTGAAATAACAGAGTTCTGAAGCTGCTCATTAGATGTATTTGTTTATTTTATGCTTCCTAAAGGTAGTTGTGTGCTCCAACCCTCAAACCCCTTTCTGTTTTTTTCTCTGAATTTTTTAGGTCTAGAAAACTGCTAGACAAATAGTAAGCACTCATTAAATAAAGATCACTCATATTTCGAGATTGTTCCTAGGTTGGAAGAGGTTCCTGTTTCCAGGAAGAGCTCTTCATGGTAAGATTTTAGTATTCCCTGGACCTTATTACTCAAATCCTATGCTTCTTTTAATTTAGAAATGAGGATATCAGGGTTGTTATAATGAAATTAAAATCTGTGTCTGGCTATGAGATCACTGACAAGTTGCTTCCTTTTACTGAGCATCACTTTCTTTCATTCTTAAAATGGGGATCATAATGTGTTAGAGCTGAGACGAAGTCCCAAGTTCAGCATCTTGAATAAAGAGGTACCTATAACAGATCATTCTGTCCTTTAGTAAAACAATCTTTAAGATAGAAATGTATGGATCCTTGTTTTGTTTAATCCTTATCCATGTATAAATTCACAGTTGGAGGTTGGACTCTACTAGCCTTCTCCAGCCAATGGCACACTGAAGACACCCCAAGAAGGCTTTGACACTTTTACATATGTCCAATATGTTTACCAATATGTTAATGGCAGAAGCCAACACGACACTGCAAAGCAATTATCCTGAAATTAAAAAATAAATTTAAAAAATCAAAAACAGTACAATAAACTAGATCTCATCACATATACTATACACAAGTTGTTTTGTTATATCTAAAACTATATGAATACTCTGGTATCTCTGATAGCTTATCAAATGTTTGCTACTTATCTCTATGAATGCAGAGCAAAATTTCTTGAACCTCTCTAAATAGTCTTTGACCAGAAGTGTCTCTAGCAATGTGGTTAGAAGAGAAATGTCTCCCTCCATTGTGCTGCCATTTAAAGAGTGTTCCTTGAATAATTATGTTGAAGTGATGCTTTGCCACATGTGGATAAAATATTAATAAGACTTCATAACGCATCCTCATCTATGACAAGTTTTAAGATGAGGTCTGTAATAAACTGGGGCAGCCTGGTACTCGCCCAAACTGTAGCCCAGTCGTGGGCTTTAAAATCAACTTGAAAATTTCTTCCCAGCATATCTGGAGCCATTTTGTTTCACATATCCATGCTTTTTATATATGGGCATAATTCCAAACACTGTCCTTTGCATGATTATAAAGCATATTAAAATGATGTCATAAACCATTACCAGAAATAAATTTACAATCTCTGGTATCTCTGTAGATGTAGGGATGAGCATGTTCTTATTTCTGACACTGTTGGCATATTTATTGTAGACTCAGCAGCATCTATTTGGAAGTTAGAAGCTGGGTATATATTTTACACAATGAATTAAGTCAGTAGGAAGAAGAAGTAGTAAGTAAGAAGTAAGTAAGTAAGAAGTAGTAGTAAGAAGTATTCATTGAGGGCTTCCCTGGTGGCTCAATGGTAAAGAATCTGCCTGCCAAGGCAGGAGACAAGGATTTGATCCATGACCCAGGAAGACTGTACATGCCACACAGCAACTAAACCTGTACATCACAACTACTGAGCATGTGCTCTACAGCCTGGGGGCTGCAAATACTGAGCGCCTATGCCACAAATACAGAACCCCGAGAACCTAGAGCCCAGGCTCCATGACACGGGTATGAGCCCAGCCACCACAATGAGTAGCTTTCACTCGCTGCAACTAGAGAAAAGCTCATTCAGGAATGAAGACCCAGCAGAGCCAAAAATAAGTAAACAAATTAGGTTATAAAAGTAGTTTCCATCATGCCAATATGAAGTACTAAACATGGTATTAAACACTTCTATGAATTAGTGTGGTTACTTCTCACCAAAATCCAATCGAGTACCTTTATTTTCCTCCCTTTATTTCAGACGTGAAGGCTGGGTTTCAGACGTTAAGTACTTAACTTGTGAGGGACAGTCTTCAACTGAAATCATTCAAATTCAAAGCCCAGATTATAATGCAACCTTGTAACTTCTGACCTCCATAAAGGTTGGCTGTGCACACCTGGCATTGTGTAAATTTTCCATTTCTGAGTCCATCCCCCAAAAGAACGTTATGGATCCCTATTGTACATGAATATTCCTCGTCTGTGGTTTTAGGTGTGCATTAACGTACTCGCAGCCTGGTAAACTGTAGCCCAGTCGTGGGCTTTAAAATCAACTTGAAAATTTCTTCCCAGCATATCTGGAGCCATTTTGTTTCACATATCCATACTTTTTATATATGGGCATAATTCCAAACACTGTCCTTTGCATGATTATAAAGCATATTAAAATGATGTCATAAACCATTACCAGAAATAAATTTACAATCTCTGGTATCTCTGTAGATGTAGGGATGAGCATGTTCTTATTTCTGACACTGTTGGCATATTTATTGTAGACTCAGCAGCATCTATTTGGAAGTTAGAAGCTGGGTATATATTTTACACAATGAATTAAGTCAGTAGGAAGAAGAAGTAGTAAGTAAGAAGTAAGTAAGTAAGAAGTAGTAGTAAGAAGTATTCATTGAGGGCTTCCCTGGTGGCTCAATGGTAAAGAATCTGCCTGCCAAGGCAGGAGACAAGGATTTGATCCATGACCCAGGAAGACTGTACATGCCACACAGCAACTAAACCTGTACATCACAACTACTGAGCATGTGCTCTACAGCCTGGGGGCTGCAAATACTGAGCGCCTATGCCACAAATACAGAACCCCGAGAACCTAGAGCCCAGGCTCCACGACACGGGTATGAGCCCAGCCACCACAATGAGTAGCTTTCACTCGCTGCAACTAGAGAAAAGCTCATTCAGGAATGAAGACCCAGCAGAGCCAAAAATAAGTAAACAAATTAGGTTATAAAAGTAGTTTCCATCATGCCAATATGAAGTACTAAACATGGTATTAAACACTTCTATGAATTAGTGTGGTTACTTCTCACCAAAATCCAATCGAGTACCTTTATTTTCCTCCCTTTATTTCAGACGTGAAGGCTGGGTTTCAGACGTTAAGTACTTAACTTGTGAGGGACAGTCTTCAACTGAAATCATTCAAATTCCAAAGCCCAGATTATAATGCAACATTGTAACTTCTGACCTCCATAAAGGTTGGCTGTGCACACCTGGCATTGTGTAAATTTTCCATTTCTGAGTCCATCCCCCCAAAAGAACGTTATGGATCCCTATTGTACATGAATATTCCTCGTCTGTGGTTTTAGGTGTGCATTAACTGTCACTGACTGTGTTGGCAAAGAACATTCTTGCAGTATCTTCCAGTCCCTGAGAGCAGAAGCGGAAGGACTCCTCCCCAGCTGTAGAAAGGCAATTATTTCTAAACCAGCCCACTCACGTTAAACTCTTGTATGAACATAATGAATGACAAAGGACTTTGAATCATCTACAGTACATCTGTGGAACTTGAGCAAACTTTGCCACAAGCTAGATCAGACAAAGCGAACCAGCATCCCCGATGAAAAGTGATTTCTGCTTTAATTGAAATGAGCGCTATGAACAGCTGCCAGGTAAGGTGGGTGAACGTGGGTGGGAGGCGACTGGGACAGTCTCCACAGCTGAGACCTGATTCATTTATATTTACTTATTTATTTATTTCTCCTTTGGGGGAAGAAAAGGCAAGGCAAGTATGTATTGCCGAGTAATTTATTGAACCAATGAAAATGTCATGAAAACATTTCAGAATTGGACTGTGTGGGAGACAAACATGACTTTTAGACTCTGGGAGAGAGGCTCGATATTCAGTTGCCACACAGACAAATGGAAATTCTTCACAAAATTTAAAATAAGCTGATGAGGAATATAAGGCAGACCAAAAAGTCTAGGATGATAAATAAAAAGGGAAGTTATTTATGCATTTGTTTGGCTAACAAAAAATATAAAAGTATATTTTTGTCCAGCAGGACTGCACACTAGAGAGGTCTTAAATTTTCCTTAGCTTGAATGGGTAATAAGAACTTAGAAATACAAATGGACATAGAAGTCTTCACATTCAACCTGCTCATTTTATAGAAAATTGAGACTCCCAGAGAAAGGAAGAGAATTATCCATTTGTATAAGTACTTGGTAAAACAAGCAAGAATAAATATTAAATAGATTGAACCAATTGAGATATGTTCCGCATCACCATGGTGACTTTGCATGTGTCCTCTTTTTGCTCTTCTTCAGTTAATTTGCTGTGTGAGAATTATGCTATTTCATTTGACCATAATCCATTGTTTTTCCAGTGTAAGAGAAGAAAAGCAATCACTCTGGATTAGTTGTGTGTTGTTTTCTCTTATGCATATTAAAAATTTGAAGCCCTTCTCTTACCATTTAATTTTTCCCAGCTGATGACCTATTCTTTCACTGCTTTTGATGAAGTAGAAGTACTGGAAGAATAAGCATAAAGTTGTAATTTGAATATAATTATAGATAATTGTTGGCATTCATTGAGAGATTATTATGTTATATGCTGTGTCTTGTACCAAATATTTTACGTACAGACACACACTAGCTTTTAATTCTCAGAGCAACACTATAATACCCCAATTATTGTACTGGATTCCCCGGTCAGCATCCCGATGAAAAGTGATTTCTGCTTTAATTGAAATGAGCGCTATGAACAGCTGCCAGGTAAGGTGGGTGAACGTGGGTGGGAGGCGACTGGGACAGTCTCCACAGCTGAGACCTGATTCATTTATATTTACTTATTTATTTATTTCTCCTTTGGGGGAAGAAAAGGCAAGGCAAGTATGTATTGCCGAGTAATTTATTGAACCAATGAAAATGTCATGAAAACATTTCAGAATTGGACTGTGTGGGAGACAAACATGACTTTTAGACTCTGGGAGAGAGGCTCGATATTCAGTTGCCACACAGACAAATGGAAATTCTTCACAAAATTTAAAATAAGCTGATGAGGAATATAAGGCAGACCAAAAAGTCTAGGATGATAAATAAAAAGGGAAGTTATTTATGCATTTGTTTGGCTAACAAAAAATATAAAAGTATATTTTTGTCCAGCAGGACTGCACACTAGAGAGGTCTTAAATTTTCCTTAGCTTGAATGGGTAATAAGAACTTAGAAATACAAATGGACATAGAAGTCTTCACATTCAACCTGCTCATTTTATAGAAAATTGAGACTCCCAGAGAAAGGAAGAGAATTATCCATTTGTATAAGTACTTGGTAAAACAAGCAAGAATAAATATTAAATAGATTGAACCAATTGAGATATGTTCCGCATCACCATGGTGACTTTGCATGTGTCCTCTTTTTGCTCTTCTTCAGTTAATTTGCTGTGTGAGAATTATGCTATTTCATTTGACCATAATCCATTGTTTTTCCAGTGTAAGAGAAGAAAAGCAATCACTCTGGATTAGTTGTGTGTTGTTTTCTCTTATGCATATTAAAAATTTGAAGCCCTTCTCTTACCATTTAATTTTTCCCAGCTGATGACCTATTCTTTCACTGCTTTTGATGAAGTAGAAGTACTGGAAGAATAAGCATAAAGTTGTAATTTGAATATAATTATAGATAATTGTTGGCATTCATTGAGAGATTATTATGTTATATGCTGTGTCTTGTACCAAATATTTTACACGTACAGACACACACTAGCTTTTTTAATTCTCAGAGCAACACTATAATACATATGCAATTATTCTCTCCATCTTGTATTTAAGAAATTGAAGGGACAATGAGGTTTGGTAACTTGGATTCGGACACACAGCCATTTATTTATTGATGATACTTCAATTTACACAATTTGACTGCCAAAATCACATTTTTATAAGTTTTCTCAACTCTTTCACCAGTGTGGACTCATTTTTCAGAAGAAAAAAAAAAAACTGATGTAAGAAACTCAATCATTTGTCAAGGTCACAGAGTGAGGAAGTAGTGGGTCAGAAATACGAATGTGGGTCTCTCTCCTTCTATAATACTGGTCACCATGTGACCAAAAGCGTAAAGGTTGTAGAGTGGACAGAGTAAGAGAGAAAGAGCAGTGAGGTGGGAAAAAGATTTAACAGGGAGTTGCTTCAGGTGAAGGTTTAGTTCTGGCTTTGGAGGATGAGTCCTAGATTTTGTTCTACTGCATCATTCCAACCTTGGAAAGGCAATAGGTCTCATGAGACATGAATCGGCTTCGATCTAATGCTAGTTTATTTCATTGTAGATGAATGAAGGTTCAGCATTTGTGCCATCTTTATCTCCAGGGAAGGTCTGAAGCTCTCTGAGTTCACAGATTCCTTAGTTTACACGCCCATACAGGGTGAGCATAGCTGTCTGCGTTAAAATTCAAGAAGTATGTGGGTCATTTTGACTCGGAGAAACTCCTTAATTTTCCAGCAATTTTTTATAGCTCTATTTAGATAGGCTCTAGGTTTGTGTGCCCAATTCCAGCTGATGAACGGGCTATTCATTTGACATCCATTGTTTTTCCAGTGTAAGAGAAGAAAAGCAATCACTCTGGATTAGTTGTGTGTTGTTTTCTCTATGCATATTAAAAATTTGAAGCCCTTCTCTTACCATTTAATTTTTCCCAGCTGATGACCTATTCTTTCACTGCTTTTGATGAAGTAGAAGTACTGGAAGAATAAGCATAAAGTTGTAATTTGAATATAATTATAGATAATTGTTGGCATTCATTGAGAGATTATTATGTTATATGCTGTGTCTTGTACCAAATATTTTACACGTACAGACACACACTAGCTTTTTTAATTCTCAGAGCAACACTATAATACATATGCAATTATTCTCTCCATCTTGTATTTAAGAAATTGAAGGGACAATGAGGTTTGGTAACTTGGATTCGGACACACAGCCATTTATTTATTGATGATACTTCAATTTACACAATTTGACTGCCAAAATCACATTTTTATAAGTTTTCTCAACTCTTTCACCAGTGTGGACTCATTTTTCAGAAGAAAAAAAAAAAACTGATGTAAGAAACTCAATCATTTGTCAAGGTCACAGAGTGAGGAAGTAGTGGGTCAGAAATACGAATGTGGGTCTCTCTCCTTCTATAATACTGGTCACCATGTGACCAAAAGCGTAAAGGTTGTAGAGTGGACAGAGTAAGAGAGAAAGAGCAGTGAGGTGGGAAAAAGATTTAACAGGGAGTTGCTTCAGGTGAAGGTTTAGTTCTGGCTTTGGAGGATGAGTCCTAGATTTTGTTCTACTGCATCATTCCAACCTTGGAAAGGCAATAGGTCTCATGAGACATGAATCGGCTTCGATCTAATGCTAGTTTATTTCATTGTAGATGAATGAAGGTTCAGCATTTGTGCCATCTTTATCTCCAGGGAAGGTCTGAAGCTCTCTGAGTTCACAGATTCCTTAGTTTACACGCCCATACAGGGTGAGCATAGCTGTCTGCGTTAAAATTCAAGAGGTATGTGGGTCATTTTGACTCGGAGAAACTCCTTAATTTTCCAGCAATTTTTTATAGCTCTATTTAGATAGGCTCTAGGTTTGTGTGCCCAATTCCAGCTGCCTTAATCCAGATGTAGTTCCACAGCAAATGAGGTAGACTCAACATTCCACATTTATCTTAACTCTGTAGTTGCCATGGCAACAGTACAAAAAGAAGACAAACACTGAGTTCCCAATTATGTATCAGCCCAATGTTACACAGCACATCAAAGTAATACTTGGTCCAGTGTTGGCACCTAGTAGGCATTCAGAAAATAAGAGGAAGAATAAATGAATGTGTGAATGAATGGATATGCCAATAAATATGACCAATTTGGTAGTTATCGTTTCACAGTAATCCAAATCAAGAACCTTATGTAATAAATCAATTAGTATATAGTAAAGAATGCTTCTGGTAGAGGACTCAGCTCTGGATATCTGCACAGGATATTCTTGCTCGTTATATATGCTAATCAAGAAAACCAAATTCCAAATCAGTAGGTCTCTAGGTGACCAGGAAACTAGAGTAAACAGTAACAGAAAAATATGCCCTTAATGAATCATTTCTATGAATTTTAAAAGTCTAGTGAATTTCCTTTTACATTTCTAAGTGGATGACCATGATCTATAAATGACTATATCCTTTTCACGAATATATTTGAGTACTGTTGGCAGTTTTTATTCTTTGAGTCCCTTATTTTATTTATAAAATATTACTCACTAGTCATTAACTCAGCAAATGGCAATTGAGTTCGTTTGGTAAATGAGACATTCTGCAGGACCCTGAGGATACAGTGATTGGCAAGACCATTCAGGACCCCTACTATCATGGGAGAATATGTATTAAGAAAATATAAAAGAATGAAGGATTTCCCTGGTTGCCCAGTGATTAGGAATCTACCTACCAGTGCAGGGGATACAGTTTCAATCCCTGGTCCAGGAATAGCCCACATCCAGTGCAGCCACTAAGTCCATGAGTCTCAGCTATTGAGCTCACAACCCACAACTACTGAAGCCCATGCGCTCCAGAGCCTTTGATCCAAAACAAGAGAAGCCTCCACAATGAGAAGCCTGAGCACTGCAAAGAAAAGTCACCCCCACTCACTGCAACTAGAGAAAGTCCCCATACAGCAACAAAGACCCAGTGCAGCCATAATAAAATTAATTACAAAGGGAAATATATACAATTTTGCATAAAGGTATGAATGCTATAAATGCTGTGAGATAGATTAGTACACATATAAGAAAGAGCATCCAACAGGAGAATTTGGATTTCTGAGTGGACAAGGCAAGTGGTCTGAGGAAGTGCTACATTTCCAGGTGTTGGGATGGGAAATAGCAGCTGTTCATGAATACACTGGAGAAAGAATTCCAGGATTTATAGAATTAAATAATTAAAAGAATTTAAAGAATTCATACTTTAAGTAGATTTTAAAATTTATTTCCTGAGTGAATGTTTTACAGATGGTTGACTTTTTTTTTTTTTTTAAAGATTTATTTATTTATTTTGGGTGGGGGTCGGGTTGGGGAGGGAGGGGAGCGGGTGGGCCACTTCTATTGGTCTTTCATTCCTCTATTTTCATCTGTCTTTGTTCTTTTGGCTCCTGTGGGCCTCCCATCGCTGTGGGGTCCGTCGTCGCAGAGCGACGGCTCTGGCTTGGTCATTGGACACATCTGTCCAGCCGCTGGGATCTGTCCAGCATGTGGGATCTTCCCAGGCCAGGGATCGAACTGGCGCCCCTTGTACTGCAAGACGGTGTCCTTGCCCACTGGACCACCAGGGGAAGCCCCTGGTTAACTTTTTTTATTTCATGAATGTAATGTTGATTTTTGATAACTTTAGGTTTGACCTGAGATCTGTTTCTGACATCTAAGTACATATCCCATAATTTTTCCACTTATTGATATATATACATATATATATACACACTTAGATATATATGTATATATATGTGTGTGACATAGAAACAGATTACAGATATATGGAGAGAGACATATTGTCAAAAAACACATTTCAATCCGCATAATGTCTTTCTGAAATAGTCATGCACTATTTATCTCTAAATAGTCAACACTTCATCTTGGAAGTGTTGAGTGACTAGACTCGGACACTTGGTTCTGGTGTTATAAATGCCTTGTCTTGAAAGGAAAAAAGAGCATTCCCCCTTGAAAGAACTCTGATTGATCAGGTCTTTTCTTTGAATTGCTTAGAAACTGAAGTTGCCAGCAGAGATGTTATGAAGGATTTTCTGGAATCAACTTTGGTGAGATTTTCTTTGGAGAAATTTTGCAGCATATTTAATCAGGCAACCAAGAAACAACAGCTGCTTGTGTATGAAGCATCAGAAAAGCTGCTAAGATTTATATAATCTTTAGTGTTCAACAGATTGCTAGCATTTATAGGACAGTCAATGTTTGCCTATGCTCAGACGCAGCCATATATGCTACCTTTCCCACTGCCTCTGAACTGTGGGGTTTCTGAAGAGGGAAATACTTCGAAGAGAGATGGAATAAGAACTAGAAGAGTGAGGACTCAATGGTGAAGCTACTGGAAATTTGCTCAGTTAAAAACAATGACAGCAGTACCCACTTGTGATGGGGAAAAAAATAGTTATTTAATTTAGCCCAAAGATGTATTGATATCTATTCCCAAAGCAGTAGAATCATTCCTCTGACATTACAACTTGTGGCAAAGTCAGTATAATAATATTCATTTGTTCTGGTCTAAGTAAGGGGGCATTTCTAACTGTAGATTATTACTAATCACTTCATTGCAATGCTAATGGTTATCAAATGTCTTTGGCTCCAGTTTTCCCTAAAGGCACGGCTGATGAATCCATACAAAGAAACTTCAGGAGGTAGACATGAAGAAACTATAACTGGAAAGGATCTTAGCAATTATTCAGGATATACCTCACATGACAAAAAGAACATGAGATCTGTTTCTGACATCTAAGTACCTATCCCATAATTTGTCCCCTTATTGATATATATACATATATATATACACACTTAGATATATATGTATATATATGTGTGACATAGAAACAGATTACAGATATATGGAGAGAGACATATTGTCAAAAACACATTTCAATCCGATAATGTCTTTCTGAAATAGTCATGCACTATTTATCTCTAAATAGTCAACACTTCATCTTGGAAGTGTTGGTGACTAGACTCGGACACTTGGTTCTGGTGTTATAAATGCCTTGTCTTGAAAGGAAAAAAGAGCATTCCCCCTTGAAAGAACTCTGATTGATCAGGTCTTTTCTTTGAATTGCTTAGAAACTGAAGTTGCCAGCAGAGATGTTATGAAGGATTTTCTGGAATCAACTTTCGTGAGATTTTCTTTGGAGAAATTTTGCAGCATATTTAATCAGGCAACCAAGAAACAACAGCTGCTTGTGTATGAAGCATCAGAAAAGCTGCTAAGATTTATATAATCTTTAGTGTTCAACAGATTGCTAGCATTTATAGGACAGTCAATGTTTGCCTATGCTCAGACGCAGCCATATATGCTACCTTTCCCACTGCCTCTGAACTGTGGGGTTTCTGAAGAGGGAAATACTTCGAAGAGAGATGGAATAAGAACTAGAAGAGTGAGGACTCAATGGTGAAGCTACTGGAAATTTGCTCAGTTAAAAACAATGACAGCAGTACCCACTTGTGATGGGGAAAAAAATAGTTATTTAATTTAGCCCAAAGATGTATTGATATCTATTCCCAAAGCAGTAGAATCATTCCTCTGACATTACAACTTGTGGCAAAGTCAGTATAATAATATTCATTTGTTCTGGTCTAAGTAAGGGGGCATTTCTAACTGTAGATTATTACTAATCACTTCATTGCAATGCTAATGGTTATCAAATGTCTTTGGCTCCAGTTTTCCCTAAAGGCACGGCTGATGAATCCATACAAAGAAACTTCAGGAGGTAGACATGAAGAAACTATAACTGGAAAGGATCTTAGCAATTATTCAGGATATACCTCACATGTAACAAAAAAAAAAAAGTGCTGGGAATAAATGGAGATGATGTTACTGACAATAGCATGAAAAACATGACTCTTGGTCCAATGCTTTCTCCAACATTTTTCCTCTGCTTTAAATCAAAACTTCTCAGGATGACCTTGAGGTTCTCAAGAAAATCTCTCTTCTTCCATCTGACTTGTATTCTGCAATTTCCTAATGCATTAGTTTCCTAATGTATGCATCTCCTTCTCGAATGGACCATTCTCACACCCACCTCAAAGGTCTGGTTTCATACGGCTTTCCTTTCTTTTCTTTGATAGTCCTCTTTCTTCTTCACAAACTACTTCAAGATCTAAGTCAAAGCCCACCTCCTTACAATCAGGACTCTGAGGTAAAGATGAGATCTACTTTACACTGAGTTGATAGAACACCTGGGGCTTCCCAGGTGGCACTAGTGGTAAAAAAATTAAAAATAAAAATAAAAAAATCTGCCTGACAATGGGTTAGGAAGATCTCCTAGAGCAGAAAATGGCACCCCACTCCAGTATTCTTGCCAGGAGAATCCCATGGACAGAGGAACTTAGTGGGCTATTTTCCATGACTTGCAAATAGCATCTGAGAAGGACTATAGAATATATAGAATCTTATTCACCACCTTCAGCATTGATTTTACATTGATAATTAGAGGCAGGATGATAGGATGGAAATGTTTTGTCTTTGGAGTCAGGCAAGTATAGATTTCAATATCCATGTGTAGGCTTTGCCCACCTTATATTCCATATATCAGTAAGGACAGATTCTATTTTGCTGTAGTAGTTTTCGAATCTTAGCCCAAAGATGTATTGATATCTATTCCCAAAGCAGTAGAATCATTCCTCTGACATTACAACTTGTGGCAAAGTCAGTATAATAATATTCATTTGTTCTGGTCTAAGTAAGGGGGCATTTCTAACTGTAGATTATTACTAATCACTTCATTGCAATGCTAATGGTTATCAAATGTCTTTGGCTCCAGTTTTCCCTAAAGGCACGGCTGATGAATCCATACAAAGAAACTTCAGGAGGTAGACATGAAGAAACTATAACTGGAAAGGATCTTAGCAATTATTCAGGATATACCTCACATGTAACAAAAAAAAAAAAGTGCTGGGAATAAATGGAGATGATGTTACTGACAATAGCATGAAAAACATGACTCTTGGTCCAATGCTTTCTCCAACATTTTTCCTCTGCTTTAAATCAAAACTTCTCAGGATGACCTTGAGGTTCTCAAGAAAATCTCTCTTCTTCCATCTGACTTGTATTCTGCAATTTCCTAATGCATTAGTTTCCTAATGTATGCATCTCCTTCTCGAATGGACCATTCTCACACCCACCTCAAAGGTCTGGTTTCATACGGCTTTCCTTTCTTTTCTTTGATAGTCCTCTTTCTTCTTCACAAACTACTTCAAGATCTAAGTCAAAGCCCACCTCCTTACAATCAGGACTCTGAGGTAAAGATGAGATCTACTTTACACTGAGTTGATAGAACACCTGGGGCTTCCCAGGTGGCACTAGTGGTAAAAAAATTAAAAATAAAAATAAAAAAATCTGCCTGACAATGGGTTAGGAAGATCTCCTAGAGCAGAAAATGGCACCCCACTCCAGTATTCTTGCCAGGAGAATCCCATGGACAGAGGAACTTAGTGGGCTATTTTCCATGACTTGCAAATAGCATCTGAGAAGGACTATAGAATATATAGAATCTTAGTCACCACCTTCAGCATTGATTTTACATTGATAATTAGAGGCAGGATGATAGGATGGAAATGTTTTGTCTTTGGAGTCAGGCAAGTATAGATTTCAATATCTATGTGTAGGCTTTGCCCACCTTATATTCCATATATCAGTAAGGACAGATTCTATTTTGCTGTAGTAGTAAATAAATCTTGAAATCTCAGGAATTCAGAGCAAGAAAGATTTATTTCTCACTCATATAAGGTCTAATGTGGATTGGGCAGTCCTTGAGGCTCAGACAGATCTTCTAAGCAATGACTCAGGGATGCAGGCTGTTTCCATCCTGTGTCTCTCCCATCTTTATCTGTGGCCTCTGAATGTATCCAGAGAGAAAAGAGGGTGTCATACAAGTTCATACTACCTTGTCCAGAAAGTGGTTCTTTTCATTTACACTCCCATTTCACTGACTAGAACTGGTCATACAGTTCTTCTGACTGCAAGGCATCTGGAGACTGGACTCTTCCTGGGGACCAGGAAGGAGATGGGAGCTGGATGATCTCTTTCACAGTAGTCATTTTAAATAAACAGACATGCTCCTGATTGTTTCTAGCAGAATAACATGAGATAATACGCTGATAATACGTTGAAAAATGACTGATATTTGGCTCATAGAAGTTGCTCAGTAAATGGTCATTGATCTATTCTCCTCTAAGATACCTTCTTCAGGCCCATTACAATTCCCCTGATTGCTTGCTTGGTGCTGAGCACATGCCTGGCTGAATAATTTGCAAATCAAAACCGAAGAGCCCTCTGGTAATTCCTCTCCTCATGCCAAACTTGCCTTAGTACCATCTTCTCTTCAGATTTCTGTTCCCAGTTCCCAAGACATGACATACCTGATTTTGAGATTGCTATTAGTGATTGTTCTGTAATCTTTCTTCCAATGTAAACTCTTCTCAAGATTGCACATGTAAATCAAAAAAGCAAAAAAACAAACAAACAAAAAAAACAAAGATTGCACATGTAACATTATTGGTTAACTAAATTATATTTAATATATTTTATATAATATATATAATTAAATATATATTGTATATTTATTCTTATTTGCCTACCTTGGAAACTATAGTTATTCTTTGTGTAAGATTTAGATGGTGAGTACCTTCGAGTTATAATCTCATAATAGTCTATTTGCTCTAATTTGGGTGTATAAATTCAGTGAAATGAACTTTCCTAAAGAGGATATGAATATTTCATATAACTCAAATGGCAGAATTTTTAAATCACTATATAGATAAGTGAGAAATTTATTGTAAACTCAGTGAGGTTGTACACATATAATCTTAAATTATGTGTACCTATGTTATGAATATCTTATGTTACATATGCCTATGTTAAAATTCATTCATTACAAATCCAGTTGATTGAACTAAATTTAAAGTAGATAAACTCTACAATAAATTTGGTTCCATCTACACAAATCCTTCTTTATACTGATTTCCCTTCATTTAAAGCATATTAATAAAGACATAGAAACAAATTTTTAAAAAAAGATCAACCAATAATCCTTCTACCCTGATAAACTGTTTTGAAATTACTCTTAATGTTTTATTTATTTATAATTTTTTTCCCCATCATGCCTCTTTTATTTTTATTTTCATTCATTTTTTATCTTTTGGCATGTGTTGGCCTCCCATTGCAGTGGCCTCCCTCATGCAAAGCACCAGCTTTGGGCATATGTGCTCCATAGCATTGGCTCATAATTGGACACACAGGTCCAGCCACTCCATGGCATGTGGGATCTTCCTGAGCCAGGGATCAAACCAGTGCCTCTTGCACTGCAAGGCAGATCCTCTACCCACTGGACCACCAGGGAAGCCCACTATTAATGTTTTAAACTGTCTTGGTTTTCATTCATTCTCTATTCCTGAGAATAAATTAGTTAACATTGTGATCAGAAAGGGGCACTTGACTGTTCATGGATCTTGAGGCCAAGTGACATTAGGAAAACACTGTACTTATAAGTTATTTTCTGTTTTGCTATCTTTACCTTTTGCATCACCTCATCGTTTTTTTGGAGAGAAAAATTTCAGTTGGAGAAAAATTTGGAAATGTCCAGGCCCTTTATGATCTTACAAAAGAGGTGGAGAGCTTGAGCCATGTCCTTGTGGAATGGAATCCTTTCCTTGCCTACATGCCATCTTTGTTTCCGCTTGCATCTTTCACTTCCTTGGTTTGTGATCTTCCCGCCTCTTTCTCCCTTTTTGTAATAATTTTATTTATTTATTTTTTAATTTTTTCACAGCATCTATGCCTCAAACAAAATGCAGCAGAGGTGAGAGTATCAGGGCACTGAAGAAACTTGGATTTTAGGTATTTTGCTGTACAATCTAGACTGAACACAATAGTCCATTTAGAGGTAGTCATTTCTAAGCCTGCAGGGGTATATGTCTCCATTTAGGCCAGAAGATAAGGACATTTTCATAGCTTAGAGAAATTGCTTTGAGAATTTCCAGGAAATACACTATAAAAAAAGAGACATTAATACAGAAATTGTAGTGAGAGAAACCTTCAGTATTTCTGCTAAATAAAGAACTTCTGGGCTCAGATGACCACATTGGTGTCTGGTTTAGAATGGCTAAGAAGGGACTAATGGGTCATGTTCAGAGTGTGAGAACTTTTACCTATTAAAACAAAACCATTGTCATTTATTTCAATATTTCCTTCTATGAAAAGGCTGTTTGCTGCAGATTCTTCACAGAGAAGTCTTAAGGAAGGCCTTATGAATATTTCTAAACATATTTTTAGAAATACTGTTGAAGCCAGGTGAATCTTCTACCCAGAATTTTCTGACTCTGATGTTCAGAATTCCTTGGATTGATGGAAAGCCTGCCCAGTCCTCTGTGTTTCCCTGACTTGTGAACCTTCTCAATAAAGGGCATGCCCACTCATTTCAAGACAACAAATCAATCAGATCACAGGGTTCTCCTGATTCTAAACTGCCAAAGGCTGCTGTCACACTGAAAAGTGCAGTCTCTTTACCAGAGTCTAAAGGTTTTTCCTTACCTGAGCCCTACCTACCTAGCTATACTCATTTCCTACCACTTGGTCTGCTTTTCATTCACTCTGGTCAGAGTGGCTTTCCAAGTAGAATGACTCACATAACCTTGTTTTCCATGAACATCCCAGAAATTCTCTCAGTCCTTGGAAGCCTGGAACACTTGTTCATCCCTGTTCCAAGAGTTCTTGGAACGCACCGAGTTCCTCCCCTAGGCCTTTGCACTCTCTACTTAGAATGGTGCTTCTCAATGTCTTCACACAGCTCTGCTCTCAGTTCTTTTGAACTTTGCTCAAACATCACTCCTCCTTTACCAGTCAATTTCAGAAGAGCCTTTTCTTCTGTCACTTGGCTATTGTCAATCTGTCTCTCTCATCACCTTTGTGCACCTTTGAATACCTACTGCTATTTGAAATTGTGCTCAGTGCATGTTTGTTTGTTGCTGGTTTCAACAAGCCCTATGAATTCAAGGACTTTAGTAAGTTTTTAGTAACTTTTTAAAAATTTCTTTTCCCCTGTCATCTAGAAGAGAGCTTTGAGCTTCGTAGGTGCTCAAAAACAATTAGTGAATATATATTGAGAAATTTCATTAGTAATTTGGTGACAAAAGTTAGTTTCTTGTACTCAATTTGCTTTCTAAATGCTCTGCTGTAAATTTGGATAAATTACATAGTTTGGAACAACTAGGAAAATAGAAATGATCAACAAAACAAAATCTCTAAAGAGACAACTGGTATAAATCCTTCACAATTTTAGAATATAAAGACTTCGCAAATTTCCAACATGCAATTATTATTTCTTTTTCCCTCTACACTATTTGTCATGCTGGTAGAATGAATGACCTTTATTGTATGGTATTTCCGAGATTACAAATGGCAAGAGTGAAGCCATATAAGGCATCAATACAGTAACAAAAGTCAGTTCCTATTCTGAGTCATACTTTGACTAGCAGTTAAAAAAAAGACAAAAAAAAAAGTCTTGCTGATTGTATGCAATCCACTTGGTGGAAGGGCCTGGAAGAGAGGGTTAGTGAGAGAAAATTATATAGAGATTCTTTTAAGTGCCTTGGAAATTTTCCTTTAATTGCAAAGCAAAGATGCTGATAAATTTATTTTAAAAATGTGATAATGGTAATGATAAATCTCTGCCTCCCCTCAGTCCTCTAGTCCTTGGCATTTGCCTTTACCAGAGCACTTAACAGTTTATTTGGAATAAGAGATATATGAGACAGCATCTTCATTATTCACTAGATTGTGAAGTCCAAAAAACTAACAGGGCTCGGATTCACTGTTTTTTAAAAATACTACATTTACCTCTTATTTTTTGCTGTAGCATTTGTAATTGGGAAGTAATAAGTAGTCAATAAAAGATGGCTGAATTGATAAGAGTAGTTGGAATCAAGTAAAGAGAATGGCAGATAGAGGAGAGTAATTTTTAGAGATATGCCCTCTCAGTTTCTTCCTCCTTTCATTTAGAAAGAAATAAAAATGAAACAAAAACAGGCGCTTTTGAGCCTTCTGAGTGTATGGGCAATATTCAAAAGAGAGTGGCAGGAAGTTGAGTCATTAAATAAATGGTTTCAAAAGTCCAAACTGGAATTGACTATTCATATTTCCCTATATCTTTGTTGATACTCCAGCTTCAGAGGTGCTCAAAACAATTAGTGAATATATATTGAGAAATTTCATTAGTAATTTGGTGACAAAAGTTAGTTTCTTGTACTCAATTTGCTTTCTAAATGCTCTGCTGTAAATTTGGATAAATTACATAGTTTGGAACAACTAGGAAAATAGAAATGATCAACAAAACAAAATCTCTCAAAGAGACAACTGGTATAAATCCTTCACAATTTTAGAATATAAAGACTTTGCAAATTTCCAACATGCAATTATTATTTCTTTTTCCCTCTACACTATTTGTCATGCTGGTAGAATGAATGACCTTTATTGTATGGTATTTCCGAGATTACAAATGGCAAGAGTGAAGCCATATAAGGCATCAATACAGTAACAAAAGTCAGTTCCTATTCTGAGTCATACTTTGACTAGCAGTTAAAAAAAAGACAAAAAAAAAAGTCTTGCTGATTGTAAGCAATCCACTTGGTGGAAGGGCCTGGAAGAGAGGGTTAGTGAGAGAAAATTATATAGAGATTCTTTTAAGTGCCTTGGAAATTTTCCTTTAATTGCAAAGCAAAGATGCTGATAAATTTATTTTAAAAATGTGATAATGGTAATGATAAATCTCTGCCTCCCCTCAGTCCTCTAGTCCTTGGCATTTGCCTTTACCAGAGCACTTAACAGTTTATTTGGAATAAGAGATATATGAGACAGCATCTTCATTATTCACTAGATTGTGAAGTCCAAAAAACTAACAGGGCTCGGATTCACTGTTTTTTAAAAATACTACATTTACCTCTTATTTTTTGCTGTAGCATTTGTAATTGGGAAGTAATAAGTAGTCAATAAAAGATGGCTGAATTGATAAGAGTAGTTGGAATCAAGTAAAGAGAATGGCAGATAGAGGAGAGTAATTTTTAGAGATATGCCCTCTCAGTTTCTTCCTCCTTTCATTTAGAAAGAAATAAAAATGAAACAAAAACAGGCGCTTTTGAGCCTTCTGAGTGTATGGGCAATATTCAAAAGAGAGTGGCAGGGAAGTTGAGTCATTAAATAAATGGTTTCAAAAAGTCCTCACCAATTATCCTGGAATGTGTGATCTATTCATATTTCCCTATATCTTTGTTGATACTCCAGCTTGGCCATTTTTTGAAACACTTTTCACATGTTAGATGTGTAAAATAGTGATCTCTCTCTTGCAGTTTAGGTTTCCATGATTATAAGTGAAATTAAATGTTTTTATATTTATTTCTCTTCCCTTTTTTCTACAAACTATATTTTCATATATGTTGCCCTCTGGGAGGCTTATCCTTTTTTGGGTCTAATGATTTGAAGGTGCTCTTTATAAATCCTGGGTGTTGGTCCAGAATGTTAATGATGCCTTTGTTAGCCTATTTTTAAAAATCGTTAGTGTTCATTTTTATGATGGAAAAGGTGGTAATTAAGCTCTTTGACTTTCTAGGCTTTGTATTTTTCTTAAGGAAGTCCTTCTTTACTATAAAATTATAAGATAGTCTCTTGCATTTTTCATAATATTTATGGAGTTTAGTTTTTTCTCTTTGAGCCATCAGAATTTTGAGCTTGGTGTATGTCTGAGTTACATCTTACTTTATTATTTTACTAATAGCCAATTACATGCATGATTATTATCATTATTACATGATTTATTTAATAATTCATCTTTTCCCAAGAGATTTGAAATGTCATGAATCTGGTCTATTCCTGTAATAACAATATTATCTCTCTTTCTCATTTTTTTTTATCTTTTGGTAAAAGTATATGAATACCCTTAATTATTTTTCTTCTATTTGAAGGTAAAATAAATTGTCAAATTCTATGAATTTCTTTTTACATTTAAATTCATTGTATTAATATCATCAATTACTTTGGGAACATTTTCTGTCTGTAATCATACATTTTCCTGTTCATAAATTTGGTATGCTCCTCAATTTACTTACAAATGTCCTGTTTGATAGCTTTTTTTAATGGATAGCTTAAATTTTTGACATTGGACATTTTATTACATTTTCTTGATATTGCAAATAGGATCTTTTTCTATTTGTTTTTAAAATTTTTTGCTTTAAATGTTGTTGACTATTTTGGATACATGAAATTTATTACATTTTCTTGATATTGCAATAGGACTCGGTTTTTTAAAAAAACCAATTATCCTGGAATGTGTGATCTATTCATATTTCCCTATATCTTTGTTGATACTCCAGCTTGGCCATTTTTTGAAACACTTTTCACATGTTAGATGTGTAAAATAGTGATCTCTCTCTTGCAGTTTAGGTTTCCATGATTATAAGTGAAATTAAATGTTTTTATATTTATTTCTCTTCCCTTTTTTCTACAAACTATATTTTCATATATGTTGCCCTCTGGGAGGCTTATCCTTTTTTGGGTCTAATGATTTGAAGGTGCTCTTTATAAATCCTGGGTGTTGGTCCAGAATGTTAATGATGCCTTTGTTAGCCTATTTTTAAAAATCGTTAGTGTTCATTTTTATGATGGAAAAGGTGGTAATTAAGCTCTTTGACTTTCTAGGCTTTGTAGTTTTCTTAAGGAAGTCCTTCTTTACTATAAAATTATAAGATAGTCTCTTGCATTTTTCATAATATTTATGGAGTTTAGTTTTTTCTCTTTGAGCCATCAGAATTTTGAGCTTGGTGTATGTCTGAGTTACATCTTACTTTATTATTTTACTAATAGCCAATTACATGCATGATTATTATCATTATTACATGATTTATTTAATAATTCATCTTTTCCCAAGAGATTTGAAATGTCATGAATCTGGTCTATTCCTGTAATAACAATATTATCTCTCTTTCTCATTTTTTGATCTTTTGGTAAAAGTATATGAATACCCTTAATTATTTTTCTTCTATTTGAAGGTAAAATAAATTGTCAAATTCTATGAATTTCTTTTTACATTTAAATTCATTGTATTAATATCATCAATTACTTTGGGAACATTTTCTGTCTGTAATCATACATTTTCCTGTTCATAAATTTGGTATGCTCCTCAATTTACTTACAAATGTCCTGTTTGATAGCTTTTTTTAATGGATAGCTTAAATTTTTGACATTGGACATTTTATTACATTTTCTTGATATTGCAAATAGGATCTTTTTCTATTTGTTTTTTAAAAATTTGGTTACTTTCGGTATACAGAAAAGTTATTCATCATACTGTATGTAGTGAGTCTACCCTTTTAGTGACTACCAAATAAAATAGAAAATTCCCTGAATTAATGGAGCTCATATTCTCATAGGAGTGATGCACAATACATAATTTATCTAGCACGCCTGTGTGCACCGCTCAGTCATGTCCGACTCTTTTCAACGCCATGGACTGTAGCTTATCACACTCCTTTGTCCATCACACTCCTTTGTCCATGGAATTTTCCAGGCAAGAATACTCCAGTGGGTTTTGCCATTTCCTTTCTGTATCTAATAAGTATGTAAATTAAATAAGAGTTTAGAAGGTGAAATTACTATGGTTAAAGAAAAAGCAGCATATTAAAAATAAAATAATGGAAGTGTTAGGTCTTAGTGGGATGAGGCAAGATAAAGGTCAGTGAGGACACAGTGTTTGAGTGGACATTCCAAAGGTGTAAGATAATTCGCCATGTGGATATTGGTGGAGGAGTGTAAAGGTTCAAATATGAGGGTGTGCCCGGTGCACTTGAAGAGCAGCAACAAGCTAGCCTGGCTGAGGCAGAGTGAACAACAAGGAGAGAGCAGATGAAGTTTGGCAGGTCATCCCAGAAGAGCACACAGAACCCTGGAGAAAGGGACATTGGTTGTAACTCTGTGTGGAATGGAGAGCCATTAGTGTTTGGAGAGAAGGGCGACATTATCCAACATACATTTTAAAAGGATCAGTCTGATTGCTTTTTGAAGAATTCGTGATAGAGACCAAAGAATTTATAAAATCTGGGTGACCACGCAGGAGATTGTTTCAATAATGCCGGCAAGAGATGATGCGGCATACACGTCTAGTCCCTCTTAAATTCCTCCACCTCCGGCCACCTGTGGCCGATTCATGTCGATGTATGGCAGAACCAACACAATACTGTAAAGGAATTATATTCCAATGAAAAATAAGATAAATATTTTTTGAAAAGAGATGATGTGGAGAGTTTAGCCCAGATTGGTGACAGTGGAAATATTGAGAAATGTCCAAAGTGAGAGGTCACTTTGAAGGTAGAGAACACAATTTGTCCTGCTGGACTGGAAGAGAAATGTGAAAGGGAGGCATCACGGCTGACATCCTTATGTCAGCCTTTTATCCTTACATCTTGAAGATGGCGTTTTAATCAACTGACGTCACTCAGGTTTAGAGGTGGGACAGACGCTCAGGGTTTGATGTGGTGAATTTGTGATGACCGTGGACAGCCTGATGAAACTGTCAGGCAGGTAGTTGAATCCATGGGTCTAGAGTACAGCCACAGATACAAAATTGGGACACAGCAGCATAGATCATGTTCAAAACTGCGAATGTGAATGAAATTTCCAAAGAAGTGCAAATAAGAAAGAGAAGGGACACTAGAGGCCTGATATATGAGACATTCTAATGAGTAAAATGGACCCACAGGAAGTGAGCAGAGAGATGGGAAGAAAGCCAGCAGAACGTGGTGTCCTGGACACCAAGGGAGGAAGATGTATCAATTAATAAGAAGAACAATTCTCAAATACCTTTGATTTGAAATGTGTTGGAAATTTAAAATCCCATCTTCAAAAGAAATTTTATCCACTTTTGTTTTTCCACAGAAACTTCTCATGGTATAGAAACTGCCAGCAGCCAAATGAAGACACCTGTCCTGATCTGCATGTGGAGTCATGAGCAGTCATTTTCTAACCTGGCAGTGCTCCCAGCAGTGACATTTCCAACACCACCTAGAGGACCAGGAAATTCAGTCAGCCTGACAGCACCAGAGGTGGGCCTGATAGATTCCTCTCAGCAAAATTCTTATGCAAGAAATGAGGGAAAATGGAAGACCCTGGGCAGTAATCACAAGATGCTATAGAGAAGTGTTTTGGAGGTTAGCTGCTGATTTGCAAATATGCAAGCAAACTTTTCAAGATTTGGTTTATTTGAATTTGGGAGAACATTGAAAAAAGACACGAAGGATATCTTTCATTCCTTCTCTACTGCAACTACTCACACGAAATTAAGAGGATGGTTGAGGAAATGAATCTACAATCTTCAATCTATGATTGAAAACCCTCCTCTCTAGAAAACTATTTTCCTCTATTATGTGAGTATTTCAAGTAATCACATCCCTGAATGGCTTCTAGTTCTCCTTCTTTTCATGACTCAATAGTATTCCTCTTTCTCTTCCTTCCCAATTGTAACTCTCTGTCCTTCTTTTTCTTTCTTTCCTTTCCTTTCTTCATTTTCTTTCTCCCTTTTTTCCTTCTCTCTCCTTCCATCTCTCTCTCTTTCTTCCTTTATTTCATCAACAAGTAGTTATTAAATACACAGAATATCACAGGCCCTTAGGATATATTATTTAAATTTTACAGATGTTGTCCCTGCCCTCATGGATCTTAGTCTGTCTGGGAGATCAAGATATCAACTAAAATTTATGCACAGTGTTATATAATTGCAGTAATAATAATATGTGCTATAAAATGTGATACCATATTATGTTAATGTTTAACAATCTTTAAGGTTACGGAAGGCTTTCCCAAAGGAAACCCACAGGAAGTGAGCAGAGAGATGGGAAGAAAGCCAGCAGAACGTGGTGTCCTGGACACCAAGGGAGGAAGATGTATCAATTAATAAGAAGAACAATTCTCAAATACCTTTGATTTGAAATGTGTTGGAAATTTAAAATCCCACTTTCAAAAGAAATTTTATCCACTTTTGTTTTTCCACAGAAACTTCTCATGGTATAGAAACTGCCAGCAGCCAAATGAAGACACCTGTCCTGATCTGCATGTGGAGTCATGAGCAGTCATTTTCTAACCTGGCAGTGCTCCCAGCAGTGACATTTCCAACACCACCTAGAGGACCAGGAAATTCAGTCAGCCTGACAGCACCAGAGGTGGGCCTGATAGATTCCTCTCAGCAAAATTCTTATGCAAGAAATGAGGGAAAATGGAAGACCCTGGGCAGTAATCACAAGATGCTATAGAGAAGTGTTTTGGAGGTTAGCTGCTGATTTGCAAATATGCAAGCAAACTTTTCAAGATTTGGTTTATTTGAATTTGGGAGAACATTGAAAAAAGACACGAAGGATATCTTTCATTCCTTCTCTACTGCAACTACTCACACGAAATTAAGAGGATGGTTGAGGAAATGAATCTACAATCTTCAATCTATGATTGAAAACCCTCCTCTCTAGAAAACTATTTTCCTCTATTATGTGAGTATTTCAAGTAATCACATCCCTGAATGGCTTCTAGTTCTCCTTCTTTTCATGACTCAATAGTATTCCTCTTTCTCTTCCTTCCCAATTGTAACTCTCTGTCCTTCTTTTTCTTTCTTTCCTTTCCTTTCTTCATTTTCTTTCTCCCTTTTTTCCTTCTCTCTCCTTCCATCTCTCTCTCTTTCTTCCTTTATTTCATCAACAAGTAGTTATTAAATACACAGAATATCACAGGCCCTTAGGATATATTATTTAAATTTTACAGATGTTGTCCCTGCCCTCATGGATCTTAGTCTGTCTGGGAGATCAAGATATCAACTAAAATTTATGCACAGTGTTATATAATTGCAGTAATAATAATATGTGCTATAAAATGTGATACCATATTATGTTAATGTTTAACAATCTTTAAGGTTACGGAAGGCTTTCCCAAAGGAAACAATATGTAAGCTGAAGTCAAAAGGATAGATAGTTTACAAAGTAATCCCAATTATAGAAGCTTTCCAGAAAATGGAGAGAAACTATGTGAAGACGCAGAAGACAACAATGTATTTCCAATATATTCTAGATTTAGATTCACAACTATCAGAGAGTGAACGATACTCTTTCTGCCATCTCCTTTTAGAATCCTATTCAAGAAGAGAAAAACCTGATGTGAAACATTGTGAAAATTGTCAGTGACATAAATAAGTAACCTCAATATCTTTTTACCCCTAAACTTAAATGACTTGTAAGCTAAATGAACAAATAGCAGTATATAATGCTCAGAGGGCCTTTAATGCCTCTATAAAAATTAACCTAGTGTTTCAATTTATATTATATAAAGTGTAATTACTCTGTCCCAATATGATTATTTATATCCCCAGTGCAGAAGTACATTTATTATGGTATAAATCTGACTGCCTCCATGCAGACTCAAAGGAATAGTAGTTTAAACACATGGAAGTTTGATTTTCTCTTGTCTAACAGTATAAGTATACCCAAATCAGGATGGTGGTTCCATGCACTGTGTTGAGGGCATGGTCTCCTCACATCTTATTGATTCATGCTCTCTAGAAAGTTGCCCCCCTCATCTTCACATTTCACAAAGACTCATAAGAAGAGGAAAAAAAAACTTAGAGAAAGGTACACATATTCCTTTGAGAGGCATAGTCTATAGTTTTCTCTAGACATTTTGTGGTTAAATCATTATCTGGATGACTTTTGTCACAAGGCACCACCTAGGCTGAGAGATATAGTAATCACTGTGGGCTGTCATATGCCCAGTGAAATACAGGGTGAAGTTGATACCAACAGTTGGAGGGAGCAAGCATTCACCACCAAAAAAAGAACAGATAAAAGCACTATGATAACCTGACGGATACAAGAACAAGTGAGACTTAATTCCTGACCTCAGGGATGTCACGATCCATTGGAGGAAAACAGCAGCAGAAAAGTTGTAGAAGTAAGGCAGTATTTTCGAAATGAAGACTGATCATAAGTGGATTCTGTTTGGGGAATTATGATTATAGAAAAGGTAACAACTGAACTGAACTCAGAAGTGCATCCATGTGTCAGATCCCAACTGGACAAGAAGGGTGAAACCTTTCATGAAGAGGAAACCCTACTCAGTAACTCCGTTGATGGACCTACACATCCTCAATGGTGCAACCACAATTTGTATTCAGATGATTAACAAAAATAACCTTAGCTACAAGTCTTAGTAAAAGTAAAAAAAATAAGCTTAGCCACAAGTCTTAGTCAAAGTAATGAGTCTTATCCAGATTAATGTGAAAGTGAGTTCTGAAAATTTTGAATCATAACTAGTGCATTCCTAAGTGTTGAGATTGCCCTTGATGGAACTAACAGAAAGATAAAGCTGAGATTCTTCTTAGAACTATTAATCCAAAAGTATGTAGCCATAAACATAGCTTTTCCTTTTATATTCTAAAGACATCCCCAAAGAAAGGTAAACAGTGAGGTAAGATCTGTAAGATAATTTATCTCATGAACACCACAACTCATAAATTTGTGTTAACTAAACTCTGACATGGTGAGAAAATAATGACCATAATTCACTAGTGTATCAATTTGTTTTTTAAAGTATGTTTTGCATACACTTTCAGTTGACCCTCACCCTCAATATAAATCTATGATATAGGGAGGGCTAGTATTGTTACGTCATTTTTAAGGGTGAGGAAACCAGATTGAAAAGATACTAAACAGCCACTCAGCATCACATATGATGAGTTTCAGAGATGAGACTCAAGCCCAGGACACAACCAGGGCAAATAATCACTGTTGTGGGAAAATAAAGTTGATCATGCATGCATCATCAGGTGGAGGGCAAAAGTCAAAAGTAGACATAAGGGGTTAAACACTAATCATCTAAATATTTTACCAATAGCTCTTTAACCTTGTTTTGTTCTTATGAACACAGTTGCAAAAGAAAGTTAAGCAAAAATGGTGTAGCTCCTGAGAATTCTAGGGAAGCTGGGACCACCTCTTTATTTGGTTTAATTTATAAATAGGTTTTCCCAAGATTGGCATGCTAGAATATTCTGAGATTTATTCTGAACAGAAATAGTATGAGAATACATTCAATTTAGTCATGATATCTAAAAACCTGTGTTGCTGAAGGGAGCTATTGATAAAAATGTAGCAATAATTTGTCAAAACACTGTTAAGTCAGATTAATTTAGCATTGCTATTTTGGTGAATTAGTTAAAGTCTGAATTTAGAACATTTTAATGTTCTAATAATATTTAATTTAATATTTAATATTAAATTAATATTATTTAATATTTTAGTAAATAATAATGTACCATGTAATTGGAAACTTCTCTGGCTATATTTTAACAAATGTTTTCAATTTGCAGAGCATGAAAACAAGGTATAAAGGTTTTAAAAATAATTCTATACTCTAATGTAAAATATCCTTTTGCTTGAGAAACCATTAGTCTTCAAACTTGCAAACATCACAGAGAACTTTTCTTTTTGAGAACTTTCAATGAAGGCAAATACTCATAATTTAAATTACTGAAATGAGTGAAGTTGTCATGTATTGAAAGCAATATATATCATGATGCCTTTGAATACACAAATCACTTATGGTAAAGTTTCTGTTTATTGAACAACTCTATACATCATCCACACACATATACATATATGCGTGTACATAAACCAACCTCAGATCTATGCCAAAATGGAGGTTTTATCATTCCCACTTTAGACATATGAGTGTTAAGGGCCAAAAAGATAAAGTGACTTTGCCAAAATTCCATAGTTAAATAAGTTAGAGAAAAACAACCCCAATTTATTGGGATTTTACAATCTATGTCTTTTCCACTATATCCACTGTTTCTTTCTATGTATGCCTGTGACTTTCGAAGAAAAGTTGTACTATCACACAAACATCTTGGCTGATAGCAGTATTTTATTTCTTGACTCAGGTGCTAATTACAAAATTGCTTGCAATATGATTATTAATATTATGTACTTTTTACCTTTGTACATCTTGGTATGTGAGATATAATTTTACAGTAAAATGATAAAATAAACATTGTGTATTCTAGAGCAAGATTGTTGGGATTAAGAGATTTATATACTGGTTGGAGTTTGCTTCTAAGTATATTTGAGAATGGGGGCCTCAATTTACAGTAAGCATTGGCTATTGGAGTATGATAGTGTATTGTGGGAAGATCTCATTTATGTTAATTTGAGAGATGTAGATCTGAGGAGGGGAATGTGCGGAGTCAAAGAGGAAAACATTTATTACCAATGAAATGCCTGTTTGGGATTAGTACTCATTTACTCTTCAATATTTGCTGGAATTTAAGCAAAACATTTTAATGTTCTAATAATATTTAATTTAATATTTAATATTAAATTAATATTATTTAATATTTTAGTAAATAATAATGTACCATGTAATTGGAAACTTCTCTGGCTATATTTTAACAAATGTTTTCAATTTGCAGAGCATGAAAACAAGGTATAAAGGTTTTAAAAATAATTCTATACTCTAATGTAAAATATCCTTTTGCTTGAGAAACCATTAGTCTTCAAACTTGCAAACATCACAGAGAACTTTTCTTTTTGAGAACTTTCAATGAAGGCAAATACTCATAATTTAAATTACTGAAATGAGTGAAGTTGTCATGTATTGAAAGCAATATATATCATGATGCCTTTGAATACACAAATCACTTATGGTAAAGTTTCTGTTTATTGAACAACTCTATACATCATCCACACACATATACATATATGCGTGTACATAAACCAACCTCAGATCTATGCCAAAATGGAGGTTTTATCATTCCCACTTTAGACATATGAGTGTTAAGGGCCAAAAAGATAAAGTGACTTTGCCAAAATTCCATAGTTAAATAAGTTAGAGAAAACAACCCCAATTTATTGGGATTTTACAATCTATGTCTTTTCCACTATATCCACTGTTTCTTTCTATGTATGCCTGTGACTTTCGAAGAAAAGTTGTACTATCACACAAACATCTTGGCTGATAGCAGTATTTTATTTCTTGACTCAGGTGCTAATTACAAAATTGCTTGCAATATGATTATTAATATTATGTACTTTTTATCTTTGTACATCTTGGTATGTGAGATATAATTTTACAGTAAAATGATAAAATAAACATTGTGTATTCTAGAGCAAGATTGTTGGGATTAAGAGATTTATATACTGGTTGGAGTTTGCTTCTAAGTATATTTGAGAATGGGGGCCTCAATTTACAGTAAGCATTGGCTATTGGAGTATGATAGTGTATTGTGGGAAGATCTCATTTATGTTAATTTGAGAGATGTAGATCTGAGGAGGGGAATGTGCGGAGTCAAAGAGGAAAACATTTATTACCAATGAAATGCCTGTTTGCACATTAGTACTCATTTACTCTTCAAAATAACAATTAACAGTAGTTCTTCTGATGCTCATTTTAGATGAGGTCAGTACATTTCCCACAATAAAGTGACTAAATGTTGATTCACATATGCATCTCTCTGACAACCAAGTCTGTTATTCTTGAGAGAAACAAGAATTTAACAGTTAAGAACAATCACATAAACTGATGGACATGAGTCATTGGCCCCCAAAGTATTTGTTCCGCTGTCCTTTCTGATATTTTATTTATGTGGGGGCCGGGGGGTTCCTGAAATATCTTTCATCTGGAATGACAAAGTGGGATTAAAACACCACTAATGGAACTTCCCTGGTGGTGCAATAGGCAAGAATCTGCCTGCTAATGCAGGGGACATGGGTTCGATCCCTGGTCGGGGAAGATTCCACATGATGCAGGGCAGCCAAGCCCATGTGCGACAACTACTGAGTCTGTGCTCTAGAGCTGGGAACTGCAACTACTGAGCCCATAAGCTGCAACTTCACTGCAACCCATGTGTGGAGAGCCTGTGCTGTGTACAAAAAGAGAAGACACCACAAGGTGAAGCTCTTGCACCAAAACGAGTAGTCCCGGGCTTCCCCTGGTGGTCCAGTGGGTAAGGACATCGCCTTGCAGTGCAAGGGGCGCCAGTTCGAGTCCTGGCCTGGGAAGATCCCACGTGCCATGGAGCAGCTGGACTGATGTGTCCAATTACCGAGCCGGAGCTCTGGAGCGCATGCGCCCAGAGCCAGCGCTCTGCAACAACAGACACCACCGCGATGGGAGGCCCACATGAGCCAAAGAACAAAGACGGATGAAAATAGAGAAATGAAAGACCAATAGAAGTGGCCCGCCCGCACCCCTCCCTCCCCAACCCGACCCCCGCCCAAAATAAATAAATAAATAAATCTTTAAAAAAAAAAAAAAAAAACGAGTAGTCCCCACTTACTGCAACTACAGAGAGCACAGACAAAGCAATGAAGGCCAAGACGCCAAAAATAAATAAATAAAACTATATGTGTGTGTGTCTGTGTGTGTATAAGCAACACCAATGCCAGAAAGGTTGGCTACGTAATGATACCAAAGGAAAACCAGTCATCTGCATGTGGGTGTCACTAACATGAGTGGGATGATATTGGTCTTTTGAGAAAGCTGTCTTTTGTGACAACTCTAGGTTCAAATTCTTGTGCCCCACTGGGCTGGTCACTTTAAGTTCCATGGCAGTAAGTTTCTCATTTATGTAAAAGTAGGAGAGCATTGCATGTGAACACACTCTATCTGTAAAGACCTTTACAGACATTAGACATTCTAATTTTAGGATTCCAGTGTGCAATTTGCTACAAGGCTAGCCATTTCAACTACACCACTACCTTTCTAATTGAGATTCATTTCATTTATGACTTTTGCCCCAGTTTTATAGAAGATAATCAAAGGAAAATGGGGTTTGCTATGTCTAAATTATCTTTGGAGCAATCTTGCTAAAATGCACATGCTGACTAAAAGGAAGAATGCAAATTTAATTTGAACCCTAAATTTCCAATTGTGCATTCGGCTTTCCAATTGCCATCTTCAGTGGACCAATTCAATTTAGTTCAGGTTTGCTGAGTCTTAATTTGGGAGCGAATTTCTGGATCAGAATCCTCCATAATTGGTGTGAGGTTATCGACTTCTCTGACCTATGCTTGTTCATAATTTGCTGTCTTGGTTTTCCTTACTAGAATAGGGCCATTTTCATTATTTATTTACAACCCAGCTTGTTTCAAACAGAGTGTAAATAAACTCTGAAGAATATCAATTCGGGAACAGAATATGGAGCAACAACCTGAAGCCTGTCTTGTGTCATTAATATCCAATTCTTTGAGACTCCCAAGGAGTCAAAGGAAAGTGGTTGAAAAATCAGTTTTGTTATTGGCCACCTCCCTTTGACTCACTGCTGATGGAGAATCACCTTGCAATGTGACTCAGATGTCACAAAATAAAGTTGGGAAAGTTATTCGTTCAAAACACCAATGACTGGACAATAGGCTGAGAGCCATGGACACAGATACATGTAGAAAAAATTGGCTTTTTAAATCAGAAACTGGCATTCAAGTACCCTGAGCCTGCTGAAGCATTGCTAATACTTACACAGTAATCTAATTCAGGAGCTTCCTTACTTTTCTCTTTTTCACTGATTTAGTCACCTATTGGCAACTTCATGAGTTCCAGCAGGGTCAGAGACCCCAAAGGCATCTAAAAAAGGTCATCTGCATGTGGGTGTCACTAACATGAGTGGGATGATATTGGTCTTTTGAGAAAGCTGTCTTTTGTGACAACTCTAGGTTCAAATTCTTGTGCCCCACTGGGCTGGTCACTTTAAGTTCCATGGCAGTAAGTTTCTCATTTATGTAAAAGTAGGAGAGCATTGCATGTGAACACACTCTATCTGTAAAGACCTTTACAGACATTAGACATTCTAATTTTAGGATTCCAGTGTGCAATTTGCTACAAGGCTAGCCATTTCAACTACACCACTACCTTTCTAATTGAGATTCATTTCATTTATGACTTTTGCCCCAGTTTTATAGAAGATAATCAAAGGAAAATGGGGTTTGCTATGTCTAAATTATCTTTGGAGCAATCTTGCTAAAATGCACATGCTGACTAAAAGGAAGAATGCAAATTTAATTTGAACCCTAAATTTCCAATTGTGCATTCGGCTTTCCAATTGCCATCTTCAGTGGACCAATTCAATTTAGTTCAGGTTTGCTGAGTCTTAATTTGGGAGCGAATTTCTGGATCAGAATCCTCCATAATTGGTGTGAGGTTATCGACTTCTCTGACCTATGCTTGTTCATAATTTGCTGTCTTGGTTTTCCTTACTAGAATAGGGCCATTTTCATTATTTATTTACAACCCAGCTTGTTTCAAACAGAGTGTAAATAAACTCTGAAGAATATCAATTCGGGAACAGAATATGGAGCAACAACCTGAAGCCTGTCTTGTGTCATTAATATCCAATTCTTTGAGACTCCCAAGGAGTCAAAGGAAAGTGGCTGCAAAATCAGTTTTGTTATTGGCCACCTCCCTTTGACTCACTGCTGATGGAGAATCACCTTGCAATGTGACTCAGATGTCACAAAATAAAGTTGGGAAAGTTATTCGTCCAAAACACCAATGACTGGACAATAGGCTGAGAGCCATGGACACAGATACATGTAGAAAAAATTGGCTTTTTAAATCAGAAACTGGCATTCAAGTACCCTGAGCCTGCTGAAGCATTGCTAATACTTACACAGTAATCTAATTCAGGAGCTTCCTTACTTTTCTCTTTTTCACTGATTTAGTCACCTATTGGCAACTTCATGAGTTCCAGCAGGGGTCAGAGACCCCCAAAGCAATTTGTGCTGAAGTCTCAGAAAATCAAGATGGAAAGACTTCATTGGTACAGCCTGTGCACATCCAGGGAATTGGGGGAACAGACTATTCACCATGATGTACTTTCTGTTCCTCTCTGCACCCTGGGTTCATATGCCTCCTGGGAGAGCAGCTGAATCACCTTCTTGGAAAGAGCCATGATTTTGATAGACTTCCCTGCCAGGAAGTTTTATTTTCAACCAACATTTTGTTTTCTTCATATTGTGGTTAAGTCCCCTTGGATTGTTTTGGGGGCCTGGGGAAAAAGTTGGTCATCTTCATGGTTACCCCTTCTAGATCAATCCGAAATCAGATTTGACATCATTTTCATCCTTCTGCTTCCAACTACTTGCATGCATTTTCTATGTTGAATATTTTCTTTTTAGTTTGGGATTTCAGGGTTGTTCTCTTGGTAACTAATTTCATCAGTCTTTTAAATGAAATACAAGCTTTCTGAACTTGGTATTGTCAAAGCTATCTGGGGTTATATTGTGGTATTTCTTTAGTGATGGGGTCTTTGTAAAAGACAGGCTTTGTGACTATTTCCTTTGTCATACATTAGATGTTTCTTCTTACCTCCCAGACACCTTTATTATCATTTGTGCTTCAAATTTGTCCTTCATTTAGAACCTTCTATTCCTTAGGTATACCAGAATAATAAACTGATCACTCTTTTCACTACTCACATATGCCCAAGATGATGAATCTGAATAAAATTGGAAGAAGAATCATTACTTTGGGGGCATAAAGGAAGTTTAGACAGAGAAGAGAGGAACAACTAGCCTATAAAGAGCTCCCACTGTATTCCAAATCCAAGGAACTGTGGGGAGCAATTCCTGGACAACACCAAGAAATCATGGATATAAAGGCGAATAAGACCGACAGGGTCCCATGTCATGACTGGACAATAGGCTGAGAGCCATGGACACAGATACATGTAGAAAAATTGGCTTTTAAATCAGAAACTGGCATTCAAGTACCCTGAGCCTGCTGAAGCATTGCTAATACTTACACAGTAATCTAATTCAGGAGCTTCCTTACTTTTCTCTTTTTCACTGATTTAGTCACCTATTGGCAACTTCATGAGTTCCAGCAGGGGTCAGAGACCCCCAAAGCAATTTGTGCTGAAGTCTCAGAAAATCAAGATGGAAAGACTTCATTGGTACAGCCTGTGCACATCCAGGGAATTGGGGGAACAGACTATTCACCATGATGTACTTTCTGTTCCTCTCTGCACCCTGGGTTCATATGCCTCCTGGGAGAGCAGCTGAATCACCTTCTTGGAAAGAGCCATGATTTTGATAGACTTCCCTGCCAGGAAGTTTTATTTTCAACCAACATTTTGTTTTCTTCATATTGTGGTTAAGTCCCCTTGGATTGTTTTGGGGGCCTGGGGAAAAAGTTGGTCATCTTCATGGTTACCCCTTCTAGATCAATCCGAAATCAGATTTGACATCATTTTCATCCTTCTGCTTCCAACTACTTGCATGCATTTTCTATGTTGAATATTTTCTTTTTAGTTTGGGATTTCAGGGTTGTTCTCTTGGTAACTAATTTCATCAGTCTTTTAAATGAAATACAAGCTTTCTGAACTTGGTATTGTCAAAGCTATCTGGGGTTATATTGTGGTATTTCTTTAGTGATGGGGTCTTTGTAAAAGACAGGCTTTGTGACTATTTCCTTTGTCATACATTAGATGTTTCTTCTTACCTCCCAGACACCTTTATTATCATTTGTGCTTCAAATTTGTCCTTCATTTAGAACCTTCTATTCCTTAGGTATACCAGAATAATAAACTGATCACTCTTTTCACTACTCACATATGCCCAAGATGATGAATCTGAATAAAATTGGAAGAAGAATCATTACTTTGGGGGCATAAAGGAAGTTTAGACAGAGAAGAGAGGAACAACTAGCCTATAAAGAGCTCCCACTGTATTCCAAATCCAAGGAACTGTGGGGAGCAATTCCTGGACAACACCAAGAAATCATGGATATAAAGGCGAATAAGACCGACAGGGTCCCATGTCATTTAATCCCCATAATAATTAGAAGGTTAGATTGGATTCCAGACCTGCCTTGTTTCCAAGACAGAGTGATTTCCATTATACCATATGCAGCTCTGTCTCCCACCCAGTAAAGATGGGATAGGGCGTGTCTTCAACTTGCTATGCATGCTAAGTCACTTCAGTCATGTCTGACTCTTTAAGACCCTATGGGCTGTGGCCAGTAGGCTCCTCTGTCCATGAGATTCTCCAGGCAAGAATATTGGAGTGGGTTGCCATGACTTTCAACCCTCTGTTGGTGCCATGTATTTGTCCACAATAAAATCTCCTCCATTTTCCACTTACTGCCACATGTTTGCAGAAGCCCCTGAGAGGTCATTGCACCCAGTTGCTCCTAGGTTCCTACTCACATTGCCATTTCCTACATTTCAGACTTAACTACAGAAGTAACACAAACATGTTCCAGGGGTGATCACACCAGGATCTGGGAATTATATACTAAAAATATAGAATGGTTTATCCCTGTTTGCTAGAATGAGTCAGAGTTTCCACTTCCACCAGCACAGAGATGTGGGAGGTATCATGGTAGGACCCCATGAGCACCAGTCAGTAAATCAGGATCTCTCATTTCTACATCAGGAGTCTGTGACCTGGAGAAGTCATCATCGCTTCCCTGGTTCTCAGGTGAGGTGTTTTGATTACATTACTAATAATCATAGACCTCCTTCTAAGTAACTATGGTCCTAAACTTGTATTCACAACAGAGGAAGTGCAGTTTGAAAATTTTACTGAGGCCACTCAACTTCTCAGGAAACAGAAAAGACAAGTAGTAAATAGAAACAGACATGGAGGGATAGATAATCTTTAAAATTTTGGCACAAAACTAGAAAACAATATCTCATTTCTATTTTCTTGTACATTTAGAGGTACAGCTCCTTCCACACACACACATGCCCTGCTGCCCATGGCTCCAGCCACTCTGGGATTGGTAACTAAGGAGGAAGCAGAAGAAAAAAAAGTTTTGTTATTCTTCTTTTGTCCAGGGTAAGAACAGCTTTTGTGATAAGAATACTTTCTTTATTTTGGGCTACCTTTGTCAATTCCACCATTTTGTTATTCAGTTATTGTGTGTTATTTATCATAAAAGGGAGTCTTATGGATTCTGATACAGCATGCAACTACTTTTCATTTAAATTCAACTAAAATTTCTCAGAATGGAGATGTGCTTCTATCAACATAGCTTTGTAACGTAAAACTATTTTATCTAGTCAGAATAAAAGAAAGATTAGACAAATTTGATAAAATAGTCATGATCACAGGTAAACATTTGAGAGGGACCAATTTTGCCTTCTCACTTGAAAGTTCAAATTTTTCTTTGTAAGCAAAAGGGAACTGCCTTCTTTAAATACTGTGATATGGAGTGGGTTGCCATGACTTTCAACCCTCTGTTGGTGCCATGTATTTGTCCACAATAAAATCTCCTCCATTTTCCACTTACTGCCACATGTTTGCAGAAGCCCCTGAGAGGTCATTGCACCCAGTTGCTCCTAGGTTCCTACTCACATTGCCGTTTCCTACATTTCAGACTTAACTACAGAAGTAACACAAACATGTTCCAGGGGTGATCACACCAGGATCTGGGAATTATATACTAAAAATATAGAATGGTTTATCCCTGTTTGCTAGAATGAGTCAGAGTTTCCACTTCCACCAGCACAGAGATGTGGGAGGTATCATGGTAGGACCCCATGAGCACCAGTCAGTAAATCAGGATCTCTCATTTCTACATCAGGAGTCTGTGACCTGGAGAAGTCATCATCGCTTCCCTGGTTCTCAGGTGAGGTGTTTTGATTACATTACTAATAATCATAGACCTCCTTCTAAGTAACTATGGTCCTAAACTTGTATTCACAACAGAGGAAGTGCAGTTTGAAAATTTTACTGAGGCCACTCAACTTCTCAGGAAACAGAAAAGACAAGTAGTAAATAGAAACAGACATGGAGGGATAGATAATCTTTAAAATTTTGGCACAAAACTAGAAAACAATATCTCATTTCTATTTTCTTGTACATTTAGAGGTACAGCTCCTTCCACACACACACATGCCCTGCTGCCCATGGCTCCAGCCACTCTGGGATTGGTAACTAAGGAGGAAGCAGAAGAAAAAAAGTTTTGTTATTCTTCTTTTGTCCAGGGTAAGAACAGCTTTTGTGATAAGAATACTTTCTTTATTTTGGGCTACCTTTGTCAATTCCACCATTTTGTTATTCAGTTATTGTGTGTTATTTATCATAAAAGGGAGTCATATGGATTCTGATACAGCATGCAACTACTTTTCATTTAAATTCAACTAAAATTTCTCAGAATGGAGATGTGCTTCTATCAACATAGCTTTTTAACGTAAGACTATTTTATCTAGTCAGAATAAAAGAAAGATTAGACAAATTTGATAAAATAGTCATGATCACAGGTAAACATTTGAGAGGGACCAATTTTGCCTTCTCACTTGAAAGTTCAAATTTTCTTTGACATGAACTGTCAAAAGGATTGTAAGCAGAAATTTGTGAGTGGGAATCATGCCTTCTTTAAAACTATTCTGTGTTTAGTTATACTGCATCCTGGAAAGCCACTGGAAGGTTTGGTTACAAGTAAATTGCAATATATAAAAATACAATTGTATACATATGTCTGTCTCTATACAGAGACCTATATTTATGAGTCAAACAGTAAAAGCAAAATGTATTCCTGCAATAAAGAGTCCAAGGCAAATTTGTCACAAAGTCGATGACTTATTTTGTTCTTTGAATCATCCTTGAATGACCTATGGACAAATTACAAAACCCTAAAGAGTTAAAAGTATTTGTTTCACAGGAAATTGGAAGAAATTTATGTGCTCAAGTGAAGCTGAAAGGTCGAATGTGTGACTCATATCTATTGACAGATGGAATGAGCATCACATAAGCAGACAGTGACTAGAAAACAAGTCAGTTGTGTGAAAGTATTTTTAGAGACTAATTTCTACCCAGCTGTGTCATCTATGAATGGGAGAAGTTTGAAAAAGTTACCTAGGGGTGTCTGAGCTCAATTAAGTGAAAGTTAATGATACTTATTTGGCTTAAATATTCACTTTGAAGTTGGATGTGCAAAAGGAGTTAGTATCGGAAATAATTTCTAGGGAAGCTGAATTGTTCTTATATCAAAAAGACATACTGGGGGGCTTCCCCTGGTGGCCCAGTGGGTAAGGACACCGCCTTGCAGTTCAAGGGGCGCCGGTTCTATCCCTGGCCTGGGAAGATCCCACGTGCCGCGGAACGACTGGACCAATGTGTCCAATTACAGAGCCGGAGCTCCGGAGCTCTGGAGCGCATGTGCCCAGAGCCGGGGCTCTGCAACGACAGATGCCACTGCAATGGGAGGCCCACAGGAGCCAAAGAACAAAGACGGATGAAAATAGAGAAATGAAAGACCAATAGAAATGGCCCGCCCTCTTCCCTCCCTCCCCAACCCGACCCCCACCCAAAATAAATAAATAAATCTTAAAAAAAAAAAAGACATACTGGGGCTTCCCTGGTGGTCCAGTGGGTAAGGATACCGCCTTGCAGTGCAAGGGGTGCCGATTCGATCCCGGCCTGGGGCTGGACCAATGTGTCCAATTACCGAGCCTGAGCTCTGGAGTGCCCACCCCCCTCCCTCCCCAATCCGCTCCCACTCCACCCCCCCCCCGAAAAAGATGTACTCTCCATATTAGGACCTAACAGTGTGGAAATATGAGGTCAAGGGTTCATAAGTCACTGATAATTTCAGAATGCTAACAAATGTTGGCTATAATATAAAAACAAGCTATTCTGCCAACTGGTATAATGACTAATGTGTGATCTCTTTTGAGACAGATTTCATGGTGTGGAATTCCAGCTCAGCTGCTTAAGAGATATGTTTTTGGACAGTCTTACACTTCTGTGCCTTAGTTTCCTTTCTTTATCCATATGAGGCAAATAATAACATTTTTCTTACAGGTATATTTATGAATATGTTCATTTTAAATATCATGTTCTTTTCTAGGTCAGGGGATAAAAATCCCTGTTCTCATGCAGCTTACATTCTAGTTGAGGAGGAATAGACAATAAATAAACATGTAAAAATAAGCATATCAAATAGTGATAGGTTCCATGGAGAAAAATAAAGCATGAAAGTACTTTATATATGGAGAGGTGACTATAGCCATTTTAAGTCAGTTTGAGAAACAGATACATCTAGGTAAGTAACGGTCAACATCATGAGAATTAATACTTTATTGACCTTCTTTACTTGGCCTGGTCAGTTATGGTACTTCATGCCCCAAGTGAATATGGTTGATTAAAAGGATGAGAGTGTAAAGCCAAAATGCTCTAATCTGAGTGATTTGGAGAACTGTACTGGAGATGGTGAAAAGAATCTGGATGTGGCATGACTCATGCCTGAAGATTTTAGCAGCCATGTTAATACCTCGTGGAACCTCACAATAAATGAAAACAGAGTCAAAAATGGAGACTATGTCCTTAAGACACCCTTTTGAGTTTTCACCTTTGACATTTTTGTTTGTATCAGCCAATAGGCTCCCTTTATTTATTGCTTTGGTTTGAGTTGAACTTTCTGTCATTTGCCACCAAAAGAGTCCTGACAAGCATTAGTGTATTGAGTGGTGGGTAAGGATACCGCCTTGCAGTGCAAGGGGTGCCGATTCGATCCCGGCCTGGGGCTGGACCAATGTGTCCAATTACCGAGCCTGAGCTCTGGAGTGCCCACCCCCCTCCCTCCCCAATCCGCTCCCACTCCACCCCGAAAAGATGTACTCTCCATATTAGGACCTAACAGTGTGGAAATATGAGGTCAAGGGTTCATAAGTCACTGATAATTTCAGAATGCTAACAAATGTTGGCTATAATATAAAAACAAGCTATTCTGCCAACTGGTATAATGACTAATGTGTGATCTCTTTTGAGACAGATTTCATGGTGTGGAATTCCAGCTCAGCTGCTTAAGAGATATGTTTTTGGACAGTCTTACACTTCTGTGCCTTAGTTTCCTTTCTTTATCCATATGAGGCAAATAATAACATTTTTCTTACAGGTATATTTATGAATATGTTCATTTTAAATATCATGTTCTTTTCTAGGTCAGGGGATAAAAATCCCTGTTCTCATGCAGCTTACATTCTAGTTGAGGAGGAATAGACAATAAATAAACATGTAAAAATAAGCATATCAAATAGTGATAGGTTCCATGGAGAAAAATAAAGCATGAAAGTACTTTATATATGGAGAGGTGACTATAGCCATTTTAAGTCAGTTTGAGAAACAGATACATCTAGGTAAGTAACGGTCAACATCATGAGAATTAATACTTTATTGACCTTCTTTACTTGGCCTGGTCAGTTATGGTACTTCATGCCCCAAGTGAATATGGTTGATTAAAAGGATGAGAGTGTAAAGCCAAAATGCTCTAATCTGAGTGATTTGGAGAACTGTACTGGAGATGGTGAAAAGAATCTGGATGTGGCATGACTCATGCCTGAAGATTTTAGCAGCCATGTTAATACCTCGTGGAACCTCACAATAAATGAAAGCAGAGTCAAAAATGGAGACTATGTCCTTAAGACATCCTTTTGAGTTTTCACCTTTGACATTTTTGTTTGTATCAGCCAATAGGCTCCCTTTATTTATTGCTTTGGTTTGAGTTGAACTTTCTGTCATTTGCCACCAAAAGAGTCCTGACAAGCATTAGTGTATTGAGTGGTGGGTAGAGTTTCCTGACAGATAAAATATGCCTCTCAACCTAGCCATGGAGATAAGGAAATGGATTCATTCTTTTTTCCCAAATAGGTGAACCTATAGTATTGGTAAAATGTCTTGGCTATTTTCTCTGGGATCTGCCAAGTTATATCAATGTTTATATTAACTTAAAGGAACTCTAACATGAGAAAACATTTGAGCCAAAAGGGAATTAAAAATTATTAAGTTCAACATTCTCCACCTTTGGATAATGAAATTAAAACTTAGATAAATGGAGACATATTTTTCTCAAGTATAAGGCTATTTTGTGGCAAAACATGTCACTGTCTTCAAGGGCATTTTTCCATTTTGGTATTAATTCTGGCTCTGTTTCCTCCTGACTAGAACTTGATAGCATTTCCTTTGTTAAATTCTATTTCCATAAAAGCAGAAACTTTGCACAACAAGCACAATGACTAACTGCTGCCACTACTGTTCCTTGTCACTTTATCTTTTGGAAAATTGTCTTAATACTGACTTCCCTGGCAATGTGCTTCTCCATATGACTTCTTTATTTATTTGATTAACAATCAGTTACACCTTCTTCCTTATGTTATGTTTTCTGCAAGAGAAAATTTTAGGAGTCTCGTGAATTTTCTTCTTTGCCACCAATTTTGTGGTTTAGGACACTCATCCTCTTTCTAAACAAGAAGATATTTAAGTCTACATATTTAAGGTTCATAAATAAAACAATCACATTTATTTTTTATTATTTTGAGTATGAAATAAGACATATTTGATAGAGAAGCTATATGTACTACATTCATCTCTTAAAAAATGTCTTTGCATATGCTTCTTAATATCTTTGAGACTCAGTTTCTTTGTTAGTAAAGCAGAAATAGTCATCTTTTCCCTGTCAACCAACCATGAATGCTTTGTGTTGAAAAACAGGGATTCCATACTATAAGAAATAGCTTCTAGTGCTAAATGCTATCACTGCAGCGCTGTGAGTTTCTCACTACTCTTTTGAAATGATGAGTTTCCTGACAGATAAAATTATGCCTTTCTGTCATTTGCCACCAAAAGAGTCCTGACAAGCATTAGTGTATTGAGTGGTGGGTAGAGTTTCCTGACAGATAAAATATGCCTCTCAACCTAGCCATGGAGATAAGGAAATGGATTCATTCTTTTTTCCCAAATAGGTGAACCTATAGTATTGGTAAAATGTCTTGGCTATTTTCTCTGGGATCTGCCAAGTTATATCAATGTTTATATTAACTTAAAGGAACTCTAACATGAGAAAACATTTGAGCCAAAAGGGAATTAAAAATTATTAAGTTCAACATTCTCCACCTTTGGATAATGAAATTAAAACTTAGATAAATGGAGACATATTTTTCTCAAGTATAAGGCTATTTTGTGGCAAAACATGTCACTGTCTTCAAGGGCATTTTTCCATTTTGGTATTAATTCTGGCTCTGTTTCCTCCTGACTAGAACTTGATAGCATTTCCTTTGTTAAATTCTATTTCCATAAAAGCAGAAACTTTGCACAACAAGCACAATGACTAACTGCTGCCACTACTGTTCCTTGTCACTTTATCTTTTGGAAAATTGTCTTAATACTGACTTCCCTGGCAATGTGCTTCTCCATATGACTTCTTTATTTATTTGATTAACAATCAGTTACACCTTCTTCCTTATGTTATGTTTTCTGCAAGAGAAAATTTTAGGAGTCTCGTGAATTTTCTTCTTTGCCACCAATTTTGTGGTTTAGGACACTCATCCTCTTTCTAAACAAGAAGATATTTAAGTCTACATATTTAAGGTTCATAAATAAAACAATCACATTTATTTTTTATTATTTTGAGTATGAAATAAGACATATTTGATAGAGAAGCTATATGTACTACATTCATCTCTTAAAAAATGTCTTTGCATATGCTTCTTAATATCTTTGAGACTCAGTTTCTTTGTTAGTAAAGCAGAAATAGTCATCTTTTCCCTGTCAACCAACCATGAATGCTTTGTGTTGAAAAACAGGGATTCCATACTATAAGAAATAGCTTCTAGTGCTAAATGCAATGCCTCATTATTGCTAATCACTGCAGCGCTGTGAGTTTCTCACTACTCTTTTGAAATGATGAGTAGCAATTGAGGTCTCGGTGATACCTGAATAACACAGGAAAACACCTTAGAGGTGCCAGCATGGAAGGAAATCTCCATGCCTGTGAACTTTTGATGAAGAAAGCACCATAGTCGTGATCTTTTCTAGCATTTTTTTAAAGATATGTGTTCCTCAGAGCTTTTAGAAGTTGCTATAGGAGGTAGTCCAATTGACAGAGCTCCAGGGTTCTCTGTTTCCCTTTCAGCCTAACTAGTTCACTTATATCTAATTATTTTTCTATCTCCCCCACCCCCAATACAATTAAAAGAAAAAGCTCCTGAATAGTCTAACTGACATCCCAGTACCGTCCTTCACACACAAACACACAAAAAGTTAAGTCTGAAAATCCCAGATAGAATCCAATACCTTCTGTTACAGATGATGAAATTGAAGGCCAAAGGGATGGATGATTTTCCAGTGTTATCCAGCCCTGCTTTTGGTCATCAGGGATGTAAGGACTAAATCCCGGATCATGAATCCTCAACCATCACCATCTCATCATTCTGGCTTATAATGTGACTGGGAAGATTTTTCAATTTGACAATGTCACTTTTGGATTTTGTTTTATTTTGTCTGGGAGAGGCATGGTATAAGAGCTGTATTATGAGATTGATTCATTTGGCACTAATAATCCCCAGAGTGTGCCCTCAGATGATTATCCTCTCAAAGTGACTGTTTTTCACCAAAATAAATGTATCCCATCATCTTGGAGGTAGGGGCTCAATCTAAGGTTTTAGTTGTAATTTTCTTCTTTGCCACCAATTTTGTGGTTTATGACACTCATCCTCTTTCCAAACAAGAAGATATTTAAGTCTACATATTTAAGGTTCATAAATAAAACAATCACATTTATTTTTTATTATTTTGAGTATGAAATAAGACATATTTGATAGAGAAGCTATATGTACTACATTCATCTCTTAAAAAATGTCTTTGCATATGCTTCTTAATATCTTTGAGACTCAGTTTCTTTGTTAGTAAAGCAGAAATAGTCATCTTTTCCCTGTCAACCAACCATGAATGCTTTGTGTTGAAAAACAGGGATTCCATACTATAAGAAATAGCTTCTAGTGCTAAATGCAATGCCTCATTATTGCTAATCACTGCAGCGCTGTGAGTTTCTCACTACTCTTTTGAAATGATGAGTAGCAATTGAGGTCTCGGTGATACCTGAATAACACAGGAAAACACCTTAGAGGTGCCAGCATGGAAGGAAATCTCCATGCCTGTGAACTTTTGATGAAGAAAGCACCATAGTCGTGATCTTTTCTAGCATTTTTTTAAAGATATGTGTTCCTCAGAGCTTTTAGAAGTTGCTATAGGAGGTTGTCCAATTGACAGAGCTCCAGGGTTCTCTGTTTCCCTGTCAGCCTAACTAGTTCACTTATATCTAATTATTTTTCTATCTCCCCCACCCCCAATACAATTAAAAGAAAAAGCTCCTGAATAGTCTAACTGACATCCCAGTACCGTCCTTCACACACAAACACACAAAAAGTTAAGTCTGAAAATCCCAGATAGAATCCAATACCTTCTGTTACAGATGATGAAATTGAAGGCCAAAGGGATGGATGATTTTCCAGTGTTATCCAGCCCTGCTTTTGGTCATCAGGGATGTAAGGACTAAATCCCGGATCATGAATCCTCAACCATCACCATCTCATCATTCTGGCTTATAATGTGACTGGGAAGATTTTTCAATTTGACAATGTCACTTTTGGATTTTGTTTTATTTTGTCTGGGAGAGGCATGGTATAAGAGCTGTATTATGAGATTGATTCATTTGGCACTAATAATCCCCAGAGTGTGCCCTCAGATGATTATCCTCTCAAAGTGACTGTTTTTCACCAAAATAAATGTATCCCATCATCTTGGAGGTAGGGGCCTCAATCTAAGGTCTCTACTTAGGAAACACCTTTCAAGACTAAGATTCAGGTACCAATGATTATTCTGTGGATCATCAGTCATTTCTTCTGTTGTATACAAAAGCTAAAATCAAACAGAATCTAATTTATTTTTGCATCCCCTCTCTAGTAAGGCAACCATAGAACTTACTGCCTAATTGAGGACACTTTGAGAGCTAAAAGAAACACAGTTAATAATTGTTCTGGGAATATTTATATGTAGATTGGAGTTCTAGGCAAACTGAGAAGTGAAATTACCCTGTTCATTAACCATTCTATAGATGTGTTTGAGATTAGAGAGGGTGAACTTTTGGTTAATTGAACATGACTTTTAGTCATAAGTATTTAAGCATTGGTACTAATTGTCTTTTATTTTCTCAGAAAGAATGGCAATATTAGCAACAGCATTTTCAAAATTAAAGTACAAGAATAATAAGTGAATTCCCCTTTCTCCTCCCCCCTGCCTAGCCCCTCCTTGAGCACATGTGTACCCCCGCTCCCCCACCACCCACAGACAGACACACACACACACACATTTTGGATTAAATGCTTACAGCAATTAATTCCTAATAAGAAATAGGACTACATTTTCTTTAACAAAATTCTGACAAAGATTACCCTTGAGACAAATTATATAGTCAGTTTAAACATGACTAAGAGACATCGTTCCGCAGCACTTACTCTTTCAAAGAGAAAACAAAACAAAATAAGGCCAATAATTTTAAAGGTAGTAAAAGATACCCGACCTTAATGAAGAAAGTAAGGCTGAGAGATGTTTTAATGTTTGCACTTTTGCAATAGTGACTTACAGTCAAAATTATGGAAACCTGCTTTGGTTAAGACTTCTGGTCCATAGGATTAACACTTATTTTGCTGATAATGAATTGATTTTACTTCAACTATGTCATACTTTTTTTTAAACATGAAAACAAAGCAAAAATGCCTTTATATAACTTCTTAGCCTGTTAAAATATATATGCAGTGTCACCATTGGTAACTTTTGGTGACTACTTTGATAGAAAATATATGAGGATAGGTGTTCATTATTAGAGAAGTGAAAATCAAAATTACAATGAGGTATTACTTCACATTGATCAGAATGGTCATATCAAAAATCTACAAACAATAAATGCTGGAGAGAGTATGGAGAAAAGGGAACTCTCTTGCATTATTAGTGGGAATATAAATTGATATAGCCACTATAGAGAACACTATGGAGATTCCTTGAAAACTAGGAATAAAACTACTATATGACCCAACAATCCCACTACTGGGTGATTCAACAATCCCACTACTGGGCATATACCCTGAAAGAAACCATAATTGACAAAGACACATGTACCCCAATGTTCATTGCAGCACTATTTACAATAACTAGGACATGGAAGCAGCCTAGATGTCTATTGACAGATGAATAGATATGCTGTGGTACCTATATACAATAGAATTTTACTCAGCAATAAAAAGGCATGCATCTGAGTTAGTTTTAATGATATGGATGAACCCAGAGTCTATTATGCACAGTGAAGTAAGTCAGAAAGAGAAAGACAAATATCATATGTTAATCATATATATAGAATCTGGAAAAATGGTACTGATGAACCTATTTGCAGGGCAGCAATGGAGACAGAGAGAACAGACTTGTGAACAAAATTTGGGAAGGAGAGGGTGGGACAAGTTGAGAGAGAAGCAAAGAAACATATACATTACCTTATGTAAAATAGATGGCCAGTGGAATTTTGCTGTATGATAGAGCTCAAGCCAGTGCTCTGTGACAACCTAGAGAGGTGAGATAAGATGGGATGTAGGAGGCAGGTAAGGATATCTGTATAGCTATCTCTGATTTATGTTGATATATGGTGGAAACCAATACAATTTTGTAAAAAAATTATCCTCCAATTAAAAATAAATAAAATAATAAAATATATGAGGGTCGGGAAATTTATCTGCACAAAGAAATACAGAATAAAAACACATAAAATATTATAGGAGAATCACTGCTCACAGTTGATCTACAATTGAAATTTCATGAGAGCAAGGAACTTACCTGTACTTTAGCATGGAGTCTGACATATATCAATAGTAGGCAGTCAATGTATATTTGATAAACTTCATAAAGGAATGAAGGAATGATCATTATTAGCTAATTCATATTTACTTTTTGCAAGTATCTCTGTGTGAGTTGAATCTTCTGTAGAACTGATCTCATATTTGCAAAGACCCACTCTCCATTCTTTTAAAGTCATGCTGCTGCTTAGTTGCTAAGTCGTGTCTGACTCTTGTGTAACCCCATGGACTATATCCCACCAGGCTCCTATGTCCATGGGATTTCTCAGGCAAGAATACTGGAGTGGATTGCCATTTCCTTCTCCAGGGTATCTTCTTGATCCAGGGACTGAACATGCATTGCCTGCTTCACAGGCAGATTCTTTACATTGAGCCATCTGGGAAATCATAGCTTTCCAATTTATTAGACATTTCTTCTAATTGTAGGACAGCAACTTTTCAACCTGCACTATTCAGGTCATGCTTACCATTTATTCTTATGCAGAAAAGTCCACTGGGAACATTATCAACTATATGTGGCATTCACCAATGTTTCCTCACCTTTAACTCTCTGGACAAAGATCATTTATGGTCCAAGGATGCCATAAGGTCCATTTATAAATACTCATATAATCTATGTACTATGCTATTTTAAAAAGTGAGAGATTCAGTAGGAATGGCCTTTCAGAGAAATGAAAGCAGAGCTATGTTCTCCATCTTTTTAGACTTGTATTTTTTAATGACCTTTAGTCACTTTCCAGGGCTTTCCAGGTGATACAGTCATAAATAATCTGCTTGCCATTTCAGGAGATGCAAGAGACATGAGTTCAATCCCTAGGTAGGGAAGACCCACTGGAATAGGAAATGGCAACTCACTCCAGTATTCTTGCCTGAAAAATTTCATGGACAGAAGAGCCTGGCGGGAATCAGACACAATTGAGCAACTGAGTATGCACATGCACACACATTCCCTTTCAAGGAACTGCCTTAATCTTTCCCCAGTCTCTTTCTTTATACATAGATGAAGAAGAGAAATGATTGGTTTATACTAGGAGCTTGGTCTTATCATTTAAACTTAAGAAGTCTTGAACCAACAATGGACACATTCAGTTGCCTCTCCAGAAGGAAGGATCTTACCTATTTTAAAAGTGAAATAATTTTCACCAACAAACAATAACCTAATTTAACCAGTTTTTAAGCAACAATATAGGTAAGCATCTTACTTTTTCTTATTCACAATTTGCAATATTTGTGCAGAAGCTCCAGGAAGTGTTTTCCAACATTTTTATGACTAAAATTAGGAAAGACACATGTTTTTCAAATTTGCAGACTTCCCCCCAAAAAATCTCCATTCTTTTAAAGTCATGCTGCTGCTTAGTTGCTAAGTCGTGTCTGACTCTTGTGTAACCCCATGGACTATATCCCACCAGGCTCCTATGTCCATGGGATTTCTCAGGCAAGAATACTGGAGTGGATTGCCATTTCCTTCTCCAGGGTATCTTCTTGATCCAGGGACTGAACATGCATTGCCTGCTTCACAGGCAGATTCTTTACATTGAGCCATCTGGGAAATCATAGCTTTCCAATTTATTAGACATTTCTTCTAATTGTAGGACAGCAACTTTTCAACCTGCACTATTCAGGTCACGCTTACCATTTATTCTTATGCAGAAAAGTCCACTGGGAACATTATCAACTATATGTGGCATTCACCAATGTTTCCTCACCTTTAACTCTCTGGACAAAGATCATTTATGGTCCAAGGATGCCATAAGGTCCATTTATAAATACTCATATAATCTATGTACTATGCTATTTTAAAAAGTGAGAGATTCAGTAGGAATGGCCTTTCAGAGAAATGAAAGCAGAGCTATGTTCTCCATCTTTTTAGACTTGTATTTTTTAATGACCTTTAGTCACTTTCCAGGGCTTTCCAGGTGATACAGTCATAAATAATCTGCTTGCCATTTCAGGAGATGCAAGAGACATGAGTTCAATCCCTAGGTAGGGAAGACCCACTGGAATAGGAAATGGCAACTCACTCCAGTATTCTTGCCTGAAAAATTTCATGGACAGAAGAGCCTGGCGGGAATCAGACACAATTGAGCAACTGAGTATGCACATGCACACACATTCCCTTTCAAGGAACTGCCTTAATCTTTCCCCAGTCTCTTTCTTTATACATAGATGAAGAAGAGAAATGATTGGTTTATACTAGGAGCTTGGTCTTATCATTTAAACTTAAGAAGTCTTGAACCAACAATGGACACATTCAGTTGCCTCTCCAGAAGGAAGGATCTTACCTATTTTAAAAGTGAAATAATTTTCACCAACAAACAATAACCTAATTTAACCAGTTTTTAAGCAACAATATAGGTAAGCATCTTACTTTTTCTTATTCACAATTTGCAATATTTGTGCAGAAGCTCCAGGAAGTGTTTTCCAACATTTTTATGACTAAAATTAGGAAAGACACATGTTTTTTCAAATTTGCAGAGAGGTACATACGCACGCACACAATTAAAATAAACGTTACTTGAAGCAATACTTATCTAGTTATTTGCAACACATTCTCATATTTCCAGTTTTATTCTAACATATGACACGTCAATTGTTTAAAATGCTAGACTTTACATTTCTATCTACTAAACTGGTTTATGATCCACTAGTGAGTCATCTAAAGCATATGTTTAAAAGAAATTTTGAGTCGTGACACACAAAATGTTATTTTATTTGTTATATGTATATGTTACTATACTAATATGCTTCATGTTTATTATTGCTATTGTTATTAAAGTCCTTCAATCTTGCAAAAGAATCTAGCATGTCATAATACTCATAAATAAAACATGACGTGTGATGATAATTACATCTTTAATTCTTAGTTGCCGCTGTGGCGGACAGAGATTTATAACACAACCAAAACAAGATAGCTCCTTCTCCATGTCTTTCTTTTTTTACTTTGTAATACTAACAGTTGCCCTATTAAGACCCCTTTGTGGGGTCTCTGGTCCCCTTGAATCTGTGTAGGTCTGTGTCTGTGGCAAGAGTGATACTACGTGGCTAGTGATATAAGGTGATACAGTTTCTCCCTGGAAGCTCACTCTTAGCCCCTAGTTGTCAGGCTGTGAAGAGGAAGAGAGATACGGGAAGCCACATGTGCGCTCTGGGTGACAGCCCCTGTGAGGTCCAGCCATAGCTCACATCAATGTCTAGACCTGTGAATAGGTGTAATCTCAGATGATTCTGGCCTTAGCCTTCGAATTGAAATTTTTGAGTCTTCTCAGCTATGACACCTCAGGAACTGTTGAACAGAAATAAGCCATCTATACTGTGCCTTTTCCAAATTCCTAACCTATGGAATATATGAACATAGTAAGTTTTGTTTCATGCAATTGTATTTGGCTTTATTTGGTACGCCACAATAGCTTACTGTTACAACTTCCAATAATTCTATTCTTCCGTCAAAAGATTTCAAATGGACCTTTTCATGAAATAATATTATTGGAGTATCTAAGAAAAGAAATACACATGTTTTTCAAATTTGCAGAGAGGTACATACGCACGCACACAATTAAAATAAACATTACTTGAAGCAATACTTATCTAGTTATTTGCAACACATTCTCATATTTCCAGTTTTATTCTAACATATGACACTTCAATTGTTTAAAATGCTAGACTTTACATTTCTATCTACTAAACTGGTTTATGATCCACTAGTGAGTCATCTAAAGCATATGTTTAAAAGAAATTTTGAGTCGTGACACACAAAATGTTATTTTATTTGTTATATGTATATGTTACTATACTAATATGCTTCATGTTTATTATTGCTATTGTTATTAAAGTCCTTCAATCTTGCAAAAGAATCTAGCATGTCATAATACTCATAAATAAAACATGACGTGTGATGATAATTACATCTTTAATTCTTAGTTGCCGCTGTGGTGGACAGAGATTTATAACACAACCAAAACAAGATAGCTCCTTCTCCATGTCTTTCTTTTTTTACTTTGTAATACTAACAGTTGCCCTATTAAGACCCCTTTGTGGGGTCTCTGGTCCCCTTGAATCTGTGTAGGTCTGTGTCTGTGGCAAGAGTGATACTACGTGGCTAGTGATATAAGGTGATACAGTTTCTCCCTGGAAGCTCACTCTTAGCCCCTAGTTGTCAGGCTGTGAAGAGGAAGAGAGATACGGGAAGCCACATGTGCGCTCTGGGTGACAGCCCCTGTGAGGTCCAGCCATAGCTCACATCAATGTCTAGACCTGTGAATAGGTGTAATCACAGATGATTCTGGCCTTAGCCTTCGAATTGAAATTTTTGAGTCTTCTCAGCTATGACACCTCAGGAACTGTTGAACAGAAATAAGCCATCTATACTGTGCCTTTTCCAAATTCCTAACCTATGGAATATATGAACATAGTAAGTTTTGTTTCATGCAATTGTATTTGGCTTTATTTGGTACGCCACAATAGCTTACTGTTACAACTTCCGATAATTCTATTCTTCCGTCAAAAGATTTCAAATGGACCTTTTCATGAAATAATATTATTGGAGTATCTAAGAAAAGAAATACTACTTTGTATCAAACTTTAGGAGTAGATCATAAACCAGCTAAGGCCCACCATTAACTGTAAAATATTCCTTTCCAGTTGTTGAATTTTGTCCCTTAAATTATATAGTTATCTTTGAAAGGACCTTCTAGCTGTCCTATAGAGACATCAGGGTATGTACAATGTGTGATGAAAGAGTTAATATATACCCAAGTTTACTACTAGAAATAAAATGTTTCTATACTCATGAATTCCTACTGTGCATGTCTAGGAACAACAATAGGTTTATTCAAAACCAAGAAACTTCATTTGTATATACTTTGACATATAATCATTGCTAATTTAATAATGGCCTGGGTTTGATTGTACGAGCCCTTAGACTGAGTCTGTCTTATTCTCAGTTATATGTTTACTAACTAATATACTACATATTTATTGAATGAATAAGAAAAATATAGCCTGAAGCAACCAACAACATACTTTTCTTCTTTTCCTCAAGGAAGTGTAACATGGATAAAATGCAAGTTTTATTATAAAAATGAAAATGCCTAGTCATTTTCATGTGATGAGTGATTCTAAAGAAAGCAGGATATCTCTAGATGTATAAATAAAGCCTTGGTTTTTCAGTGATTATCAGATTGATTTTACTTTATATTATTTCACTTAGATTTTTTCCCTCTCTATAAAGAGTAATGTATAAGCCTATGCATCATTTTGACATCTACATGTCCTCAAGAAAATAATCATAGCTTAAATCCTGGGAATCCAGACTTAAACAAAACATTTCTCACTTGCTTTCTTTAAAAAATCACGAATTTGATAGTGATTCTGTATGTAATAGCTTATAAACATAAATAATCACTTTTAGAGTCCACATAAATCAGAAAGTACTGTATTTTACTATTCCAGTTTCCTTATAGTCTCTGGTGTTTTCAACTCAATTCCTTCTATGCAAATATATTATACTTTTTCTTTATGTTGAAGAATATTTTTGAATATGGTCGGAAATATGAAAACACAAGATGTTGCATTACAGAAATACTCTATTTAAAGCTTCTTTGTGGATTTAAACACTGTACTCACTGTACAGTTTGTGTGTTAAAAAATTCTGTTTATAGTGACTGTACAAGGCTATTTTAACAACTAGGGCTCCTTTTCTCTACTGTAAGTCTTTGAGATCCTCAGTATCAAACAATCCTTGATAAAGGACTTGTCTACCTGCCCCCGCTGCAGTTTGATTTTTTAACTAATCATCTGGACAACTCAGTGGCAGAGGCAGTCATTTTAATAACATAAGGCCAGTTTGTCCACCTCCTGGTTTCTTTGTCCACTTTATTGAGAGAGAGAAAGGAAAAGATGAAAGGTGAGCTTGAAAGAAACTCAGTTACCTAAACAGTGATTGTTGATTTAGTAACTGTTTCAAATGGTTGGAGTCAAACCTATTTGCTTGGTTAAACACAATTTAAAATAAATTTTGGACATCTGCCCTTTAAGCATTGCCTGTTCAGATGCACGCTGACCTAGTGCATATTCATAACTAGTATGACCACCTTGAATGAAGTAAACTGCCTCTAAAAGAATAGGGCTAGTGAAGAATAAACCTTAAAATTAAACAGCGTGAAAGTTCTATCTATATCAGAGGAAGTTCATAATAAGAATGTTGTTTTGTTTTAAAAGGCTAAGGAGAGGGAAGATTAAGGGTTACAGAAGCAGTTTGAATAGGGAAGGTAGAAGCTTCCATCCTGTCAAGACAGTTTTAACTCCTCCATAGATTGGGAAGGAGAGAAATGATGAAGTGGCTGAGACTGGTGGCATGCTCCAAACCCCAGATAAGAGAACAACTAGGACATCAAGTTACAGGGCATTTCTTTAAGGATCATATTAGAGCTAGTTTACAAGGGCAGTTTTAAAGAGCCTGATGGCCCTTGAGAATGTTGTGGACCTATGATGAATTTTAAATGATAGCCTCCATGGATTAAGGAAATTCATTTTTAGAGCTTTAAATCTGTTTAGTAAATGCATTACTGTTTTTTTGAATATGGTCGGAAATATGAAAACACAAGATGTTGCATTACAGAAATACTCTATTTAAAGCTTCTTTGTGGATTTAAACACTGTACTCACTGTACAGTTTGTGTGTTAAAAAATTCTGTTTATAGTGACTGTACAAGGCTATTTTAACAACTAGGGCTCCTTTTCTCTACTGTAAGTCTTTGAGATCCTCAGTATCAAACAATCCTTGATAAAGGACTTGTCTACCTGCCCCCGCTGCAGTTTGATTTTTTAACTAATCATCTGGACAACTCAGTGGCAGAGGCAGTCATTTTAATAACATAAGGCCAGTTTGTCCACCTCCTGGTTTCTTTGTCCACTTTATTGAGAGAGAGAAAGGAAAAGATGAAAGGTGAGCTTGAAAGAAACTCAGTTACCTAAACAGTGATTGTTGATTTAGTAACTGTTTCAAATGGTTGGAGTCAAACCTATTTGCTTGGTTAAACACAATTTAAAATAAATTTTGGACATCTGCCCTTTAAGCATTGCCTGTTCAGATGCACGCTGACCTAGTGCATATTCATAACTAGTATGACCACCTTGAATGAAGTAAACTGCCTCTAAAAGAATAGGGCTAGTGAAGAATAAACCTTAAAATTAAACAGCGTGAAAGTTCTATCTATATCAGAGGAAGTTCATAATAAGAATGTTGTTTTGTTTTAAAAGGCTAAGGAGAGGGAAGATTAAGGGTTACAGAAGCAGTTTGAATAGGGAAGGTAGAAGCTTCCATCCTGTCAAGACAGTTTTAACTCCTCCATAGATTGGGAAGGAGAGAAATGATGAAGTGGCTGAGACTGGTGGCATGCTCCAAACCCCAGATAAGAGAACAACTAGGGGACATCAAGTTACAGGGGCATTTCTTTAAGGATCATATTAGAGCTAGTTTACAAGGGCAGTTTTAAAGAGCCTGATGGCCCTTGAGAATGTTGTGGACCTATGATGAATTTTTAAATGATAGCCTCCATGGATTAAGACTTCAGTCTTCATATTTCAATTCCTATAGGTAGATAGCCCCCAAATTACTGAAATTGAAATTCCTGTATTTCATTAGTGAAAACTGTGAGGCAAGTAAATTTGATTTAGAGTAAAAAGAACCATGATAATCTCTCATATCTTCTAATTGTGAAGTACCGTTCATGGCTGATATATATATATATATATATATATATATATATAGTTGTTTAGTCACTAAGTTGTGTCCAACTCTTTGAGACACAGTGGACTGTAGCCCATCAGGTCCCTCTGTCCATAGGATTTCCCAGGCAAGAATACTGGAAAGGGTTTGCCATTTCCTACTCCAAGGGGTGTTCCTAACCCAGGGATATGAACCCAAGTTTCTTGCATTGCAGGTGGATTCTTTACCACTGAGCCACCTGGAAAGCCCATATGTATATATACATACGTTCACACACATATATATATTTACATATATATAACCATATCTCTCTGGAAGTATAAAGGGTTAGATAGGTAAATGCACAGTTATCCCTGATCTTAGGTAATCCTTATTAATAATAAATATTCATCAGAATATAATTAAAAAATTTCAGCTCATAAATTTGCACATTTTTGTGATTGTTACTACTAGTTCATTTTATCAATAATAAAACTAAAGATTTATTTTCTTTAGATTTCTTTAGATCTATGTCTGTATTATAGGGAATCCTATTTCTTCCAACTCAAACATCTCAAGAGCACTTGCTTCTATTATTTCATTGCTCTAAGAGAGATATGTCTATTTTAGGCTACCAAGAAATTAGAATTTAAATGCTATACCAAATTTACAAAAACGATAATTCTTTTTTCACCATATGTTATCCTGTCAAGACAGTTTTAACTCCTCCATAGATTGGGAAGGAGAGAAATGATGAAGTGGCTGAGACTGGTGGCATGCTCCAAACCCCAGATAAGAGAACAACTAGGGACATCAAGTTACAGGGGCATTTCTTTAAGGATCATATTAGAGCTAGTTTACAAGGGCAGTTTTAAAGAGCCTGATGGCCCTTGAGAATGTTGTGGACCTATGATGAATTTTTAAATGATAGCCTCCATGGATTAAGACTTCAGTCTTCATATTTCAATTCCTATAGGTAGATAGCCCCCAAATTACTGAAATTGAAATTCCTGTATTTCATTAGTGAAAACTGTGAGGCAAGTAAATTTGATTTAGAGTAAAAAGAACCATGATAATCTCTCATATCTTCTAATTGTGAAGTACCGTTCATGGCTGATATATATATATATATATATATATATATATATAGTTGTTTAGTCACTAAGTTGTGTCCAACTCTTTGAGACACAGTGGACTGTAGCCCATCAGGTCCCTCTGTCCATAGGATTTCCCAGGCAAGAATACTGGAAAGGGTTTGCCATTTCCTACTCCAAGGGGTGTTCCTAACCCAGGGATATGAACCCAAGTTTCTTGCATTGCAGGTGGATTCTTTACCACTGAGCCACCTGGAAAGCCCATATGTATATATACATACGTTCACACACATATATATATTTACATATATATAACCATATCTCTCTGGAAGTATAAAGGGTTAGATAGGTAAATGCACAGTTATCCCTGATCTTAGGTAATCCTTATTAATAATAAATATTCATCAGAATATAATTAAAAAAAATTTCAGCTCATAAATTTGAACATTTTTCTTATTGTTACTACTAGTTCATTTTATCAATAATAAAACTAAAGATTTATTTTCTTTAGATTTCTTTAGATCTATGTCTGTATTATAGGGAATCCTATTTATTCCAACTCAAACATCTCAAGAGCACTTGCTTCTATTATTTCATTGCTCTAAGAGAGATATGTCTATTTTAGGCTACCAAGAAATTAGAATTTAAATGCTATACCAAATTTACAAAAATACGATAATTCTGTTAATTGGTATATGTATCACATGTCATATGTCAAATATAACCTAAACATGTTTTTCAGACTTTAGAGGTGGACTTAAAGGTGTCTGTGTATATTTATGATTATAGTCTTAACAGAATGCCATATGTGTATAAGTAAATTAATACAAAACTATTACACTTTCAAAGAAAAATATATTCCCCACACTCCCAGATCACAAAAATGCACAGACCCATTTTATGATAACTAACAATGGAATTCCTAGAACTGGAATTCTTTGTAGCTCTTCCTTTTTCACAGGTGCATTGTTAGGCAACCTGAAGCTTCTTTGTGTTATGGAAAAAGTGGTTTCCACAGATCAACCTCCAAGTGAACACATGATACTTTACATACAGGTGTTTTTATTGTTGTTTTTGTTTTTCTGGCCAATTAAACACTGTAATCAGTGTCACCATCTTTGTCTATGATGCTTGCAACTATTTCACATACTTCATTTATATTTTTCATTTAAATTAAAAATATAAAATTAAAAACAGAAGGATGAAGTTTGAGGCTAATGATAAAAAAGTAGCTTTCCTTAGCTTAGTAAAAATGAGACAAAGGAGAAAATCATTAGGTTTTGCATTAAAGATGAATTTTTAGCCTCAAATTCTAATTGAACTCAAGCTGGTTAACACGGAAGGTGCTCACGTTTGGAAATGAGGCAAAATGAAAGCATATGAATGAAGAATTGTTGCTAAAATTCAAAGTCAGGGAGAGATTGTATGTTTTAAATCTAACATAGAAATTCTCTAATAATGAGCAAATGTTTTACCTCTTTGACTTTATGATATGCTTTTGAGACATGGGAAAAGTAGAAGCTGGCAGTTTCTGCATCTGCCTTAACAAATGAAATGTAAACAGCACAAACTTTGAAGTAAGGAAAAATTTGGTTGCAAATCCTGTCTTCTCTGCTCATGTGAAACCTTGATCCTAATCTTCCTTTAGAGGGGTGGCTTTTTTGAAGTCGCAGACTTTTCAAGGACTTGCTTCTATTATTTCATTGCTCTAAGAGAGATATGTCTATTTTAGGCTACCAAGAAATTAGAATTTAAATGCTATACCAAATTTACAAAAATACGATAATTCTGTTAATTGGTATATGTATCACATGTCATATGTCAAATATAACCTAAACATGTTTTTCAGACTTTAGAGGTGGACTTAAAGGTGTCTGTGTATATTTATGATTATAGTCTTAACAGAATGCCATATGTGTATAAGTAAATTAATACAAAACTATTACACTTTCAAAGAAAAATATATTCCCCACACTCCCAGATCACAAAAATGCACAGACCCATTTTATGATAACTAACAATGGAATTCCTAGAACTGGAATTCTTTGTAGCTCTTCCTTTTTCACAGGTGCATTGTTAGGCAACCTGAAGCTTCTTTGTGTTATGGAAAAAGTGGTTTCCACAGATCAACCTCCAAGTGAACACATGATACTTTACATACAGGTGTTTTTATTGTTGTTTTTGTTTTTCTGGCCAATTAAACACTGTAATCAGTGTCACCATCTTTGTCTATGATGCTTGCAACTATTTCACATACTTCATTTATATTTTTCATTTAAATTAAAAATATAAAATTAAAAACAGAAGGATGAAGTTTGAGGCTAATGATAAAAAAGTAGCTTTCCTTAGCTTAGTAAAAATGAGACAAAGGAGAAAATCATTAGGTTTTGCATTAAAGATGAATTTTTAGCCTCAAATTCTAATTGAACTCAAGCTGGTTAACACGGAAGGTGCTCACGTTTGGAAATGAGGCAAAATGAAAGCATATGAATGAAGAATTGTTGCTAAAATTCAAAGTCAGGGAGAGATTGTATGTTTTAAATCTAACATAGAAATTCTCTAATAATGAGCAAATGTTTTACCTCTTTGACTTTATGATATGCTTTTGAGACATGGGAAAAGTAGAAGCTGGCAGTTTCTGCATCTGCCTTAACAAATGAAATGTAAACAGCACAAACTTTGAAGTAAGGAAAAATTTGGTTGCAAATCCTGTCTTCTCTGCTCATGTGAAACCTTGACCATCCTAGAGAGTGGCTTAGAACCAACTTTTCAAGGAGTTGTGAGTGTTAAAGGAACATTTTAAAGTGGTTTTCATGGTATTTACTTGTGAGTCAGAGCAGTATTCTCTTTGCACTTCAGGCTAACCTGTGTTCCATAGTCAGTAGAGTATCTTTCTTCTGCTTTTCTACCTATCTCAGTATTTCCATATTATCCATTTTGAAAAGCTTCAAAATCATCTTTTTAAATCCATCTCAAATTCCACACACACATAAATACTGTATGTATGTGAGTGTTTGTATATATACATACACATATCTGTATCATTTGCTTTTCATTCATTTTCCAGCTTTATTGAGATATTATTGACATATAACATAATGTGGAAAGTGTATGTGCTGCTTTGATACATATAAATGGTGAAAATGATTCACACTCATAGCATTAGCTACCACCTGTATCATGTCCATTTCTTTTTTGTGATCAGGACATTTAAGATCTTCTTTCTTAGCAACTTTCAAGCACATAATACATTATAGCTAATCACAATCACTCCACTCTACATTAGATCTCCCAGACTTATTCATCTTGTATCTGGAGGTTTGGTCAACAATATAGATACATTAAAGTTGAGGCTCCTGTAACTTTGCTCAGTTGTTCAGTCATGTCCAACTTTTGGGGGCCCCATAGACTGTAGTCAACAAGGCTCCTCTGTCTGTGGAACTGCCCAGGCAAGAATACTGAAGTGGGTTGCCATTTCCTTCTCCAGGGAATCTTCCCAATTCAGTGATTAAATCTGGTTCTCCTGCATTGCAGGCAAATTCTTTACTGCTGACCACTGGGGAAGCCCTAACTTTGTCTACATACTTACCCAAATCCTATCTGAACTATTTTATCTTATTGTTGGTTTATCTTTGAAAATGTTTACATAATTTTTCTTATCTCAAAGATGATTAATTCTGGGTTTCCTGGTGGTCCAGTGGGTAAGAGTCGCCTTGCAGTGCAAGGGGGATTCGAACAAAATAGAGCTGGCAGTTGTGCCTAACAAATGAAATGTAAACAGCACAAACTTTGAAGTAAGGAAAAATTTGGTTGCAAATCCTGTCTTCTCTGCTCATGTGAAACCTTGACCATCCTAGAGAGTGGCTTAGAACCAACTTTTCAAGGAGTTGTGAGTGTTAAAGGAACATTTTAAAGTGGTTTTCATGGTATTTACTTGTGAGTCAGAGCAGTATTCTCTTTGCACTTCAGGCTAACCTGTGTTCCATAGTCAGTAGAGTATCTTTCTTCTGCTTTTCTACCTATCTCAGTATTTCCATATTATCCATTTTGAAAAGCTTCAAAATCATCTTTTTAAATCCATCTCAAATTCCACACACACATAAATACTGTATGTATGTGAGTGTTTGTATATATACATACACATATCTGTATCATTTGCTTTTCATTCATTTTCCAGCTTTATTGAGATATTATTGACATATAACATAATGTGGAAAGTGTATGTGCTGCTTTGATACATATAAATGGTGAAAAATGATTCACACTCATAGCATTAGCTACCACCTGTATCATGTCCATTTCTTTTTTGTGATCAGGACATTTAAGATCTTCTTTCTTAGCAACTTTCAAGCACATAATACATTATAGCTAATCACAATCACTCCACTCTACATTAGATCTCCCAGACTTATTCATCTTGTATCTGGAGGTTTGGTCAACAATATAGATACATTAAAGTTGAGGCTCCTGTAACTTTGCTCAGTTGTTCAGTCATGTCCAACTTTTGGGGGCCCCATAGACTGTAGTCAACAAGGCTCCTCTGTCTGTGGAACTGCCCAGGCAAGAATACTGAAGTGGGTTGCCATTTCCTTCTCCAGGGAATCTTCCCAATTCAGTGATTAAATCTGGTTCTCCTGCATTGCAGGCAAATTCTTTACTGCTGACCACTGGGGAAGCCCTAACTTTGTCTACATACTTACCCAAATCCTATCTGAACTATTTTATCTTATTGTTGGTTTATCTTTGAAAATGTTTACATAATTTTTCTTATCTCAAAGATGATTAATTCTGGGTTTCCCTGGTGGTCCAGTGGGTAAAGAGTCGCCTTGCAGTGCAAGGGGTACTGATTCGATCCCTGGCCCAGGAAGATCCCATGTGCCACAGAGCAGCTGGACTGGTGTATCCAATTATGAGACAGCGCTCTGGAGCACATGCAGCCAGAGCCAGTGCTCTGCAAGGAGAGAGGCCGCTGTGATGGGAGGCCCACACAGTCCAGAGAATAAAGATCGATGAACATAAGTAAAAAATAAAATAAAATAAAAGAGGCCAAAATTTAAAAAAAAATAGATGATTAATTCTTTCTGGGCAGTGGTTATGTTTAGGCCTTCTAGCCCATGACACCAGCATTAAACATGTTATGGTGGTCAGAGAGCTGATGCTCAGGAACACAAAGACTTGCTTCAGGAGGCAGAGTACACAAATGGTGTACACAAATTGTTATTCATATAATAGCAGTGATTTGGCCAGATGGGCATGTGGATAATTCCAGGGATTAATTATTGAGGAGTCCTCAGAATGTGTTAACTCTTGAGTAGAGTTTGTTTCTCCCCAATCTAAACACCAACCTACATAGCTCTGGAGAAATAAAAAGAGGGCTGAGGGGCTAATGTGGTTAATTCAATGAGAACCAGTTAAGAAAACTCTTTTCAAAACCCCTAAACTTTATGGCTTATTTATTCATACAGGCCATGTTCACAGAATACGCAGCTGGGAGTCCATTTCACCTGCACCAACCTGGACACGGAGGCAGGGATGTGAATTTAGATCTGATTCTCAAATGACTCAGCCCCAAGCTCAGCCTTGGCTTTTGTGATGATGCTTAAGTGACTCATTTTTCTGGCACTGTCTTTGTTAACCCCTGGGATCAGAAGTGTCCTGTTTACATAGCTTCACATATGGCGGCTCTCTCAGTTTTTTGTTCTGAAAGAGACGGAAAATGTTTGCTTCCATCCCTGCAAGTATTTGGTGGTCCCTTGACCAGAAAAAGGACTCATCATGCTCGCCCCCACCCCAACTCAAAAGCTTGCTGTTTTCTTTCTGACCAGCTGACCCTTCCTATAGCCTTCCCCTGATCTCTCAAGGTTAAAACATTTTTTTCCTTCAGAGAAAGTGTTGAAGGTCTGAATTGTTTACATTAGCTCCTGTAGCCTACTTTTCACTATATAATCCTTTCCTAAGATATAGGACTGAATTTGTAACACAGTTTCCATTTCTTTAGTCTGAGCAACATCACTGTTTTAGAAATGATTCTTGGGCTTCAGTTCAGATGGAATGTAAACTTTGGACCTTTGCAAAAATAATAGTTCACTCTGGAAATGAGTAATAGGCTGGCAGCATGGGGGTCTCTAAGGACAGTACCATCAAACACTCTAGGCAGAAAATAATTAGGATCCCTCCCCCGTCCCACCCCCTACAACCTGTTCTCCCTAAAGCATTCAGAATGTGCAGTCCCTTGCCCCCACACACGCCCGCCCTAACAGAAAGAAACTGACAATCAGTAAAGAGCTCAGAGGCCCACCCACTTATAGCTAACTGCTTCTGATCATTCTAGCTCAGCTTCATACCTGTGGGTCTTTGGGGACTGACTCCCCATTGCAATGTCATTATTTAGGCCCCCTGTCGCAGTGTTTCCAAGGTAAAGAATAGCTTTCTCCCTTTTGCTTTGGACAAGCTGTCCTGATTCAGCAGGAGAAATCTGAAAATCGTGATGTTTGTGCACTTCCAAATCCATTATTCAAATTCGTAGACACCCCTAGCATTTACAGAGTAGCCTCTTCCCTGCAACCTCTGGAGAGAATCACTCATTCAAATGACTGATGTAAAAATCAATCCCTGCAGTCTTTTTAAAAAATGCTGTTTTCCTCCCCTTCTGGCTTTTTTTTCATTCTGATGGTTGCCAACTGCAATGGTTAAAGATACAACTTAAATAGCATGATGTGTCTGTGGCGATAAGATACTTTGAAATTCTAAAATCCACTCTGCCTGACCCCCACTGCACCACTGCCCCCGGTGGCCCTTTAATTAAAATGCTCTTTCTGAATAAGAGCATGTGAGTGTTAAGGACAGTGTGATTTCAGCACTGCAGTCTAAGGAATAAAGCCACAACTGTGTGAGCACACAGCAACTCTCACCAACCTCTGCACTAAAAAGAAAAGAAAAGAAAAGATCATGTAAAAGGGTCAGGTTTCTGCTTAATTTGTTTTCTCTTGTGCATATAGCTCATGGAGGAGAGTCATGGTGAAGTACAACATCACTGTCAGGGTTTTTACATGCAGGCAAATGACATATGCATATATAGAGATTTGGCAATTGCTAGGATTTGGCTGGTGTCCTTTAAGAGGTTAATAAATTAAAAGAAAGGAGGAAACTTTGGACCTTTGCAAAAATAATAGTTCACTCTGGAAATGAGTAATAGGCTGGCAGCATGGGGGTCTCTAAGGACAGTACCATCAAACACTCTAGGCAGAAAATAATTAGGATCCCTCCCCCGTCCCACCCCCTACAACCTGTTCTCCCTAAAGCATTCAGAATGTGCAGTCCCTTGCCCCCACACACGCCCGCCCTAACAGAAAGAAACTGACAATCAGTAAAGAGCTCAGAGGCCCACCCACTTATAGCTAACTGCTTCTGATCATTCTAGCTCAGCTTCATACCTGTGGGTCTTTGGGGACTGACTCCCCATTGCAATGTCATTATTTAGGCCCCCTGTCGCAGTGTTTCCAAGGTAAAGAATAGCTTTCTCCCTTTTGCTTTGGACAAGCTGTCCTGATTCAGCAGGAGAAATCTGAAAATCGTGATGTTTGTGCACTTCCAAATCCATTATTCAAATTCGTAGACACCCCTAGCATTTACAGAGTAGCCTCTTCCCTGCAACCTCTGGAGAATCACTCATTCAAATGACTGATGTAAAAATCAATCCCTGCAGTCTTTTTAAAAAATGCTGTTTTCCTCCCCTTCTGGCTTTTTTTTCATTCTGATGGTTGCCAACTGCAATGGTTAAAGATACAACTTAAATAGCATGATGTGTCTGTGGCGATAAGATACTTTGAAATTCTAAAATCCACTCTGCCTGACCCCCACTGCACCACTGCCCCCGGTGGCCCTTTAATTAAAATGCTCTTTCTGAATAAGAGCATGTGAGTGTTAAGGACAGTGTGATTTCAGCACTGCAGTCTAAGGAATAAAGCCACAACTGTGTGAGCACACAGCAACTCTCACCAACCTCTGCACTAAAAAGAAAAGAAAAGAAAAGATCATGTAAAAGGGTCAGGTTTCTGCTTAATTTGTTTTCTCTTGTGCATATAGCTCATGGAGGAGAGTCATGGTGAAGTACAACATCACTGTCAGGGTTTTTACATGCAGGCAAATGACATATGCATATATAGAGATTTGGCAATTGCTAGGATTTGGCTGGTGTCCTTTAAGAGGTTACTAAATTAAAAAGAAAGGAGGAAAACAGTTACATTCTTACCTAGCCATGGAAAATACCACTTGCTAATTAATAGAAAACCAGGGTGGGTTTCTTTGGTACTATTTGAGAACAAACCATTTCCCTCCAGCCCACCTGCTGCTCCCAGTGGAAGGACCTGGGAGGCCTAAAGCACACATGACACAGATCTCCTGCTTAAAAACCTGAGGCTTTGTCTTTACTCAATTTCTCTTTCCACTTATCCCAGTCCTTTTACCCTGATCATTCATTTTGCTAGAAAAGACTATACTTCTCTAAACAGATAATGGAGAGTCACATCACAGCATTTTTTCAGGCTTTCTGACGCTTCTTACATGATTCAATCATTTATGTTTATTAGACTGACCAGCTTTTACTAGAGGAGAAGGGCTGCCTTCTCAGCTAATAATAATTATTCCCTTTTTATCCATTGCTGCTACCATATCCTGTTGAAATAATTAAATACCTCACTTTCATTCAACTGACAAGCCCTACTCTGAGCTGGTTGGGCCAAGGAGATGCTCTCTTTGGCTCTGGGCAACTCCCAGGGGGTAAGGAAAAGATTATATGCAATATTTATTTCCTGGGTACTGAAAATTCATCAGCTGGCTCTTCATTTCACACACAAGGTTCTGTTGAAATGAAAGAATCATATTTTCTTGGGAGGAAAATGAAAACAGTGATAAGATCTGAATGTCATAATTATTCTGGATTAAAGGGCTTTTGTGCAGTGACCGAGAGAAAACTGAATTGTAAATGTAAGGAGACCAGGTAGAATTAAGATGGGTATAGTGAAAATGTATAAAGTCAGAGTGTATAAGTGAAAGGAAACACATGAACAGTCATGTTTCACAACCCTCTGTGCATTAAGATCAGATTTTGTTGTTCTTGTTCCTCCCCTCTCCCAGAATCAGCTGAATGTCAAAGGTTAGCATGCTTAGCTAAATAGGTCTGACGTATATGCTTATGTGGATGTATCATTATTTTCAGGACTAATTTTTTACAGTGTATCAGTGGATAGTTCAGTGTGCCCCCTTTTATTTCTAAGTGTTTATTGGGCCACCCTGACATAGCGTAGTATTTTCTAATTTTCCATCATAGTATCTTACTATGCCACTTTCTCGAGTATCTGACTGTGAACTCACTTCTCATCTAATAGGTTAACACACACAAACACACACTTCTCTGATTTTGCCATACTCTCTAACTAGCTGGAAAAAAAAAAAGAGCAGTCGTGGACATTGTCCAATAACTCCACTAACTTTAGAATCTTTTTGTAGCTATTTTCTTCCTGGAAAATTGTCAAGAGCCCCATCCTCCCAGCATTGCTTCTGTCTTCCAGGCTTATGAGGCCAATTGTATTCTTACTAATAAAATTTTCCATGTTGAAGTTTCTTTCATTAAAACAAAAAAGAAAACCAGGATTGCCAAAACAAGGTCTTGGGGAATTTGGCTACCAATAAAAGTTGAAAACTTAATCATTTCAGAATAAGTTAATTGTTGTAAGGCACACTCAGTGAAGTGCCCAACTCCACTCCTGATAGATGGAAAAGAGGTTTATTAGGCTGGCACCAGTGACCACCCTCAAGGAACACGATTTCCTGAGAGGGCCCAGACTGGAGGTAAACGGAGGTTTTTAAAGGCTGGTCGAATCAATGGTGCAAGACCCTTCCCTTTGATTGAAATTGGACACACCTGCACATTCCCTTTTACAATCAGTAGAATAGTCTAGGGGCTTCATAAATTGCAGTCAGTTACAATCAATAAAGATTAACAGAAAACAATCAATGCTAACAGATGAATCACTAACCAGTAACCATTAGTAAACCATTATGCATTCCCTTTTATATTAATCAGCTAAGTCTGGCAATAGTATAGAAAATGGGCACACCTTGTCAATAGGAATGAAAATTGTTATAGCATTTATGAATAAAAATGTGGCAAAAACAATGTCATGGTATCAGATTTTGTTGTTCTTGTTCCTCCCCTCTCCCAGAATCAGCTGAATGTCAAAGGTTAGCATGCTTAGCTAAATAGGTCTGACGTATATGCTTATGTGGATGTATCATTATTTTCAGGACTAATTTTTTACAGTGTATCAGTGGATAGTTCAGTGTGCCCCCTTTTATTTCTAAGTGTTTATTGGGCCACCCTGACATAGCGTAGTATTTTCTAATTTTCCATCATAGTATCTTACTATGCCACTTTCTCGAGTATCTGACTGTGAACTCACTTCTCATCTAATAGGTTAACACACACAAACACACACTTCTCTGATTTTGCCATACTCTCTAACTAGCTGGAAAAAAAGAGCAGTCGTGGACATTGTCCAATAACTCCACTAACTTTAGAATCTTTTTGTAGCTATTTTCTTCCTGGAAAATTGTCAAGAGCCCCATCCTCCCAGCATTGCTTCTGTCTTCCAGGCTTATGAGGCCAATTGTATTCTTACTAATAAAATTTTCCATGTTGAAGTTTCTTTCATTAAAACAAAAAAGAAAACCAGGATTGCCAAAACAAGGTCTTGGGGAATTTGGCTACCAATAAAAGTTGAAAACTTAATCATTTCAGAATAAGTTAATTGTTGTAAGGCACACTCAGTGAAGTGCCCAACTCCACTCCTGATAGATGGAAAAGAGGTTTATTAGGCTGGCACCAGTGACCACCCTCAAGGAACACGATTTCCTGAGAGGGCCCAGACTGGAGGTAAACGGAGGTTTTTAAAGGCTGGTCGAATCAATGGTGCAAGACCCTTCCCTTTGATTGAAATTGGACACACCTGCACATTCCCTTTTACAATCAGTAGAATAGTCTAGGGGCTTCATAAATTGCAGTCAGTTACAATCAATAAAGATTAACAGAAAACAATCAATGCTAACAGATGAATCACTAACCAGTAACCATTAGTAAACCATTATGCATTCCCTTTTATATTAATCAGCTAAGTCTGGCAATAGTATAGAAAATGGGCACACCTTGTCAATAGGAATGAAAATTGTTATAGCATTTATGAATAAAAATGTGGCAAAAGATTATTAGTGTAGTTGAGTTTGCATATTTCTGGACTCAGGCTCAGGTGGTAAAAAATCCACCTGCAGTGTGGGAGACCTGGATTCGATCACTGAGTTGGGAAGATTCCCTGGAAGAGGGCATGGCAACTCACTCCAGTATTCTCGCTTGGAGAATCCCCAGGTACTGAGGAGCCTGGCGGGCTACAGTCCATCGCGTTGAAAAGAGTTGGACACGACTGAGTGACTAGGCAGGGCACAGTACAGCAGAGCACAGCACCTTATTGGGCTCAGTAATTCTCACCCAGGAATCAAAGGGGAAAGAGGCCTTAAGTGTACAAAGGTAAGGCTTTAAGAATCTTCCTGTAGCTTAATCTTATGATAATGAAACAATGAAAAGAAATTCAATGTCCAGTTGTAGGAAAATTATTTCTTAAGAAATTATGGCAGTTCCATATCATGCAACATTATGAGGCCTTTGAAAATTATTCCACAAGAAATATGTGATGACTTGCAAAGGTAAACACAGTAGATCTTACTTAAGAAAAACAATTTATAACAGAATATTGCTGTTTAATCCAGTTTTGTTAACTGAAAAGATTTCATTTGCATAAAGACTTACAGAATGATACAAACCCAAACAAAATATTAGTAATGGCTATTTTTCAATAATATATGTAAGATAAAATGGAATTCTTTTTGTTTAGGTGTGTTTATATTTTAAAATTTCTAAGTGAAAAAATTGCCAAAATGCTATTTTTTGAAAAATAACTAGTTAAGTAGCAAAAAGGCTTATAAATTTAGGGGGTTTTTAACCTCTTTTATTATTTATTTATTTATTTTCATCCATCTTTATTCCTTGGTCTGTGTGGGCCTCCCATAGTGGCCTCTCTCCTTGCAGAGCACTGGCTCTGGGCACATGTGGTTCAGAGCGCTGGCTCACAATTGGACACGTCCCTCCAGCTGCTCCGTGGCATGTGGGATCTTCCCTGGCCAGGGATCAAACTGGTGCCCCTTGTACTGCAAGGCAGACTCTTTACCCACTGGACCACCAAGAAAGCCCTAAGTTTAGCTTTTTTAATTTCATGAATAAAAATGTGGCAAAAGATTATTAGTGTAGTTGAGTTTGCATATTTCTGGACTCAGGCTCAGGTGGTAAAAAATCCACCTGCAGTGTGGGAGACCTGGATTCGATCACTGAGTTGGGAAGATTCCCTGGAAGAGGGCATGGCAACTCACTCCAGTATTCTCGCTTGGAGAATCCCCAGGTACTGAGGAGCCTGGCGGGCTACAGTCCATCGCGTTGAAAAGAGTTGGACACGACTGAGTGACTAGGCAGGGCACAGTACAGCAGAGCACAGCACCTTATTGGGCTCAGTAATTCTCACCCAGGAATCAAAGGGGAAAGAGGCCTTAAGTGTACAAAGGTAAGGCTTTAAGAATCTTCCTGTAGCTTAATCTTATGATAATGAAACAATGAAAAGAAATTCAATGTCCAGTTGTAGGAAAATTATTTCTTAAGAAATTATGGCAGTTCCATATCATGCAACATTATGAGGCCTTTGAAAATTATTCCACAAGAAATATGTGATGACTTGCAAAGGTAAACACAGTAGATCTTACTTAAGAAAAACAATTTATAACAGAATATTGCTGTTTAATCCAGTTTTGTTAACTGAAAAGATTTCATTTGCATAAAGACTTACAGAATGATACAAACCCAAACAAAATATTAGTAATGGCTATTTTTCAATAATATATGTAAGATAAAATGGAATTCTTTTGTTTAGGTGTGTTTATATTTTAAAATTTCTAAGTGAAAAATTGCCAAAATGCTATTTTTTGAAAAATAACTAGTTAAGTAGCAAAAAGGCTTATAAATTTAGGGGGTTTTTAACCTCTTTTATTATTTATTTATTTATTTTCATCCATCTTTATTCCTTGGTCTGTGTGGGCCTCCCATAGTGGCCTCTCTCCTTGCAGAGCACTGGCTCTGGGCACATGTGGTTCAGAGCGCTGGCTCACAATTGGACACGTCCCTCCAGCTGCTCCGTGGCATGTGGGATCTTCCCTGGCCAGGGATCAAACTGGTGCCCCTTGTACTGCAAGGCAGACTCTTTACCCACTGGACCACCAAGAAAGCCCTAAGTTTAGCTTTTTAAACACATAATTATTTGTTAGTATAACACATTTGCCATAATTTTCATCATAAGTACACATGTAATTATTTTAATTGCAGTAATTGTACCCTTTGCTATCTAGCTTCAGTTTATATCAACATACGTTTTAAAGTGTAGTGTTAAAACAATAAAGAAAATGGAGATACATGTCAATTATGAGTACTTGGCCCTAATTGACTGAACACTGCATGTACTCCCCACATACTGCATTTATTTATGTATGTTTTTTCCAATGTTGGAAATACATTTCTAAGTCCCCTTTCCTTTAAAAAGAAGTGATTCCACAGGTTTGTAATTTCCTAGACCTAGTTTATTTTTACTCAGGTAACTGTGAATATGCTTTTAAGACATGGTTCCTGCTTTGCTTCTCAAAAGGATTAATGGTTAGCATTCCAAGCAATGAGAAAATCATATGCAACGTGAAGTCTGATGGGGATGATTGAGTTAGAAAACTGTATCACAGTTCATAAGTTTGAATTTACAGTTGCTCTGGGGATGTGGTGAGGGAGGAGACAGATGGAGGATCTGGATGAATGACATCATGCAGCTATGAGCAAGCCACAGTCTTTTGGAATTTGGATCTTATGAAGGTAATGATTAGTTTAAGGCCTCAGAGTAATGAGATGATATTTAAGTTTTGGGAAGTCTATTCTGGCTATAGCAAAGAGGGTGCTTTGATGAATGAATAGAGGAAAACCTATAAGGCTATTACATAAATAAATATAATGTAGAAAATGAGGAAAGGGCACAGGTTTAAGAGAAATTAGGAAGTATAATGACTTCCTTTTACATCCTTCTGATGTAAGGTAATGAATCAGAAGTTCAGTAAAGATTGCCAGCTTTGCGACTTATATAAGTAGCTTGGGTACATAGGTAATCTTCCCACAGTGTAACAGTTTCATAAATGTCATTTTTAGGATTACACACCCTGTTGATTTTCTGCTGCACCTTTTACTTTTATCAAGAGGTGGGTAAATTCTGCTCTCACAATTGGACACGTCCCTCCAGCTGCTACTTGGCATGTGGGATCTTCCCTGGCCAGGGATCAAACCGATGCCCCCTGCACTGCAAGGCAGACTCTGTTACCCACTGGACCACCAAGAAAGCCCTAAGTTTAGCTTTTTAAACACATAATTATTTGTTAGTATAACACATTTGCCATAATTTTCATCATAAGTACACATGTAATTATTTTAATTGCAGTAATTGTACCCTTTGCTATCTAGCTTCAGTTTATATCAACATACGTTTTAAAGTGTAGTGTTAAAACAATAAAGAAAATGGAGATACATGTCAATTATGAGTACTTGGCCCTAATTGACTGAACACTGCATGTACTCCCCACATACTGCATTTATTTATGTATGTTTTTTCCAATGTTGGAAATACATTTCTAAGTCCCCTTTCCTTTAAAAAGAAGTGATTCCACAGGTTTGTAATTTCCTAGACCTAGTTTATTTTTACTCAGGTAACTGTGAATATGCTTTTAAGACATGGTTCCTGCTTTGCTTCTCAAAAGGATTAATGGTTAGCATTCCAAGCAATGAGAAAATCATATGCAACGTGAAGTCTGATGGGGATGATTGAGTTAGAAAACTGTATCACAGTTCATAAGTTTGAATTTACAGTTGCTCTGGGGATGTGGTGAGGGAGGAGACAGATGGAGGATCTGGATGAATGACATCATGCAGCTATGAGCAAGCCACAGTCTTTTGGATTTGGATCTTATGAAGGTAATGATTAGTTTAAGGCCTCAGAGTAATGAGATGATATTTAAGTTTTGGGAAGTCTATTCTGGCTATAGCAAAGAGGGTGCTTTGATGAATGAATAGAGGAAAACCTATAAGGCTATTACATAAATAAATATAATGTAGAAAATGAGGAAAGGGCACAGGTTTAAGAGAAATTAGGAAGTATAATGACTTCCTTTTACATCCTTCTGATGTAAGGTAATGAATCAGAAGTTCAGTAAAGATTGCCAGCTTTGCGACTTATATAAGTAGCTTGGGTACATAGGTAATCTTCCCACAGTGTAACAGTTTCATAAATGTCATTTTTAGGATTACACACCCTGTTGATTTTCTGCTGCACCTTTTACTTTTATCAAGAGGTGGGTAAATTCTGCTCTCTACTTCATTCACGGAGAATGTTATAAACACTGTGATTGTACAGTATTTCTGCTCCATAAAATGCTTGGAATATCAGTGTGTTCCAAAAAAGCATTTGCCTCATTCCATTCATCTTCCCATAATCGCTCCTCTGAATTTTCCCTGCTTCTCTCAAGTTGCTAACCTCAAATTTCTCAAAGTGGTTTCCATATAACATAAGTTTAATAGAATGCTTTGCAACCAAAGGATTCTATGGTAAAATAAGTTTGAGAAACATTCTATACACAATGAAATATGGTAACTTCTGGAGACATTCTGTTATAAATATTAGCTTATCCCAATTCAGCACTTACATATGTATGTACAAGTGTGTGCGTGCATGCTAAGTCACTTCAATTGTGTCTGACTCTGTGTGAACTCATGAACTACAGACTACCAGACTCCTCTGTCCATGGGATTCTCTAGGCAAGAATATTTGAATGGGTTGCCTTGTCCTCCTCCATTGGTTCTTTCTAAACCAGGGATCGAACCTGTGTCTCTTAAGTCTCTGGCATAGGCAGCGGTGTTTTTTACCACTAGCTCCACCTTGGAAGCCGCATGTATATATATGCATATGTATAAGTATATTTAAATGTGTGTATCAATCATGGTTCTCCAGAGAAATAGAACCAATAGGATGTGTGCATGTGTGTCTGTGTACAGAGAGAAACAGAGAAAGATTTTAGAAATTAGCACACAGAGCTGGCATGGCCAAAATCTTCAGGGCAGGATGGCAGGCAGGAAACACAGGCAGGCTTTCAGTCTTATAGTCTTGAGGCAGAATTCCTTCTAATCTGGGGAAATTGTTTTTGCTTTTAAGAACATCAACTAGATAGATGAGACCCACCCATATTATTGAGGATAATCTTCTTACAGTAAATTGGTTGTGAGTCTTAATAACATCAACCAATACCTGCACAGCAACATCTAGGCAAACACTTAACTATCACAGTACATAGAAATGTATAGACCATTTATGTTTCCTTTGTGGAATGTATTATTTTATAGAGCATAACTTGAAAATATTAATTCAAACTCAACTACACACTGATTGCAAAAGTCAGTTTCACCTGTTCAGGTAAACACTTGAATTAGAGAATATGTCCTTGCAAACTTCAGAATATTACTCTATATTTATATTATTTGTCTTTTATATATGTTCCTTATGACTCATCTTCTCATTTTCTCCTACTTCCTTGGAAATATCTATAGGGAGCGTGTAGGTCTACTTTGAAAAATGGTCTGACATGAACTCTCCTAAGACCAAGTCATTTTCTAAATGATCAGCCTGAACTCTTCAGCAAGTAGGCCATTTCCTAGCAAACGTTCAACTAGGTTAAAATTGATGAGACTTTTCTGATGGTCCCAGATATTTTCTGTTAACGTTTATAGAGCAGGATCAAGAGAGAATGGGTCAGGATATATGTAATGCCCTACTTATCTATTGCTAATAATAAATCACTCAAAAAGTTGGTGGGATAAAATGATACAACTTTATTATACCCACATACTCAGACTGTGTTCCAGAATTCACATCCATCAGAGTACTGATGTCTTGTTTCTCCTCCACAGTGTCTGGGGCAGCAGTTATAAGGTCTAAGGTCTGGGAGTGACTGACAAGGCTGTGGACTGAAATATCATGGTAGATTCATGTCCAAGTTCACTTCTGCACTCAATGTATATGTGCCCTCATCTGACAGGACAATCCCAAGCTGTCTTCAGTTGACCAGACAAGCTACACATGACCTATTCCCATGGCTTGGGAGTCTCAAGTCACGGACACTGGGTTCTCAGGTGGAACATCTCAAAAGGGAACATGCAGAAATTAGCTTTCCAAGAGAACAAGGCAGAAACTGTACAGCCTATGAGATAGACAGAAGTCATGTGGCATCACTTCTGCCAAATCTATAAGTCAGAACAATCACCACCACACCCAGACTCAAGGGAAAAGGATGTAGATATCAAGCTTGATGGGAGGAGAATTAAATAATTCTTTTCCATGATTTAAAACTTCCACATGTCTTTTCTTTTTTTTTTTTTTTAAATGTTATTTATTTATTTTAGCACTAAAAACATTTTATATTGGGATACAGCCCATCCACATATATTTACTTGGGCATTAAGTTCCAGGCCATAGTATAGGTTGAACAATTTTGCAGGAGAAGGTAGTTGAGAGACTCTAAAAACATGAGGACACTAGATGCCTTAAACATATCATAAAACCCTAAACAAGTTCCCCAAATAATAACCAAACAGTATGATTTCAACAGTACAATTTCAACATAAAATGTAGCATTTACAAAGCCAATTATCAAATTATGTATCATTTAATGATATATATCTATTTAGTAAGCTACAATACTGTAACGATATACACACACTTCAAAGGTATTTCAGGAAATGAGGAATGTTTAAGTAAATAAACAGTGAAATGATATGAAATATATTATATGTTAGAATTAACTGGTGGATATCCCCAGGCCTGGCAGAAGGAAACACTTTTTTAAAAAAAATTTTTATTTATTTATTTTCATCCATCTTTTTAATTCTTTGGCCTATGTGGGCCTGCCATTACAGTGGCCTCTCTCATTGCAGAGCATCAGCTCTGGGCAAATGCACTCCAGAGTACTGGCTTGAAATTGGACATACCAGTCTAACCACTCCTCAGCATGTGGGATCTTCCCCGGCCAGGGATCGAACCGGTGTCCCTTGCACTGCAAAATGGACACTCTACCGACTGGATCACCACAGAAGCCTGGCAGAAGGAAACACTTGGGACCCATGAAAAGTTAAGTCTTTAGGAGACAAGGTGGGGAAGATAATAGCAGAAATGCAAATATGTTAAGCAATAGAGGAGGACATGGGAAAGCAACAGCTGTGTTATGATCACAGGGAACTCAATATCTTCTTGCTTGAACTTGAGGGCAACTGAAATATTTGTTCTATTGTGACCATCTGCATCCATTACAGCTGATTTTCATTTCAGGTAGCAAATGCTCAATAAAATTTTGCAGGTCTTTATGGTGATTAAAAAAAATTGATGGTTATCTATATTGGATTAGAAGTTGGATTTTTCACACATGAGTCTTAGTAAGACAACTTAGGGGTTTGGGATCCAGGTCTTGTCCTCAAGCTTTTACTTATAAAATAAGGAGTGTGAAGATTCTCGCACAAGGATCCTGGTAGCCTATGGAAAAGATTCTGACACACAGTATACATTCATCAAATATTGCCCATGTATGCATCTCACATCCTTTCTTCAGGCTTTCATTTTCTTAACAGTGAAAAGATAGAATGTTGTCTCTAAGACTTGGGCTGATTCCAGAATTTTGTGAGAATAGCTCAGAGAGGCAAGCCTTGATGAGGATAGACCCATGGTTCTCAATCAGGGTGATTTCTCTCCTTAGGAAGACATTCACCAATATCTGAAGACATTTTGACAATTGGTCTAATAACAAAATGTGGAGAGAAGTTGGGGTATGCTTCTGACATCTAGTGGATAGAGGACAGGATATAGGATATAGGATATTCTATACATGTCAGTCATGTGTAACTCTTTGGAACCCCATGGGCTAGAGCCTGCCAGGCTCTTCCATCTATGGAATTTTCATTTCCTTCTCCAGGGGATCTTCCAGACCCAGGAATCAAACCTGGGTCTCCTGAAAGATAGGTAGACTCTTTACCATGTGAGCCACCAGGGACAGATAGAGGAGAAGGATGCTACTAAACAGCCTACAAGGCACAGGACAGACTCCACAACAAAGAATTCTCCAATCTTAAATGTCAATATGCAGAAGAAAATGGCAACACACTCCAGTATTCTTGCCTGGAAAATTCCATGGATAGAGAAATCTGGTGGGCCCCAGTCCATGGGATTGCGAAGAGTCAGACATGACTGAGTGACTGAGCACAAATGTCAATGCCATTAAGGCTGAAAAAGTTCAGTCAGAGGGCTCTTGATGGGGAATATTGACAACATCCAAAGCAAATTTGATTTTACAAATCTCTGACTCATTCTTATTGGCATAGTTTCTACATTCAAAAGGATGAATGAATCTTGATTCCAGTTCGAGTTCAGCATGTTTCGAGGTTTGCTCTTTTCACATTGAATCTTCACTCTGCCACCAAGAAATACACTCGGTAAGAGGTGCTAACTGTGTCCTCTCTATCTTCTTATTAATTGCTGATTTTCTTTCGGTGAAATCTAATAAAATTTTGCAGGTCTTTATGGTGATTAAAAATTGATGGTTATCTATATTGGATTAGAAGTTGGATTTTTCACACATGAGTCTTAGTAAGACAACTTAGGGGTTTGGGATCCAGGTCTTGTCCTCAAGCTTTTACTTATAAAATAAGGAGTGTGAAGATTCTCGCACAAGGATCCTGGTAGCCTATGGAAAAGATTCTGACACACAGTATACATTCATCAAATATTGCCCATGTATGCATCTCACATCCTTTCTTCAGGCTTTCATTTTCTTAACAGTGAAAAGATAGAATGTTGTCTCTAAGACTTGGGCTGATTCCAGAATTTTGTGAGAATAGCTCAGAGAGGCAAGCCTTGATGAGGATAGACCCATGGTTCTCAATCAGGGTGATTTCTCTCCTTAGGAAGACATTCACCAATATCTGAAGACATTTTGACAATTGGTCTAATAACAAAATGTGGAGAGAAGTTGGGGTATGCTTCTGACATCTAGTGGATAGAGGACAGGATATAGGATATAGGATATTCTATACATGTCAGTCATGTGTAACTCTTTGGAACCCCATGGGCTAGAGCCTGCCAGGCTCTTCCATCTATGGAATTTTCATTTCCTTCTCCAGGGGATCTTCCAGACCCAGGAATCAAACCTGGGTCTCCTGAAAGATAGGTAGACTCTTTACCATGTGAGCCACCAGGGACAGATAGAGGAGAAGGATGCTACTAAACAGCCTACAAGGCACAGGACAGACTCCACAACAAAGAATTCTCCAATCTTAAATGTCAATATGCAGAAGAAAATGGCAACACACTCCAGTATTCTTGCCTGGAAAATTCCATGGATAGAGAAATCTGGTGGGCCCCAGTCCATGGGATTGCGAAGAGTCAGACATGACTGAGTGACTGAGCACAAATGTCAATGCCATTAAGGCTGAAAAAGTTCAGTCAGAGGGCTCTTGATGGGGAATATTGACAACATCCAAAGCAAATTTGATTTTACAAATCTCTGACTCATTCTTATTGGCATAGTTTCTACATTCAAAAGGATGAATGAATCTTGATTCCAGTTCGAGTTCAGCATGTTTCGAGGTTTGCTCTTTTCACATTGAAGCTTCACTCTCTGCCACCAAGAAATACACTCGTGGTGTTCTAAGAGGTGCTAACTGTGTCCTCTCTATCTTCTTATTAATTTGTGAGTGACGTAGATGAAAGCCAACAAGGCAGAAAATAGTTATAAATGTAAATTCCAATGTGCTTAATGATCCAGAGAAATAAGTTCAATTGGGGCTTGTGATGTGAAAAATTATTCTGCTAGTTGACCTGTCCATAAACAGAAAGAGGCTGAGAGACTGTGGAAGGCTGGCACAGGCTGAGGAATGACTTCATTAAATGGATGAAGGGAAATCCTGAGTAATTAATTTTTAAAGTGATGAAAACTCCGTTCATTTGCTGGTATAGAAGGCAATCATGGAATTACTCAAAGTAGAACTTGCTTGGAGTAGCTATTCACTGTATGTATCTTTTAGCAGGATATCTGAAGACAAAGGGCTGGGGTTTGAATTTCGGTTTCACTATTGACCAACTTCTTTTTTCCACTATAGAATGAGGTCAGTCATATGTCATGATCACACACAGTCATTGCTAATGTCAAAGGATGTAGTGTAACACTCCCCATGTTCCTCACACAGAAAAAAAGATTCAAATAAATGATGCTGTCTAACAATTATCAGGTGCTTGATCAATGTTAATTTCGCCCCTCTCTCTTAGGAACCTTGCTCCATCATGTCTTAAATTATTAAGATTTGAAGAACTGAGCAAATCCATTGAAATTATGTTGGAATAAGGAGTGCACTGAAATATTGTCATTCAACAGTCTTTTCTTATTTTGTCTATTAAGGAGCATATGTACCTTGATCATCTACCATGTATTAAAAATATTCTTAATAAATAATTAAAACATACATGTTTTCTAAATGCTGTCCTGTGGAGACTCAGGAACATGATCTTACAACAAACATAGTGCAAAATGCAGTATTCAAGTCTAAGCGATGAAATTTCAAATCCAGTTCCACATTCAATTTGCTCTGACTGCAGTTCAAATTCCTTCTATTTTTTAATGTTTAATTCATAAATTGTAGAAAACATCTACTTCATATTGTGATTTAAGATATTACATTAGGTAAACTAATGAGTATTTTATAAAGTAGGAAATACAAACTGTTAAATTAATTCACCTTCTCACATTATGGTTGTGGGACACACAAATAGTGAATAAAAACCTTAGAAATAACACAATATAAAGTAAGCATTCAACAAGTATCAATACGTACTTTAAGATGAAAGCCAACAAGGCAGAAAATAGTTATAAATGTAAATTCCAATGTGCTTAATGATCCAGAGAAATAAGTTCAATTGGGGCTTGTGATGTGAAAAATTATTCTGCTAGTTGACCTGTCCATAAACAGAAAGAGGCTGAGAGACTGTGGAAGGCTGGCACAGGCTGAGGAATGACTTCATTAAATGGATGAAGGGAAATCCTGAGTAATTAATTTTTAAAGTGATGAAAACTCCGTTCATTTGCTGGTATAGAAGGCAATCATGGAATTACTCAAAGTAGAACTTGCTTGGAGTAGCTATTCACTGTATGTATCTTTTAGCAGGATATCTGAAGACAAAGGGCTGGGGTTTGAATTTCGGTTTCACTATTGACCAACTTCTTTTTTCCACTATAGAATGAGGTCAGTCATATGTCATGATCACACACAGTCATTGCTAATGTCAAAGGATGTAGTGTAACACTCCCCATGTTCCTCACACAGAAAAAAAGATTCAAATAAATGATGCTGTCTAACAATTATCAGGTGCTTGATCAATGTTAATTTCGCCCCTCTCTCTTAGGAACCTTGCTCCATCATGTCTTAAATTATTAAGATTTGAAGAACTGAGCAAATCCATTGAAATTATGTTGGAATAAGGAGTGCACTGAAATATTGTCATTCAACAGTCTTTTCTTATTTTGTCTATTAAGGAGCATATGTACCTTGATCATCTACCATGTATTAAAAATATTCTTAATAAATAATTAAAACATACATGTTTTCTAAATGCTGTCCTGTGGAGACTCAGGAACATGATCTTACAACAAACATAGTGCAAAATGCAGTATTCAAGTCTAAGCGATGAAATTTCAAATCCAGTTCCACATTCAATTTGCTCTGACTGCAGTTCAAATTCCTTCTATTTTTTAATGTTTAATTCATAAATTGTAGAAAACATCTACTTCATATTGTGATTTAAGATATTACATTAGGTAAACTAATGAGTATTTTATAAAGTAGGAAATACAAACTGTTAAATTAATTCACCTTCTCACATTATGGTTGTGGGACACACAAATAGTGAATAAAAACCTTAGAAATAACACAATATAAAGTAAGCATTCAACAAGTATCAATACCTCCCTACCCCATCTCCAAATGTTACTTTAAGTGTGCTTTAGTTATTCAATTTATTGTAAGTTCTCTACAAGATGAAGATCAGCTCTATAGCTGGGTTTATACTGTGGCCATGTGACTAACCTAGAGATTTGGTGAATCCAGAGATAAGACAAAACAAATTCCAAACCAACAGGCTATCAATTGACTAAACTTCTCACCTTGCAGCCAGATGTTTTAGCATTTTATTGACTCAGCTGAGTGTGTTCAGTTTTGTTTAAAATCATTTTGTCTTAGCCATTTATTCACTCAATAACACCAGAAGAAATGTGATTTTTTTTCTTTCTAAGAATTCTGAAAACAACAACAAAATAAAACCATGTAACTATTGATAAATAAATCCAAGGATAAGTAAAGCCACATAAAGACCAGAAAAGGACAGGGAAGAACTCAAAATGCCTCATATATGAGGAAGTGAAAATATGAGGGAAGCTTTTATATGTTTACATTATATTTCCTGAGCATCTTAATAAGCCAAGTTCACTCCAAAACAGAGGAAAGCATGAGATCTGCTTCAGATGATTCCAACCAAATGTTGAAATATCAAATCATTAGAAACGTGAGACAGTCTGCAAGGAGTGAGTTGTCTATTCTGGCTAACAGGAGAGGCGTAAAGCAGATGATGGAACATTTGTGAATTTTTTTTTTTTTTTGGGTGGTGGGTCGTCATCAACTATGCCAGAGGAGACCTAAAATGCCCCATGTGTAAATGGTTTAGATTTTGTCTCTCTGTTTCTGTCTGTCTTTCGCTTCCTCCCTTCACTTTTCTTTTCTAGTCTGAGGCTTGGGAGAAGGTACACAACCTGTTTGAGCAACTGTCACTCCACCTCCCCTTTGTTCATTGTTTTTCTGTTTTCCTCTAACCTTGTGTGATGTATAGTCATTTTTACATCCTATTCTCAGTCCTGGAAATTATTTTTATTAACCCACTCCATTTATGTTAAAGAACAGACCTTCAGCAAGATTCTTGACTCCCTCTTTACTCTTATTGAGATACATTGGAAATGAGATGGAGTAAGTATGGCTATGCTCAGAATCACCAAATGGAATTACATGCATTTAGTGTCAAATAGATCTCATGGGAAATCCTAGCATTATCATTAACTTATGAGTTCTACAATTCAAGTAACTTTATTGATCAGCTAGAGCTTTGGTTTTCTCACCGGTCATCTGGTGCTAATAGTTCCTAGCTCTTAGTTTTATTATAAAGAATAATAGTGAATGCCAATTCAAACAGATTCAAGGCATTTTAATCTGAAACCTTAGTTGGCAACCAGAATACAGACACAATTCTTGGAAAGATAGCAACCCATGGAGGGTGGAGTGCTTCTGCTTAGTCACTCAGTCATGTTGGACTCTGTGTGACCCCATGGACTGTAGCCCACCAGGCTCCTCCATCCATGGAACTCTTCAGGCAAGAGTACTGGAGTGGGTTGCCATGCCCTCCTCCAGGGGATCTTCCCAACCCAGGGATCAAATCCAGGTCTCCCACATTGCAGGCAGACTCCTCACCACTGAGCCACCAAGGGAAGCCCCTATACATATATTTGTTTCCCCATGGACTGTAGCCTACCAGGCCTTTCTGTTCATGGAATTTTCCAGGTGAGAATACTGGACTGGGTTGCCAGTTCCTTCTCCAATGGACAAGAATGAAGACATTCACAATGGAATTTATCTTGTCTATCTTCAACATTAAAAACTGCTAGTCTAAGAGAAATTATTTTTTTCCCGTGAAGAAGTAATTCAATCCTGACTCAGAGACTCTCTGAACATAGGCAAGTTTTTTTTTTGTAAATTTACTGAATCAAAAGTCTCTTCTTTCAAAGGGGAATACCATTCAAATGGGAATGATTTTAGTGTGTAAATCTAGAACTATATGCAAGAAATGCTTAGCAAAAGTTTAGTAAATTTTCATTTTAAGAGAGATGATCATTTTTAGTAGTGTTTTAACAAATTGTATCCAAATACATTTTTGGGAAGAACCTAAGATATTTCTGGATATTTTTCTATTTTTAGGAAAATGTCTTGAAAAATTCTAGAAGTAGAAAATAAGATCTTCTGGACATGGGAATCTCAAATAACAAACACAATCATGGCTGTAGTCGTAGAGCTGGTTAATTCAACAGTTATGCAATGTTACTGGAGGCCCAGATTCTTTGAATTTTTCTTCCTGGCAACTTCAGGACATTGGCCATATTTCCTAGGTTGCATAATTGCTATTACTTTTTATCAGATATTAAAATCCCCTTTAACTTCCCTGCACTCTAAAAAAAAAAAAATACATATCAGTTGTGTTTTCTTTTAAGCAATATTTCATTTAAGTTGAAACAGTCTAAGTATGAATGTGCAATCACTGAAGAGTTTATTTTGTCTGTTAAAATGATTGCCCTTGGTATCCAAATTTGAAAACATGAGATTAAAATATTTCTCTGTATCTATGAAACCTCCAAAATGTTACATTTGCTTTCCCAAACATGAAGGTCAAAATCAAGGAAAACATGTGTGTAATACTTTGGAAAGTTTTAAGTTTGATTGTAACTAACGTCAGGAAGATTTTAACTCAAGGTCTTCTGGAGAATGAAAACAACAAAACAAAAACACAAAACAAAAAGTACCTTGGCAACACGTTGCAGTTCACAGTAATAAGGCCAAAGGAACACCATAGGAAACACCCCTGCAGCTTAATCAATGATCAGCCCTTGCACATAAGTCAAAGATGCACTCAATTGCTCCAAATTAGGAATAACTGACGTCAAGAACTGGCTTGATTTCTTATTGGTTTCACACCCCGTTGCCTGCAGTGACAAAGTAATAACAAATTTTGTTCCTCCCAAGGCACAAACTTTATTTTGTGTTATCTTCTTTCTACTTGTATGCTTCCCTAATTTATGCCAAAGGCAAACAAATATGTCCAGAGAGACTTTAACAGCAGGATTGATCTCTGTGTTGTTATTATCTAGGGATGACAATAGTGTAAGAGAAATTATTTTTTTCCCGTGAAGAAGTAATTCAATCCTGACTCAGAGACTCTCTGAACATAGGCAAGTTTTTTTTTTGTAAATTTACTGAATCAAAAGTCTCTTCTTTCAAAGGGGAATACCATTCAAATGGGAATGATTTTAGTGTGTAAATCTAGAACTATATGCAAGAAATGCTTAGCAAAAGTTTAGTAAATTTTCATTTTAAGAGAGATGATCATTTTTAGTAGTGTTTTAACAAATTGTATCCAAATACATTTTTGGGAAGAACCTAAGATATTTCTGGATATTTTTCTATTTTTAGGAAAATGTCTTGAAAAATTCTAGAAGTAGAAAATAAGATCTTCTGGACATGGGAATCTCAAATAACAAACACAATCATGGCTGTAGTCGTAGAGCTGGTTAATTCAACAGTTATGCAATGTTACTGGAGGCCCAGATTCTTTGAATTTTTCTTCCTGGCAACTTCAGGACATTGGCCATATTTCCTAGGTTGCATAATTGCTATTACTTTTTATCAGATATTAAAATCCCCTTTAACTTCCCTGCACTCTAAAAAAAAAAAAATACATATCAGTTGTGTTTTCTTTTAAGCAATATTTCATTTAAGTTGAAACAGTCTAAGTATGAATGTGCAATCACTGAAGAGTTTATTTTGTCTGTTAAAATGATTGCCCTTGGTATCCAAATTTGAAAACATGAGATTAAAATATTTCTCTGTATCTATGAAACCTCCAAAATGTTACATTTGCTTTCCCAAACATGAAGGTCAAAATCAAGGAAAACATGTGTGTAATACTTTGGAAAGTTTTAAGTTTGATTGTAACTAACGTCAGGAAGATTTTAACTCAAGGTCTTCTGGAGAATGAAAACAACAAAACAAAAACACAAAACAAAAAGTACCTTGGCAACACGTTGCAGTTCACAGTAATAAGGCCAAAGGAACACCATAGGAAACACCCCTGCAGCTTAATCAATGATCAGCCCTTGCACATAAGTCAAAGATGCACTCAATTGCTCCAAATTAGGAATAACTGACGTCAAGAACTGGCTTGATTTCTTATTGGTTTCACACCCCGTTGCCTGCAGTGACAAAGTAATAACAAATTTTGTTCCTCCCAAGGCACAAACTTTATTTTGTGTTATCTTCTTTCTACTTGTATGCTTCCCTAATTTATGCCAAAGGCAAACAAATATGTCCAGAGAGACTTTAACAGCAGGATTGATCTCTGTGTTGTTATTAGCTAGGGATGACAATAGTGTAGTAATTATTCTTGCATCATTCAGTTTCTGTTCTCTGCACAACTTGGCGTGCACAATGTTATACATAGTACCACAAAGGAAAACCCGTTATTTTGGGCCAAGAACTTTACACTTTAATTCTTATTTTCCTGATATGTGGATTCCTTTATAATCAGGTGCCTATATATGTGGATATATATCAACTATAAAAATATAACAGTGATTTATTTAAACCTAAACAGTCTTTTCATGACCCAAATGCTGGAAATTGAGGGAGGTTGGTTGAGGTTCATTGATATTTACATTAAGGGAGAAAGAAAAAATATTTTTACCCTGTAAATATTTTTTTTTTTAAAGATTTATTTATTTATTTATTTATTTATTTATTTTGGGCGGGGGTCGGGTTGGGGAGGGAGGGGAGCAGGCGGGCCACTTCTATTGGTTTTTCATTTCTCTATTTTCATCCGTCTTTGTTCTTTGGCTCATGTGGGCCTCCCATCGCGGTGGCGTCTGTTACTGCAGAGCACTGGCTCCGGGCGCATGCGCTCCAGAGCTCTGGCTCGGTGATTGGACACATCAGTCCAGCCGCTCCGCGGCACGTGGGATCTTCCCAGGCCAGGGCTCGAACCGGCGCCCCTTGCACTGCAAGGCAGTGTCCTTACCCACTGGACCACCAGGGGAAGCCCTACCCTGTAAATATTTACTCAAACTTGCATATGAAAATGTATGCTGTCCTCTTCTACCACATGTAACACTCAAGGAGGAAATGAATTTAGAAACTAATTTGACCCACACAAAAATGAGTAGTTAGCTGGGAAAATCTTATGTTAGGGAAGAGAGGCAGAATAATATTACATTAATTTTGTGCTTGCTTCAGCAAGACATATACTAAAATTGGAATGATACAGAGAAGATTATCATGGCCCCTGGGCTAGGATGACATGCAAATTTGTGAAGTGTTCTATATTTTTGAAGCAGTGGAAAAACAGACATAGAGAACAGATGTATGGACATTGTGGGGAATGAGTAGTGTGTGGGAGGCATAGAGGTAGTAACATGGAAACCTATACTATCATATGTGTAAAAGATAGCTATTGTCATTGTGCTGTGGGAATAGGGCATCTTGCAGGGGTGCTGTGAGATGGCCTGGAAGGGTGGGATGAGGTGGGGGGGACAGGAAGGAGGGGTGGAGGAAGGAGGGGCCCAGGGATATACATATGATTAATCTGGAATTAAACATATCTGTAAACAAAACTATGTAAAGGTAAAATAAAAATAATTAGAAAAAAGAATAATATTACATTAATTTTAAGTTACTTCTTTAATAGTTTCTTAAATTACTGAACAGTGTTGACAGGAGCACAGGGACACATTGCTCTTGAGGGTAGCAAGGAAGAATGACTTTAGGAGAGAAGCCATTGTTGAAAAGGAATAGAGTATTCCCTGTGTACCACCCAGAGTCATTCTTCCTCTATTTCTCATCTATGGAACTTCATTTACAAATCCAGAAATCTTAGGATGGGACTTTTCAGTATTTGAAAGGCAGATTCTATCCATAATTTTTTTCAAGAAATGTCTTAAGAAAATGTACCTTGAAAATAAGGCAGGACCTAGTACAGAATCTAGCTTGAGAGTCTGATGCAGTGCTTCTGAGCAGTTATCAGTATTCGAAGTTGAAGTTCTAAAACAGGACTTCTGGAATATATGTCGATTGAAATATGCTACCAATTTCCATTCTCCATGTTTTCTATATGTTGATCATTGATGCTCTTGAAATTCTAAAGCAGTGGTCTTCAATCTCTTGGATCTAATGCCTGATAATGCCTACTGATGGCAATAATAATAGAAATAAAGTACACAATGAGTGTAATGCACTTGAATCATTCCAAAACCACCCCCCTACAGTCCATGGAAAAATTGTCTTTAACAAAACTGGCCCCTAGTTCCAGAAAGGTTGGGAACTGCTGTATCAAAGGATTCCAAGTTGTCAAATTGATCTGTGTTGATACTCCATGTGGCTTCTGTCTTTCCCTTTTTCAACTGTGAATTTCTTGAGAGCAAGTCATTCATATTTCTCTGTTCCCAAACTACTATCATTGTGTATGAAACAAAGCTAAATAATATATACTCATTGATTGAATGTATGTTTGAATCAAGAGGGAAAAGTTGAGTAATGTTAAAAACTGTTTAGTATAGCTGATATATTCTTGGAAGGTTAAGAAGTCTTATATGTGGCAACTCAGTCAGAATGTTGACTAACTAGAATGCTCCATTACTTTGCCAGATAATAGAGTTAGACAAATTTCACAAACTTATGACCCATATGCCATGTTTGGCCTAAGGACATATTTTGTTTGGCCTACAAAGATTTTTTTTTTTAAATAATTTTCAAAGTTGTTGCCAACATGTGAAAGTTGGTAGTTTTCACAAACATCCACATTTCCTACTTCTCTTGAAAAAAATAAAAATGTCCTTATGGACATTTCTGCATAGCTATACTTGCTGGGAGCACCAGGGTCACCACACTTAAGGCAAGTTATGAAGCCCAAAGTTCTCCATAGTCTCATTCCGACAAGCACTCATTATTTTCTAGGTTAACTGGCTGTTTCATAGCAGCATCTGAATTTGTCAGTGTCTTAGGAAAAATGCTGTATGCATGCATGGATGCTAAGTCACTTCAGTCGTGTCCAGCTCTTTGTGACCTCATGGACTGTATAGCCCATCAGGCTCCTCTGTCCACAGGATTCTCCAGGCAAGAATACTGGAGTGGGTTGCAGTAGCCTCCTCCAGGGTATCTTCTTGACCCAGAGGTGGAAGCTGCATCTCTTGTGTCTTGCATTGGCAGCTGAGCTCTTTACCATAAGCACCATCTGGAAAGTCCAAAGGCTGTATATCTTTCATAAAAAGGTCAAGCATAGTGGAGAGAAGTAAGGTAAGATTTTTGATTTTGCAGCATCTCTTGGATCTAATGGCAATAATAAAAAGAAATAAAGTACACAATGAGTGTAATGCACTTGAATCATTCCAAAACCACCCCCCTACAGTCCATGGAAAAATTGTCTTTAACAAAACTGGCCCCTAGTTCCAGAAAGGTTGGGAACTGCTGTATCAAAGGATTCCAAGTTGTCAAATTGATCTGTGTTGATACTCCATGTGGCTTCTGTCTTTCCCTTTTTCAACTGTGAATTTCTTGAGAGCAAGTCATTCATATTTCTCTGTTCCCAAACTACTATCATTGTGTATGAAACAAAGCTAAATAATATATACTCATTGATTGAATGTATGTTTGAATCAAGAGGGAAAAGTTGAGTAATGTTAAAAACTGTTTAGTATAGCTGATATATTCTTGGAAGGTTAAGAAGTCTTATATGTGGCAACTCAGTCAGAATGTTGACTAACTAGAATGCTCCATTACTTTGCCAGATAATAGAGTTAGACAAATTTCACAAACTTATGACCCATATGCCATGTTTGGCCTAAGGACATATTTTGTTTGGCCTACAAAGATTTTTTTTTTTAAATAATTTTCAAAGTTGTTGCCAACATGTGAAAGTTGGTAGTTTTCACAAACATCCACATTTCCTACTTCTCTTGAAAAAAATAAAAATGTCCTTATGGACATTTCTGCATAGCTATACTTGCTGGGAGCACCAGGGTCACCACACTTAAGGCAAGTTATGAAGCCCAAAGTTCTCCATAGTCTCATTCCGACAAGCACTCATTATTTTCTAGGTTAACTGGCTGTTTCATAGCAGCATCTGAATTTGTCAGTGTCTTAGGAAAAATGCTGTATGCATGCATGGATGCTAAGTCACTTCAGTCGTGTCCAGCTCTTTGTGACCTCATGGACTGTATAGCCCATCAGGCTCCTCTGTCCACAGGATTCTCCAGGCAAGAATACTGGAGTGGGTTGCAGTAGCCTCCTCCAGGGTATCTTCTTGACCCAGAGGTGGAAGCTGCATCTCTTGTGTCTTGCATTGGCAGCTGAGCTCTTTACCATAAGCACCATCTGGAAAGTCCAAAGGCTGTATATCTTTCATAAAAAGGTCAAGCATAAGTGGAGAGAAGTAGAAAGGTAAGGAATTTTTGATTTTGCAGCATCCATTAAAAAATCCAAGCAAACATTTGTTTAGGAGCTTATTTTATTTTGACAAATGTGTTCATTCCAGCTCCCATTGCTTCTATCTTTGTAAAGATTTCTTATACATTTAGCTTGAGTAATGTAGAAATATCCAAGCTGGTGTTTCTACTTTCTGTTTTTCCCTCTCCAACTATTCTACAAGATCTATAACAGGAAGTGGAAACATCACCTAAGAGACACTATTCTCACAGAACCTAAGAGACTTCCCATTGTTAACTTAATAAAATTTAGAATTGATGACTTGGTATTCAAGCTCCTTTATGATCTTCCCTACATTTCTAAGACTACATATTCACTATATCTTTCCATATACCAACATTGTAACTATCTATAGTTTATGTAAAATTTCATTCATATTCTTTCATCTTCTCATAAATTTTTCTTTATCTTTCATGTTGACCTGTCTCAATACTATCTTACTTCTTGAGGTCTCTCCTAATATCTCATCTTAAAATATTCTTTCTTTTACAAGAAATTATGGTAATGTATCTTTAAATATATAATAGAGCTCACCATTTGCTGTGCTGTATTACAGTTATTTATGTCAAGATTATATTAAATAACAATAATGAAAATTATATTATTCACTACATTGTGTATTTTTTAGATTCCACATATAAGGTATATTAGATGGTATTTGTCTTTCTCTAACTAACTTATTTCACTTAGCATAACAACCTCCAAGTCCAACCATATTGCTGTAAATGACACAATTTCATTCTTTTTTAATGGCTGACTAGTATCCTATTGCGTACATGTGCCACATCGTCTTTATCCATTCATTTGTTGATTGACACTTAGCCTGCTCTCACTGTGGTTTTGCTTTGCATTTCCCTAATGATCAATTGTGTTGAGGACTTTTTCATGTACCTGCTTGACATTTGTGTGTGATATTTGGGATAAAAACATCTGTTCTGACTTCTTGCCCATTTTTAATTGGGTTCTTTGTGACTTTTTTTTTTCTTTTTTTACTATTGGATTGTATAAGTTTCTTATATAATTGCCCATGATTGACTTTTGGATATATGGTGCGCAAATACTTTCTTCCATTCTGTAAGCTGGCTTTTCATTTTGTTGTCTCTTTTCCTGTGAAGAAGATTTTCAGTTTTATGTAGTTGTACTTATTTTTCATTTGTTGCTTGAGCTTTTGGTGCAATATCCAAAAAAAAATCACTGCTTAGACAATATCAAGGAGACTTTTCTCTATGTTTTCTTTTAGAAGTTTTACAGGTTAATGCTTAGGATTTAAGCCTTTAATCCATTTTTAGCTAATATTTTGTGAAAGAATAATTATTTCATCCACAGCCAAGAGGTGGAAACATCACCTAAGAGACACTATTCTCACAGAACCTAAGAGACTTCCCATTGTTAACTTAATAAAATTTAGAATTGATGACTTGGTATTCAAGCTCCTTTATGATCTTCCCTACATTTCTAAGACTACATATTCACTATATCTTTCCATATACCAACATTGTAACTATCTATAGTTTATGTAAAATTTCATTCATATTCTTTCATCTTCTCATAAATTTTTCTTTATCTTTCATGTTGACCTGTCTCAATACTATCTTACTTCTTGAGGTCTCTCCTAATATCTCATCTTAAAATATTCTTTCTTTTACAAGAAATTATGGTAATGTATCTTTAAATATATAATAGAGCTCACCATTTGCTGTGCTGTATTACAGTTATTTATGTCAAGATTATATTAAATAACAATAATGAAAATTATATTATTCACTACATTGTGTATTTTTTAGATTCCACATATAAGGTATATTAGATGGTATTTGTCTTTCTCTAACTAACTTATTTCACTTAGCATAACAACCTCCAAGTCCAACCATATTGCTGTAAATGACACAATTTCATTCTTTTTTAATGGCTGACTAGTATCCTATTGCGTACATGTGCCACATCGTCTTTATCCATTCATTTGTTGATTGACACTTAGCCTGCTCTCACTGTGGTTTTGCTTTGCATTTCCCTAATGATCAATTGTGTTGAGGACTTTTTCATGTACCTGCTTGACATTTGTGTGTGATATTTGGGATAAAAACATCTGTTCTGACTTCTTGCCCATTTTTAATTGGGTTCTTTGTGACTTTTTTTTTTCTTTTTTTACTATTGGATTGTATAAGTTTCTTATATAATTGCCCATGATTGACTTTTGGATATATGGTGCGCAAATACTTTCTTCCATTCTGTAAGCTGGCTTTTCATTTTGTTGTCTCTTTTCCTGTGAAGAAGATTTTCAGTTTTATGTAGTTGTACTTATTTTTTCATTTGTTGCTTGAGCTTTTGGTGCAATATCCAAAAAAAAATCACTGCTTAGACAATATCAAGGAGACTTTTCTCTATGTTTTCTTTTAGAAGTTTTACAGGTTAATGCTTAGGATTTAAGCCTTTAATCCATTTTTAGCTAATATTTTGTGAAAGAATAATTATTTCATCCACAGCCAAGAGGTGGAGGGCAGATTCAGACCCTGGCAATCTTATTCCAGATTTTCTACTCTCTGCCACCAGACCATAATTCTTATTAAAAACTCAACATGTGCCAGATTCCACTGATTTATACAGATTACCTAATCTGATCATCCATGTAAAATATCAATTTCAGAGAAACCATTCACTTGCCCAAATGTTCATAACTTTAAGTCATAGAGTTTGGGTTTGAATTCAGATCTAATATTATAGGTGTAAACTGCAAGTTTCCTTATAGAACTTTGTTCAGTGTTTTTCTGTATCTAAATATTAATATAAGGGGAATATTTCTAAGTCAAAACATCTAGACTAATGGCCATTATAGCCCTCTCAAAGATAGAAAAGGATTCCTTATGAGTTTTTAAGGTATTTATCAATTTGTTTGTTATGGGTTCACTTATTAATTAAAAACAAATAACAAAGAAATGGATAAACACCTTAAAAACTCATAGGGTACCCCTTGCTACTGGCTCTTTAAGAGGGCTACAATGGCAATTAGTCTAGATATTTTGACTTGTATTTCACTCTTGATTTCCAAATTTTCAGCAATGTAAGAAGACTGTAACAGGTTTCATCTTTTTCAGTTTTTAATATATGGCTTCAGTTTGAAGCCTTTTTTTTTCAGTGCATATCCTGAAAGATTGAGAGTCTGCTGTCTCTATAGTACCACCTTAATAATTCACAGCTATTAGAGCAATGGAAATACCTTATATAATTTTCAGAAAGAAATTCTAGTCAATAGGTAAAGGGAAAATATAATACACATATCAAAGTTTGCTGGCAAAAGTTTCCCATTAAAAAAAGAAAACTCTCAAGTCAAGAATATATAATATCCTTGTCTATGGACTCCATGATTTAAGACAGGATAAGCAAAGGAAATATCATAGTATTGTGGGAAATTCTCTAGTTAGGACTCTGCACTGCCAAGGGCCCATGTTCAATCCTTATTCAGGGAACTCAGTCAAAAAAATAAATAAATAAATAAAAGTTGTATCATCAAAAGGTATAGTTGTTTGCTGTGTGCATAATATAGGTTGTACTAACAGTAAATTGCTTTCTAGCTACTTAGAATGACATCATTAGAAATGCATTCTTATGATTTTAGGCTTTAGGAGACTTTTTTCCAATATCCTAAGGGATATTGAGCCATTTTTAATGATTGACAGGGTATAAGTTAATAGACTATGAAGGAGAGAGATTAGTTTGGCTCAAAGCATGTTGGTCTTGAATAAAGTAACACTCAAGCTGAAAGGATGAACATCATGAAGATAATGAATATTTTAGTTGAGGGTTTTAGAAAGTGGAGAAAATGGATGAAAGGCACCAGAAAGGATGCCTAAGACAAGCCTGGCTGATTTTCCAATTTTGCATAAGCTAAGACTTCGTAGGAAAGAGTGCACTCAAGCCAAAGTCTGTGGTGCTTTGCATGTCAGCAAGTTGACTTTATCTTTCAAAATACATTCTATTTCAATGCATTGCAAGAGTTAATATTGATACTTTCATATAGAAATGCATTATTCCTATTTTCTCCTGGATTCATAAATGGGCTCAAGACTTACATATCTTGTTCTTTCCTGGACTTTCAGCCCATTCTTAATTATTTAGGTGTGAACCCATTACTATCTGAGTGCCTCTGCTTCACAAATTATGCATATAATTCACTCAGATTCTTTTCTTTGCATTTGAAGCCTTTTTTCAGTGCATATCCTGAAAGATTGAGAGTCTGCTGTCTCTATAGTACCACCTTAATAATTCACAGCTATTAGAGCAATGGAAATACCTTATATAATTTTCAGAAAGAAATTCTAGTCAATAGGTAAAGGGAAAATATAATACACATATCAAAGTTTGCTGGCAAAAGTTTCCCATTAAAAAAAGAAAACTCTCAAGTCAAGAATATATAATATCCTTGTCTATGGACTCCATGATTTAAGACAGGATAAGCAAAGGAAATATCATAGTATTGTGGGAAATTCTCTAGTTAGGACTCTGCACTGCCAAGGGCCCATGTTCAATCCTTATTCAGGGAACTCAGTCAAAAAAATAAATAAATAAATAAAAGTTGTATCATCAAAAGGTATAGTTGTTTGCTGTGTGCATAATATAGGTTGTACTAACAGTAAATTGCTTTCTAGCTACTTAGAATGACATCATTAGAAATGCATTCTTATGATTTTAGGCTTTAGGAGACTTTTTTCCAATATCCTAAGGGATATTGAGCCATTTTTAATGATTGACAGGGTATAAGTTAATAGACTATGAAGGAGAGAGATTAGTTTGGCTCAAAGCATGTTGGTCTTGAATAAAGTAACACTCAAGCTGAAAGGATGAACATCATGAAGATAATGAATATTTTAGTTGAGGGTTTTAGAAAGTGGAGAAAATGGATGAAAGGCACCAGAAAGGATGCCTAAGACAAGCCTGGCTGATTTTCCAATTTTGCATAAGCTAAGACTTCGTAGGAAAGAGTGCACTCAAGCCAAAGTCTGTGGTGCTTTGCATGTCAGCAAGTTGACTTTATCTTTCAAAATACATTCTATTTCAATGCATTGCAAGAGTTAATATTGATACTTTCATATAGAAATGCATTATTCCTATTTTCTCCTGGATTCATAAATGGGCTCAAGACTTACATATCTTGTTCTTTCCTGGACTTTCAGCCCATTCTTAATTATTTAGGTGTGAACCCATTACTATCTGAGTGCCTCTGCTTCACAAATTATGCATATAATTCACTCAGATTCTCTTTGTTACTTTTGCTGGGAATTTCCTAAGCCAAAGAGAGAGGTTGGAGAATTTATCCTTTGTGATAATAAACCTGTTGCCTCTTAGTCACAAGTTCAAATGCTGCGCAGCCTCTGGGGGAGGACAAATCAGCAGGAACAGATGCTGTTTTCATCCCACTCATTGCATTGTTGACACAGTGGTTCAGACTATGTGCCAAACATTAACCATTAGCTCACCTCTCTTCCAAATCAAATCAATAGTAAACACATCAGAATTCTACTGTTTACTTATGGTCCTTTATATAAGGTAGATTCCCATAGTCTTCATTAGGAGGAGGGGAAAAGAGAGCCATGTTTTCCTTTTCTACACTGCAATTTTCACTCCTTAGAATTCTATCAGGTCTATTCTATGTAAATTTGTGTCTTTATCTGCATGTGGAAACATACTTGTACCATATTAGGGATTAAGTCCAAGATTAAAAATCAAAGGATATAAATATATTTGTGTAAGAGAATCAGATAAAATAGGTTCATCAGTACAATTTTTCTAGATTCCATATATATGCATTAGTATGCAATATTTGTTTATTTCCTTCTGACTGACTTCACTCTGTATAACAAGTTCAAAGTTCATCCGACTCACTAGAACTGATTCAAAGGGTGAAATGGCTAGTTGAAGACATTTCTTGGTGAAAGTTATATCCTGGCTTAACTTTACAGATATTCTTCAAACATGCCAGATGACATTTATTTGACTATATCATAGTTTAATTTGATTACTACATTATGGAGCCAGTAGGAAAACATTGGATAATTCAGAAAAATGGTGAAATGGTACTTCAAGTTTTCAAGGATTTCATAGTAAGTATTGCTAGCAAAGATAATTTAAAAGAAAATTGACTAGTAAAGATAGATTTTCAATGGGTTACATAAATTTAATTCTATGACAAAGTCTTATATTAATTCTCTGTCCAAAATAGATGCATTTCAATGCCACTATATGCATTGAAAATGACTCAGATTACTGGTTTACAAAAAGATTTTTGCAAATAGTTTTCAGCTAAGACAAACAGCATTTGTGACACTAGACCAGAATATAAGTCCTTTCCTCTTGCTGAAAGATTTAATTATCTAAAGTTTGGGCATCAGTTGATTATGGAAGTAGAGCTATTTGTTAATCATAATATACTATGATTAAAAGCCATATTAGTAATACAATGCAATAATTATTCTAGCATTTCAGTATTCTTAAATACTTTTTCAATTGTTATACTGCACAAGTTTGTATAAAACAAGTTTGAAGATAGCTTAAAACAATGTTTTAGATAAGAGAATTCATTTAGATAAAGTACTGACTTTTGGAAAAATCTTAGCTAAATGCCATAATTAAGCAAGTCAGTTGAAGTTTGATACATGTCAATTTGTTCTTTTACACTTTATATAAGGTAGATTCCCATAGTCTTCATTAGGAGGAGGGAAAAGAGCCATGTTTTCCTTTTCTACACTGCAATTTTCACTCCTTAGAATTCTATCAGGTCTATTCTATGTAAATTTGTGTCTTTATCTGCATGTGGAAACATACTTGTACCATATTAGGGATTAAGTCCAAGATTAAAAATCAAAGGATATAAATATATTTGTGTAAGAGAATCAGATAAAATAGGTTCATCAGTACAATTTTTCTAGATTCCATATATATGCATTAGTATGCAATATTTGTTTATTTCCTTCTGACTGACTTCACTCTGTATAACAAGTTCAAAGTTCATCCGACTCACTAGAACTGATTCAAAGGGTGAAATGGCTAGTTGAAGACATTTCTTGGTGAAAGTTATATCCTGGCTTAACTTTACAGATATTCTTCAAACATGCCAGATGACATTTATTTGACTATATCATAGTTTAATTTGATTACTACATTATGGAGCCAGTAGGAAAACATTGGATAATTCAGAAAAATGGTGAAATGGTACTTCAAGTTTTCAAGGATTTCATAGTAAGTATTGCTAGCAAAGATAATTTAAAAGAAAATTGACTAGTAAAGATAGATTTTCAATGGGTTACATAAATTTAATTCTATGACAAAGTCTTATATTAATTCTCTGTCCAAAATAGATGCATTTCAATGCCACTATATGCATTGAAAATGACTCAGATTACTGGTTTACAAAAAGATTTTTGCAAATAGTTTTCAGCTAAGACAAACAGCATTTGTGACACTAGACCAGAATATAAGTCCTTTCCTCTTGCTGAAAGATTTAATTATCTAAAGTTTGGGCATCAGTTGATTATGGAAGTAGAGCTATTTGTTAATCATAATATACTATGATTAAAAGCCATATTAGTAATACAATGCAATAATTATTCTAGCATTTCAGTATTCTTAAATACTTTTTCAATTGTTATACTGCACAAGTTTGTATAAAACAAGTTTGAAGATAGCTTAAAACAATGTTTTAGATAAGAGAATTCATTTAGATAAAGTACTGACTTTTGGAAAAATCTTAGCTAAATGCCATATGCAATTAATTAAGCAAGTCAGTTGAAGTTTGATACATGTCAATTTGTTCTTCTTCATTGGGAAGAATTTGTTGGGAAACATGAATTCATTGAGAAATAAATACTTGCTACAGAGAAATGTCTGTAGAGGCTGTTCAAGTGAGCAAATATCCATGACTAAGAGAAAAGTCATCCAGTTTTATAAATTAAATAGGCATATATTTGAAATTTCCCTAGAATAAATTTCTTTTTTACATTTCAAACTGGTCTAATTGTTTGATCATGTTTTAAAACCAAAGTATAAACCAAATCTACCTTTTGAAGGGAATATCTTATCCAAGTTAGCATCACTGAATCTGTATTTAGACATATTTTTAGACATAATACATTAAACTCTTCTTTCTTATTCTGCCCAGGCACCATGGTCATATTTCTTAACCTCACTAAGCTTCATGTTTGTCTTCTGTGAAATGCTCCTATCAAATAGTACCTACTTGACAGAATATTCTGAAGATTAATTGAGAAAATACACACAGAGCACAATACTTGACACATAATAGATCTAACATATTGGATGTTTTTGCTGTTTTTTTGTTAATTTGGCCCTCGTAATATAAGTAAATTTTTAGAAATCAAAAATGGTTCCTTATCCTTATTAGACTAGAGACTCACGATTATGGAAAATTCTGAGTGTATCAACTCACACATTTGATATTGAATAGAGGGTGGTTTTCTTGCTGGCCAGAAAAAATATAACGTATTCTATAATATATCTTAGTGGAAAATTAGTTCCAAGGGAAAGATCTGTCTTTTATGCATAAGGAAGGTCTGGCCAAGCATTTGGGCTGTGTGTAAAATGTGTTCATATATCTTTAGCTGGGACAACAACTACACAAAATGTTAATAGCAAACTGCAAGGTCATGGAAACTTTAGGACTTGCACATAAATATGCAAAATGTTCTCAAAAAAAGTATTTGTTGAGGTCTGTTTTTTGAAAATAGGACCGAAAAATGTAAGTAACTTTAGACCTTGCAGATGCAGATGGATAGAGGAATAACTAGGTGATGAGATTCATAGTGTGTGTGTGTGCGTATGTGCCTGTGTGTGAACAAAAAGAAGAGAAACGAATAAACACCTAACTGATTGTCTGTGCTGAGATCTAAGCACATAGTTAATGCTATTTCATTTAAACTTGTAAACACCCATGTGGGGTAGGTACTATGATCACTATGGACAAGGATATTTCTAAAATAGAAAGATGAAATGACTTAGTGCATAGCTAGGGAATGACATAGCTGGGATTAATTTGAGCTTATTTTACTTCATAAACTCTTTACATTTAAAAAGAAAAGAAAAGAAAATAAAATACCCTACATTCAGGGACTGTGCATTCCAATCTCCCTAAGAAAAACCTTGATAAATGCCAATTTGGCTTCCCAAAGCTTCATCCGGAAACATGGTGAAGCTATATATCTTCATAACAATATATACTTATATGCACAAATACACACATGGACACATAAACTATATACACACACACACACACACATATATATATATACACATACATATACCTATGTATGTACCTATACATACATATCAGTAAAGGTTGTTCAACTGGCAAATTTATATGATTAAAGTTTATTTTCAAAAACTCCCTCTGGGCATCCTTTTCATCAATCTGGCTAAGAGACATGGTGATTCAAGAAAGATAAACTTTAGGAAATAACCACTACAAAGAAAACCAATGGCCATGAGTGGCTCTGAGGAGATCCAGGTTCCTGCCTTATAAAAAGAGTGCCCTGAGGATTTGACTGTCTACTCAATCACGAGGCTTTTGGCTACAAGTGACAAAAAATCCAAACCAAATTGGCTCAAAACAGAATTATTTTCACTAATCTCACAGAAAGCTGAAAAGTAGAGCTGATGTTACAAGAGACTAAATAAAGTCTCTTGTGAATTCCTTGACTCTCCTCTCCTCCATGTGTTGACTTCATCCTCAAAAGGGGAGAGATGCCTTTGCAATTCACATCCACTCTTCACCTTAGGCAGAAGAAAGGCTTACTCTTCTTGTGCCTTTCTTAAGTTTGTTGCCCCCAAATCTCTCAGCAAAATTTAGGTTCTGGTTGATGCCAGCTGGGGCATTTTCTTAACCCAGAGAAGGAACTGTTACATTCATAAATCAAATGGGACCACCCCTGGGAACAAAATTAGGGCTCTTTTAGGAAGGCAGAGGGATTAGATGATTAATATTTTCCAATTTTACCAGTCTGACACTCATAACACAGCACATATTTCAAAAAGGTTTGAAAAGAGACCTTAAACTCAGTGAATTTAGATGGCTTTCTGATTCAAGTCAGTATGTAAAACCAATTTAGAATACATGGAAGGAAAAAATGATTTATAGGTGGAGAAAATACAAAAATATCTCTTCATTAAAGATATGTTTTAAAACATTGTCTTTTTGGCTTCCTTGGTGGTCCAGTGGGTAAGGACACTGCCTTGCAGTGCAATGGGTGCCGGTTCGATCCCTGGCCTGGGAAGATCCCACGTGCCACGGAGCGGCTGGACTGATGTGTCCAATTACCAAGCCAGAGCTCTGGAGCGCATGCGCCCAGAGCCGAGGCCCACATGGGCCAAAGAACAAAGATGGATGGAAATAGACAAATGAAAGAGCAATAGAAGTGGCCTTCCCGTCTCCCTCCCTCCCCCCCCCCCAAAATAGGATTAAAGCATTATCTTTTAATTTAGAAATTACTGATTAATTGTTCACATTTAACTGCTTTAGTAAATGATTAGCTTTGTTGTTGTTAGTGTATTATTATTAAATTATTAAATGTATGAGAAATCATAAAATTCTACAGTTTTCAGTTAAGTCACTTTTTGAAAGTTAAAAGTCATTGAAAGTTTGAACGTTATAAAGTCATCTTTTAATTCCAGCATGCCTAAATTTTAAGGACAGAATTTTGAAAATTAACAAATCATATGAACAGAAAATTTATAAACTCAGAAATCAAATCTTTATCACATAATATTAACCTAACAAATAAAATATGCAACTCTGAAATCCTCCCTCAATTAAGAATTTGTTGGAATTCCTTTTATGAAACATGATGATACACTAAATTATATTTTGTTTTTTCTAGTCTTTTTAAAATTTTGGATTTTGTATTTAAGTTTGTTGCCCCAAATCTCTCAGCAAAATTTAGGTTCTGGTTGATGCCAGCTGGGGCATTTTCTTAACCCAGAGAAGGAACTGTTACATTCATAAATCAAATGGGACCACCCCTGGGAACAAAATTAGGGCTCTTTTAGGAAGGCAGAGGGATTAGATGATTAATATTTTCCAATTTTACCAGTCTGACACTCATAACACAGCACATATTTCAAAAAGGTTTGAAAAGAGACCTTAAACTCAGTGAATTTAGATGGCTTTCTGATTCAAGTCAGTATGTAAAACCAATTTAGAATACATGGAAGGAAAAAATGATTTATAGGTGGAGAAAATACAAAAATATCTCTTCATTAAAGATATGTTTTAAAACATTGTCTTTTTGGCTTCCTTGGTGGTCCAGTGGGTAAGGACACTGCCTTGCAGTGCAATGGGTGCCGGTTCGATCCCTGGCCTGGGAAGATCCCACGTGCCACGGAGCGGCTGGACTGATGTGTCCAATTACCAAGCCAGAGCTCTGGAGCGCATGCGCCCAGAGCCGAGGCCCACATGGGCCAAAGAACAAAGATGGATGGAAATAGACAAATGAAAGAGCAATAGAAGTGGCCTTCCCGTCTCCCTCCCTCCCCCCCCCCCAAAATAGGATTAAAGCATTATCTTTTAATTTAGAAATTACTGATTAATTGTTCACATTTAACTGCTTTAGTAAATGATTAGCTTTGTTGTTGTTAGTGTATTATTATTAAATTATTAAATGTATGAGAAATCATAAAATTCTACAGTTTTCAGTTAAGTCACTTTTTGAAAGTTAAAAGTCATTGAAAGTTTGAACGTTATAAAGTCATCTTTTAATTCCAGCATGCCTAAATTTTAAGGACAGAATTTTGAAAATTAACAAATCATATGAACAGAAAATTTATAAACTCAGAAATCAAATCTTTATCACATAATATTAACCTAACAAATAAAATATGCAACTCTGAAATCCTCCCTCAATTAAGAATTTGTTGGAATTCCTTTTATGAAACATGATGATACACTAAATTATATTTGTTGCTAGTCTTTAATTTTGGATTTTTAAAATTCAAATATCATCGTAGACTTTTAAAAAATATTAGAAAATCCTAAATATCCAGAGTATTTTGTATTGTAATTGTCAGATTTCTTCCCTTTTAGCAAGAGATTTTTCACCTCAGAAATATTAATTTCTACTCACAACTGTCCTGAAGTATGGAAACAATTAAACGATGGACATTGATTCTTGTGTTCATAATGTCCTTGAAACATTTTATTATTGGCTAATCAGAAAATAGTTTATGGAGCAGATTGGGTGCCATGAGGTTATTTTCAAATAAGGACCCACAGATACTTTTATCATTGTATTCTGTCTAGTTTTTATTGAATAATGATTTGATATATCATACTTACTGAGATATCTAGAATGTAGTAACCATTATCAAGACAATTTATGAGTTCCATTGCCTCTCCTACCTCACTCTAAAACTTTGCTCCATCCTGTGCCCAGCCTCTGCTATTTTTGCAACTCAACAATGAGGATTGTTTAGGAATCTCCATAGCATTTCATCTGTTATAGGAAATAAATGTTAGTAAACCTTCTAATGGAAATACTTAGCCCTATCTGATTCTCAGACTGATTCTTGTCATGAGTCATGAAAAGTGCTTTCAAATATAGTAAAACAAAATGCTGCAATATTTACCCATATATTCTATGAAATTTATCCCATCCCACCTCACACCTTTAATATTTTTCTCAAATTTTATGTTCATGTTTGACTGTAAACAATTATAAGACAGTGGTCAGTTCTTATTTACATTACTATGCCTGACAGGGTTTTGCAATCAATATAATGTTCCTTAAATTAATAGAAATCAAGGACAGGAGAAGGAAATTCATAGTCTTATGGATTGCCTTGTATCTATTTTAAGGACAGAATTTTGAAAATTAACAAATCATATGAACAGAAAATTTATAAACTCAGAAATCAAATCTTTATCACATAATATTAACCTAACAAATAAAATATGCAACTCTGAAATCCTCCCTCAATTAAGAATTTGTTGGAATTCCTTTTATGAAACATGATGATACACTAAATTATATTTGTTGCTAGTCTTTAATTTTGGATTTTTAAAATTCAAATATCATCGTAGACTTTTAAAAAATATTAGAAAATCCTAAATATCCAGAGTATTTTGTATTGTAATTGTCAGATTTCTTCCCTTTTAGCAAGAGATTTTTCACCTCAGAAATATTAATTTCTACTCACAACTGTCCTGAAGTATGGAAACAATTAAACGATGGACATTGATTCTTGTGTTCATAATGTCCTTGAAACATTTTATTATTGGCTAATCAGAAAATAGTTTATGGAGCAGATTGGGTGCCATGAGGTTATTTTCAAATAAGGACCCACAGATACTTTTATCATTGTATTCTGTCTAGTTTTTATTGAATAATGATTTGATATATCATACTTACTGAGATATCTAGAATGTAGTAACCATTATCAAGACAATTTATGAGTTCCATTGCCTCTCCTACCTCACTCTAAAACTTTGCTCCATCCTGTGCCCAGCCTCTGCTATTTTTGCAACTCAACAATGAGGATTGTTTAGGAATCTCCATAGCATTTCATCTGTTATAGGAAATAAATGTTAGTAAACCTTCTAATGGAAATACTTAGCCCTATCTGATTCTCAGACTGATTCTTGTCATGAGTCATGAAAAGTGCTTTCAAATATAGTAAAACAAAATGCTGCAATATTTACCCATATATTCTATGAAATTTATCCCATCCCACCTCACACCTTTAATATTTTTCTCAAATTTTATGTTCATGTTTGACTGTAAACAATTATAAGACAGTGGTCAGTTCTTATTTACATTACTATGCCTGACAGGGTTTTGCAATCAATATAATGTTCCTTAAATTAATAGAAATCAAGGACAGGAGAAGGAAATTCATAGTCATATAAGTATAAATATAGTTGGATGCTTGTATCTAACTTTAAGATGGAAGTCTGGGGGAGAATGGATATATGTATGTGTATGGTTGAGTCCCTTTACTGTCAATCTGAAACAGTCACAAAATTGTTAATTGGTTATAATCTAATATAAAATGAAAAGTTTCAAAACATCATTAGCAGATCTCCTCCATCTAAAAGCTCAACATTTCCTGATTTATTTTTAGTATCCCTTCAGCATTATTTTAATTGGAAACATAAACTTCATCAACTTCTGAAAAACAATTGAGGACAATTGTAGTAAGGTGATTAAATATGTAATTATCAAAATATAGTATTTAGGACTTCAATTTCTAGCAATGATGGAGTAATTGAGACTTGGACATAAAAGCAAAACAGAAAAATCAATGAAAAAATGAGCAGTTCCTTTGAAATAAACAAATTCTTAGCCATAATGGTGAACGAAAAATAATGAAATACAAATAAATAAACTATTAATATCAGGAATCAAGAGCTTTACAACAGATCCTACAATTGTTAAAAGTATCAGGCATTCTAATGAGAAATGTCTTATAAATATATATGAAACAGACAAATTTCTTGACAGATACAAGCTATCAAAGAAGAAAGAGAATCAAAAGAGCTCAACACATGCTAAATAATGAATTTTAGTTAAAAACTCTTATATCAAGAAAAGTCAAGGTTGCTGATGGTTTCACTGGTTTCACTTCTAAAACTTTAGGAAAGAAATAAATCCAATTTAGTACAAATTGTTCCAGAAAATACAAGATAGGACTTTCTACTTAACTTATAAAGCCAGTATTAGCCTGATACATAAACTACACAAAGACATTACAGGAAAGTAAATCAATAGAACAGTATCTGTTATGAACACAGACACAAAAATACTTAAGAAAATGAATCAAGCAATACAAAATTATATTGACAAAATAAAAGAAAAACTATATGCTAATTTAAAAATGCAGCAAAATACTTGATAAATTTCAACACCCATTCATATTCACCATAATAAAAATTATAAGACATAGAAATCAAGGGACAATATAATGTTCCTTAAATTAATAGAAATCAAGGACAGGAGAAGGAAATTCATAGTCATATAAGTATAAATATAGTTGGATGCTTGTATCTAACTTTAAGATGGAAGTCTGGGGGAGAATGGATATATGTATGTGTATGGTTGAGTCCCTTTACTGTCAATCTGAAACAGTCACAAAATTGTTAATTGGTTATAATCTAATATAAAATGAAAAGTTTCAAAACATCATTAGCAGATCTCCTCCATCTAAAAGCTCAACATTTCCTGATTTATTTTTAGTATCCCTTCAGCATTATTTTAATTGGAAACATAAACTTCATCAACTTCTGAAAAACAATTGAGGACAATTGTAGTAAGGTGATTAAATATGTAATTATCAAAATATAGTATTTAGGACTTCAATTTCTAGCAATGATGGAGTAATTGAGACTTGGACATAAAAGCAAAACAGAAAAATCAATGAAAAAATGAGCAGTTCCTTTGAAATAAACAAATTCTTAGCCATAATGGTGAACGAAAAATAATGAAATACAAATAAATAAACTATTAATATCAGGAATCAAGAGCTTTACAACAGATCCTACAATTGTTAAAAGTATCAGGCATTCTAATGAGAAATGTCTTATAAATATATATGAAACAGACAAATTTCTTGACAGATACAAGCTATCAAAGAAGAAAGAGAATCAAAAGAGCTCAACACATGCTAAATAATGAATTTTAGTTAAAAACTCTTATATCAAGAAAAGTCAAGGTTGCTGATGGTTTCACTGGTTTCACTTCTAAAACTTTAGGAAAGAAATAAATCCAATTTAGTACAAATTGTTCCAGAAAATACAAGATAGGACTTTCTACTTAACTTATAAAGCCAGTATTAGCCTGATACATAAACTACACAAAGACATTACAGGAAAGTAAATCAATAGAACAGTATCTGTTATGAACACAGACACAAAAATACTTAAGAAAATGAATCAAGCAATACAAAATTATATTGACAAAATAAAAGAGAAAAACTATATGCTAATTTAAAAAAATGCAGCAAAATACTTGATAAATTTCAACACCCATTCATATTCACCATAATAAAAATACCTCAAACTAGGAATAATAGGGAATATTCTCAAACTGGTAAAGTCATCCAAGAAATATCTATACTAATGTTATAAGGGGATAACTGGAATAATTTTCTATAATGTCACCACCAACCACATACAAAGATAGTTTTGGAGGTCCTGACCAACACAATTGGTTAAGAAATAGAGATATACAGATTAGAAATAAGAAATAAGCTTATTTTAATTTGCAGAGGTGATGATTATCTACCTGGAATAAACTAAGAAAACTACAAAAATGCTTCTAGAACTAATAAGTGGGTTTAACAAGTTTATAAGATAAAAGATTATAATGGGAGTAAATATTTGCAAAGCAAATATTTGATAAAGGTACTATATCCAAAATATGTAAAGTATTCTCAAAATTCAGTGATAAGAAAGTAAACACCCAATTTAAAAAAAATGGGCAAAAGATTCTAACAGTGATTTCACAAAAGAGAATGTGAAACAGGCTATTTAGTTCAAAAAACTTAATATTGTTACTTACAAAAATTCAAATGAAAACATGAGAAATCAGTACACACCAGAGTGACTACAATTTTTAAAAATTAGAAAAAAATGGAAAAAATCAAACATAAAAAAGATTTGGAATGATTGAAACTTTTACACATTTCTGGTAGACTGCAAAGTGTTATAGTCACTTTGGGAAAGACAATATAATAGTTTCTTTTCAATAAAATTAAACATATCTACCATATGATCTAGCAGTTCCACTTCTAGGCCTTTACCCAAGGGAAGTTAAAATTTTGTCCACATGAAGATATGCACTCAAATGTTCATAGAAACTTATTTGTAACTGTCAAAACCTAAATACCCTTCAACTGTGGATCAGGTAAACAAATTGTGATATATACACACAGTAGAGTACTACTCAGCATTAAAAATGTATTAACAATCAATACACAAAATGTAAAAGTCTCAGAATGATCATACTAAGTGATGCCAGATACAGAAGGTTGCATATTGTATGATTGCATCTATAATATTTTAGAAAAGCCAACCCAGTAAGGACATAGAGCAGATCAGGGGAGTTAGGAGTTGGGTCCAGGGATAAAAACTGACGACAGAGGTACACTAAGGGAACTCTTCGTGGTTACAGGAATATTCTATACCTTTATTATGGTTGTATGTCTATAAATATTTATTCAAATGTATTGTTTTATATACATGAAATTAATGAACATTATCATATGCAAATCATATTTCTACAAAATTATCTTAAAAATGTCAAGGAGAATGAAAAAGAAATTATTACTAGCCACCTTGTTGATTGAATGTAATAACTTAATATAAAATTTATCTCTAAGTTTCTTAGCATTAAGGTAAAAAGAAAAAGCAAAATATATTGTTATGATCTAACATCCATTATGAAACTATATTTTACTCATCATAGGTTAAGAAAAGAAGGCATCACATGAGTTTTAAAAAACTTTCCTGGAGATTTTACAGAAATATTCTTCATATGGCACATATCCTTGTTAAAGACAAAGATATTAATATATCACCCACTTCCTCCAATTTATTAAAGAACTTTAAATTATTCCCAGAAGTGAAGTTTTTCTCAGAATACATAGAAAGATCAACAAGAAATTATTCCTCAGAGTCTATGCTGGATAAATATGTAATATATTTGTTGGGTACTACTCCATTTCCAATAAAGTGGCCTAAGTGTTTTCTACTAAACTCATAGGTAGTTTTGGAGTTTTTAGGCTTAACTGGCTCCTCTTATTTGTCTTGCAAATGGCATAAGAGAAACCACAACATGCACTTTCACATACCTGTAGTCTACTGAAATTTCTCAGATCAATCACGTCTAAGTTAGGTCTGCCTGAGTAAGAGTTTAAGCATAGTCAGTCACTGAATAAGTCTCATAAAAATTATTGTCACAATTCCAAGACAAAAGAGAAAAGTTTGCAGTACACTGGAAAATTGCTTTCACCTATGACCCACATCTCATTAGTAGAGAATCTTTTAATAGCCATTTCTCCTGGCTAGGTCCAACCAGTCAACATCTTGGTGGCAATAAAAAGTAGAACCCAAATCTAGCCCCAACTTGCTTTTTCAAATTCCACTAGTTGCTTTTTACTTTAATCTTCTTTTCTGATCATGTTATATAATCTAAGTTCACAAAATAGACACTATCCATTTTGGCAAAGAAATGTCATTTGTATTCTTTCTTGCATTTCTGTTTGTTTTTGACTTTTGTTTCTAGTCAGCATTCTTGGAAAGTCACAGACTTGATATACGGAGAACTGTTGAATGATTGACTACTGGAATTGACAAATTATGTATTGACATTCTTTGTCTCAAGTTCCATATTCAAAGATAAATAAGGCCCAGTTCTGACATCTAAGAGAATTTTATTATAGCAAAGAAGACAGACATGGAAACAAATAATTATGAGACAATGCTACAGTATTGTAGTATATACTTCTCATAGCAGAGTGTTAATAAATAAAAAGCTATTGAAATAAAGCAGCTAATCCACAACTGCCTGAGGGAGCTGAAGGTTTCAAAAGCATGTAATAGCACAGGTATTAGAGTCTGAGGTGATAAGGATGGATCTCCAAACAAAGGAAACTACATGTGTGCAAATAGCTAATTAGAAAAGTACCTAGTGTGTTTGGATAATAATAAAAACTTATGTAACTAGAGCTCAGGGTAATACGGTTATTCATTTATTGAAGTGAAGTGAAGCAAAGTCAAAGTCTCTCAGTTGTGTCCAACTCTTTGGGATGCATGGACAAGCCATGGAATTTTCCAGGCAAAAATATTGGAGTGGGTAGCCTTTCCCTTTTCCAGGGGATCTTCCCAACCCAGAGATCGAATCTTGGTCTCCTGCATTGCAGGTGGATTCTTTACCATCTGAGCCACCAGGGAAGCCGAAGAATACTGGAGTGGGTAGCCTATCCCTTCTTCAGGGGATCTCCCCAACCCAAGAATTGAAGCGTGGTCTCCTGCATTGCCAACGTTTTTTTTTTTTTTTTCCAGCTGAGCTACAAGGGAAGCCCTTAATGAACTAATATTCATTGAACAACAACTGTGTATCAGGCATAATTCTAGCCACTGAAAGTAACAATGTACAAAACAGAAAAAAATGGGCCTGTTCCTTTGGTGCTTATATTCTAACTAGAGGAGAAAAAGAATTCTTAAAAATGCAGTGGAGGGCTTCCTTGGTGGTCCAGTGGGTAAGGACACTGCCTTGCAGTGCAAGGGGCACCGGTTCAATCCCTAGCCTTGGAAGATCCCACGTGCCATGGAGTGGCTGGACTGATGTGTCCAACTACCAAGCTGGAGCTCTGGGGCACATATGCCCAGAGCCGGTGCTCTGCGACGAGAGAGGCCACTGTGATGGGAGGCCCCCACAGGCCAAAGAACAAAGATAAATGAATGAAAAATCAATAGAAGTGGTCGAAAAAAAAGAGAAAACAAATGCAGCAGAAAAAAAAATGCAGAGGACGTTAATGGTGAAAAGCTCCATGGAAAGCATTTTGAAAGGGAAGGAGGATAATTCAAGGATGACTCCAAAATTTAGGCCTAACCAATTGCAAAGATGGAATTATCATTATCTAAATTGGGAGTCCCTATAGGCTTCCCTGGTGGCTCAGACAATAAAGAATCCTCTTGAAATGCAGGAGATTTGGGTTCACTTCCTGGGTTGTAAAGATTCCCTGGAGAAGGGCAAGGCATCCCACTCCAGTATTCTTTCCTGAAGAAAATGGAGAGAGGAACCTAATGGGCTGCAATCAATGGGGTTGCAGAGTCTGGTCGGACTGAGTGACTAAGCACACACACACATTATCAAGCTAGCCATATAGTCAAGTATTCAAGTAGTCAAATAATCAAGGCATTTCCCATAGTCACATATGGTTGTGAGAACTGGACCATAAAGAAGGCAGAGTGCCAAAAAATTAATGATTTCAAACTGTGGCACTGGAGAATACTACTAAGAGTCCCTTGGACAACAAGGAGATCAAACCCATCAATCTTAAAGAAAATCAATCCTGAATACTCATTAGAAGGACTGATGCTGAAGCTGAAATTCCACCTAATGTGAAAAACTGACTCATTGGAAAAGACCCTGATGCTGGGAATGACTGAAAGCAGAAGGAGAAAAGGGTGACACAGAATGAGATGGCTGGATGACATCGCCAATGCAATGGACATGAACTTAGACAAACTCTGAAGATGGTGAAGGACAGAGGAGGCCTGGCATGCTGTAGTCCATGGGGTCACAAAGAATCAGACTTGACTAGGCAATTGAACAACAACAAAAAAGTTGAGAGTTCCTAAGTCATGTCCAATTTTTTTGTGATCCTATGGACTTTAGCTCATCAGACTCCTTTGTCCATGGAATTTCCTAGGCAAGAATGCTGGGATGGATTGCTATTTCCTTCTTCAGGGGATCTTCCTGCCACAAAGATTGAACCTGCATCTCTTGTATTGACAGACAGATTCTTTATCACTGAGCCATCTGAGAAGCAAAAATTGTCACCCTGCTTGTTTAACTTATATGCAGAGTACATCATGCAAAATGCCAGGCAGGATGAATCACAAGTTAGAATTTATTGCCAGGAGAAATAATATCAACAACTTCAGATATACAGATGATACCACTTTAATGGCAGAAAGTGAAAAGGAACTAACAAGCCTCTTGATGAAGATGAAAGAGGAAAGTGAATAAACTTGTTTGAAACTCAATCTTTAAAAAATGAAGATCATGGTATCTTATTCCCCATTCCATGGCAAATAGAAGGAGAAAAAGTGGAACCAGGGACAGATTTCATTTCCTTGGACTCCAAAATCACCATGGATGTTGACTACCATCATGAAATTAAAAAGCACTTACTTCTTGGAAGGAAAGCTATGACAAACCCAGATGGCATATTAAAAAGCAGAGGTATTACTTTGCTGACAAAGGTTCATATAGTCAAAGCTATCGTTTTTCCAGTAGTCATGTTTAGTTGTGAAAGTTGGACCATAAAGAAAGCTGAACAACAAGGATTTGATGCTTTCAAATTGTGTTGTTAGAGAAGACTCTTGAGAGTTTCTTGGACTGTAAAGAGATCAAACCTGTCAATCCTTAAGGAAATGAACACTGAACATTCATTCGAAGGACTGATGATGAAGCTGAACCTCCAATACTTTGGCCACCTGATTAAGAAGAGCCACCTCATTGGAAAATACTCTGATGCTGTGAAAGGTTGAGGGCAAAAGGAGAATAGGGCAGCATAGGATGAGATGGTCCAACAGTATTATGGACTCAATGGACACGAATTTGAGCAAACTCTGGGAGAAAGTGGAGGACAGAGGAGCCTAGTCTCCTACCATTCATGGGGATGCAAAGAGTTGGACATGATTTAGCAACTGCAAAACAGCAACAAAGTTGCAAGTACTTAGGAGAAACAAATTTGGAATAGAGGATGACCAAGAGTTTTGGTTTATAGTGGTTTTCAATATATACCAGGAACACAAGTTAAAATCCTGAGCAAAGAGTTGGATGTAAGAGCAAACTAGATTTCAGAGAGAGTTCTTGACTTGAGATATGAATTTGTGGGCTTTTATCCTTTCAATGGTATTTTGTTTTATTTATATTTATTTTAACTGAAGTATAATTGTTTCACAATGTTGCATTAGGATTTGCTGTACGACAACGTGAATCAGTTATAAGTATGCATATATTTCCTTCCTTGTGAGCCTCCCACCCTCACCATCCGACTTCTGTAGGTCATCATAGAGCGTTGAGCTAAGCTCCTTATGCTATAGAGCAGATTCCCACTAGCTATCTATTTTATACATGCATGCATGCAGGCATGCATGCATGTGTGCTCAGTTGCGTCTGACTCTTTGCAGCCTCATAGACTGGATCCTGTCAGGCTCCTCTGTCCATGGAATTCTCCAGGCAAGAATACTGGAGTGGGTTGCCATTTCCTACTCCAGGGATTTTCCTGACCTAGGGATCAATTCCATGCCATTTTTTAGTGAACTTTGCTGACAAAGGTTCATATAGTCAAAGCTATCGTTTTTCCAGTAGTCATGTTTAGTTGTGAAAGTTGGACCATAAAGAAAGCTGAACAACAAGGATTTGATGCTTTCAAATTGTGTTGTTAGAGAAGACTCTTGAGAGTTTCTTGGACTGTAAAGAGATCAAACCTGTCAATCCTTAAGGAAATGAACACTGAACATTCATTCGAAGGACTGATGATGAAGCTGAACCTCCAATACTTTGGCCACCTGATTAAGAAGAGCCACCTCATTGGAAAATACTCTGATGCTGTGAAAGGTTGAGGGCAAAAGGAGAATAGGGCAGCATAGGATGAGATGGTCCAACAGTATTATGGACTCAATGGACACGAATTTGAGCAAACTCTGGGAGAAAGTGGAGGACAGAGGAGCCTAGTCTCCTACCATTCATGGGGATGCAAAGAGTTGGACATGATTTAGCAACTGCAAAACAGCAACAAAGTTGCAAGTACTTAGGAGAAACAAATTTGGAATAGAGGATGACCAAGAGTTTTGGTTTATAGTGGTTTTCAATATATACCAGGAACACAAGTTAAAATCCTGAGCAAAGAGTTGGATGTAAGAGCAAACTAGATTTCAGAGAGAGTTCTTGACTTGAGATATGAATTTGTGGGCTTTTATCCTTTCAATGGTATTTTGTTTTATTTATATTTATTTTAACTGAAGTATAATTGTTTCACAATGTTGCATTAGGATTTGCTGTACGACAACGTGAATCAGTTATAAGTATGCATATATTTCCTTCCTTGTGAGCCTCCCACCCTCACCATCCGACTTCTGTAGGTCATCATAGAGCGTTGAGCTAAGCTCCTTATGCTATAGAGCAGATTCCCACTAGCTATCTATTTTATACATGCATGCATGCAGGCATGCATGCATGTGTGCTCAGTTGCGTCTGACTCTTTGCAGCCTCATAGACTGGATCCTGTCAGGCTCCTCTGTCCATGGAATTCTCCAGGCAAGAATACTGGAGTGGGTTGCCATTTCCTACTCCAGGGATTTTCCTGACCTAGGGATCAATTCCATGCCATTGTGTCTCCTGGACTAGCGGGCGTGTTCCTTACTGCTATGCTACCTGGTAGTGGATATATGATAGTCAATGCTGCTCTTAATTCAACCCACCATCTCCTTCCCCACCCCTCCCCACATACACAAGTCTGTTCTCTCATCTGTGCCTCTATTTCTGACCTGCAAATAGGTTTCACAACCATTTTTCTAGATTCCATATACATGTATTAATATATGTTATTTATTTTTCTCTTTCTAACTTCATTCTGTAGGACAGAACCTAGGTTCATCTACAACACTACAAATGATCCAGTTTTGCTCCTTTTTATGACTAATACTCCATTGATACCACCTCTTCTTTATTCATTCATCTGTTGTTGGACAGGTTATTTCTCTATGGCACTTTACATCATGCTGTGTGATGTGATGTGAAAGAGCGGCAGTGAATGAATCTAAGAGAATAAGGTAGAAAATAGATATGAAGAGTCATTGTACCAAGACTTGAAGTTTGACCACAATCCATCAAAAAGTGTGAAATTAACTAAAGCTTTAAAGAGTGATTTGACATGGTTGACTTCATATTTGAAAGAAAACTGATGGGAATAGGCCTCAGAGGTAAAAATCTGGATAAAAGGAAGATAACTACATCTCAATGGTTTAGGCAGGCATGGTGAGCAGAGGTAGAGAAGAATTGCTAGGTTCAAGTGTATGTTCTAAAGTAAAATCACAGACTTTGATGACTGATTGGATGTGCAGAGGGGAAATAATATGAAAATCATTTAGTGTTCCATGGAGATAGCCTTTACTGTTAATAAATATTAATTTTATGTGTCAACATGCCCAGGTTAAGCAAAGCCTAGGTAACTGATATGTGTTGTGAGAGTGTCTCTGTAAAAGATTAGCATTTGAATCAGTAAACTGAGCAATGAAAATCACCCTAACCTATATAAGTGAATATCATCCAATCCAATTTGTTGACAGCCTGAAAAGAACAGAGTCAGAAAAGGGGAGAATTCAGTCTGCTTGAGGTGAACACTCATTTTCTCTGGGCCTTGGACATTGGAGCCCCTGATTCTTGAGTTTTGGCCTCATACTAGGACTTACATTGTTGGTCACCCAGTTTTCAGTCTTTAGATGCTGACTTTATTACGCTACCAGCTTTTCTTATTTTTTTGAGCTTGAAGAGGTCAGACTGTGGGACTTTCAAGCCTTCAATTCTATTCAGAACTCTCTCTAGTCTATGGAGCTCTATTTCTCTAGAGAACCCTGACTAATACTGACAGTAACTGGAGAGAGAAAGGAGGCTAAAATAATGAGACTTTGATCTCCAAAGCCCTAAAGCAACATTTTATTTTTTATCTGTTTTATAGCTTGGTAAATATTATTTTGTTTGAGAAAAATTTTCATTAGAAAATGTTTGAAAACCACTTGCATAGATGATAACTTTAATAAGTTCTAGTTTTGGAACTCTACATAAGGTGACAACAGTGACTAGGCACATACTTGGAGACAGATGACAGGGCCACTAAACTTCATTTTTCACATTATGAGATTCAGTAGGGTACTACTGTAGAGCTACATAAGATGAAGAACTACAATATTGTCCAAGACGGTCTTCAAGAAGTTCTCATGTCTTTTTGTTAGGGATGAGAACAATGAAAGGAAGTGATGGAGGATAGTATAAAATTCAATGTTGGAAATGTTTTTCTGTGTCTCTCCTCTGTTAATCACTGACACATTGACTTAAAACCTACCAAAGCACTTTGAGCACATATTTCCTCATCATAGTTTTGTTTGCTGAATCAACAATGTAACTATTACAGAAATAGGTAAGTGGGGATAGAAAAAGTGAAAGCAAAGATATCAAGGAACAATTTTAATATTAATAAATATATATGTTTTGGTAAATAATCTATCTGCAGTGCAGGAGACCTGGGTTCAATCCCTGGATCAGGAAGATCCCCTGGAGAAGGAAAAGCAAGCCACTCCAGTGTTCTTGCCTGGAGAATCCCATGGACAGAGGAGCCTAGAAGGCTACAGTCCATGAGACTGCAAGAGTCAGACATGACTTAGCGACTCAATCACCAATACGTGTGTTTCATAAATCCAAAGTATGAAAACACATCCCTAGAGAACTTTTCAGGGTGTCAGGATTATTTAGAAGATATTCTCAGAAGAAAGAAATCATGCTGCTTTCTCTCCCAAAGAAGATGAGGAGCAGGTTGGTGAAGGAAAGATTGCAGTGGTGGGTAGGTCAAGGGATGTTGCAGAAATTTTCAGAGATATGCTGACTTTATTACGCTACCAGCTTTTCTTATTTTTTTGAGCTTGAAGAGGTCAGACTGTGGGACTTTCAAGCCTTCAATTCTATTCAGAACTCTCTCTAGTCTATGGAGCTCTATTTCTCTAGAGAACCCTGACTAATACTGACAGTAACTGGAGAGAGAAAGGAGGCTAAAATAATGAGACTTTGATCTCCAAAGCCCTAAAGCAACATTTTATTTTTTATCTGTTTTATAGCTTGGTAAATATTATTTTGTTTGAGAAAAATTTTCATTAGAAAATGTTTGAAAACCACTTGCATAGATGATAACTTTAATAAGTTCTAGTTTTGGAACTCTACATAAGGTGACAACAGTGACTAGGCACATACTTGGAGACAGATGACAGGGCCACTAAACTTCATTTTTCACATTATGAGATTCAGTAGGGTACTACTGTAGAGCTACATAAGATGAAGAACTACAATATTGTCCAAGACGGTCTTCAAGAAGTTCTCATGTCTTTTTGTTAGGGATGAGAACAATGAAAGGAAGTGATGGAGGATAGTATAAAATTCAATGTTGGAAATGTTTTTCTGTGTCTCTCCTCTGTTAATCACTGACACATTGACTTAAAACCTACCAAAGCACTTTGAGCACATATTTCCTCATCATAGTTTTGTTTGCTGAATCAACAATGTAACTATTACAGAAATAGGTAAGTGGGGATAGAAAAAGTGAAAGCAAAGATATCAAGGAACAATTTTAATATTAATAAATATATATGTTTTGGTAAATAATCTATCTGCAGTGCAGGAGACCTGGGTTCAATCCCTGGATCAGGAAGATCCCCTGGAGAAGGAAAAGCAAGCCACTCCAGTGTTCTTGCCTGGAGAATCCCATGGACAGAGGAGCCTAGAAGGCTACAGTCCATGAGACTGCAAGAGTCAGACATGACTTAGCGACTCAATCACCAATACGTGTGTTTCATAAATCCAAAGTATGAAAACACATCCCTAGAGAACTTTTCAGGGTGTCAGGATTATTTAGAAGATATTCTCAGAAGAAAGAAATCATGCTGCTTTCTCTCCCAAAGAAGATGAGGAGCAGGTTGGTGAAGGAAAGATTGCAGTGGTGGGTAGGTCAAGGGATGTTGCAGAAATTTTCAGAGATATTTCTAAATTGGAAATTGGGTCTTCAACAGGTTTTAATATCCAGGCATATTCATTTATCTTCTACAACATTATTAAAGACAAAATAAAATCTGAGTCTTTCTGTACCATCCAGTTTTCATAGTGTGATAACCACAGTGGTGGTTTTCAACTATGGCTGCAAATTAGAATTAGCCGGAGAGCTAAAAAAAAATCATATCAGGCCCCACTCCTGAGCCCTGAGGTGGGCAAAGATACCAGGTGCTTCTAGCCTGTATTCAGGTTTGAAAACAACTGCCCATAAAAGCGGTTCCTCAAGGGACTTCAGAAGAGTGTATTGAGTATTTGGCTGGTTGGGTTGCAGATTGTTCTCTGTTTATTACCTCTGATGTTAATGACGACACCTCGAAGGATTCACACACTTTTATCACAGAGTTGGGGAGTAGGGAGATGCTCAGGACAATCAAATCAGTCTTTAAAATCTTTAGTGAGTCTCTTTCATGATTAAAAGCCTGAACATCTCAGTGCCAACTCCATTATGAACTCTGCCATTCAGGTCAATGAATATGTTGGCTTTTTATGTGCACAGATGTGGCATGAAGCAAGCAGAGAGAACAGATTCAGACAGAAACGATGTCTCATAGCCTTCTGAGATCGAATTTTCATCTCCAAGGTTAGAGGCAATTTCCACCAGCTGGCTAACTTCCTACCGATCTAGATGACAGCTGATGCCCACTAACATCTTACGTGGAGGCTCGTGCTTTGGTATATCTGAAATGGATATGGTAGAAACAAAGACAATGCAGCTTTAATAAAATTATGTTATTAGTGGTATGTTTCTTTTGAAAAATTTTTTTTTTTACAATAGGAAAAACAATATCATATTCCTCATCTTTCAATATGGTCTGGCATCCATAACCTGTATGATTTCACTTCCTATCACTCTCCCTCTCACACTCCAGGCATGCTGGCTTCCTTGTTGTTTTTGAAACATATTCAGCATAGCTAGATTTCAAGGCTTTGACTCATATCTCCACCTAGAACTACTACCTCCTGATGCCTCAATACTCAATATTTGTTCCTTCCTTTCCTGTTGGATGTCTGCTCAAAAGTCACCTTATTTGAGACAGTTTCCCAGACTATCTTGTATAAAATAAGAATTCACCAATGCTCACCATTCCTTTTCCCCATGACCGTGTTTTTTATTTCTTTTTAACACTACCATCTGAAATGACAAATACTTTTTTTCCCTCTGATTCTTTGCACTAGAATATCAGCTCAAGGGCTTAGTGGGTTTTGTTTTTTGTGGGTTTTTTTTTTGCTGTTTAATTACCAGTGCAGACACATAGTACACATCCAATGAATATACTAGATCAATGAATGAACCGATATATCTTTCAAACTGTTTGGAAATGATAACCTGTGACTGTGGCAGATTATCTTTCCTAAAATCTAACAATGACCACAAGAATATCTTCCACACAGCCTTCTCACAATGAGGCATGAACGTTCCTCCCTTCAAGAGCTCGGGTCTGTTTACCCTCCCTTGAATTTGTTAGCAGAAGTGACAGTATGTGACTTCCAGAGTTAGTTCATGAAAAACAATAGTTTCTACCAGGTTCTCTTGAGATGCTTGCATTTAGAACAGTCATCCTGTGGTGCATGGGTGTGTACTAAGTCACTTCAGTCATATTTGACTCTGTGTGACCCTACAGACTGTAGCCTGCCAGGCTCCTCTGTCCACGGAATCATTCCAGGCAGACAAGAATACTGGAGTGGGTTGCAATGTCTTCCTCTAGGTAATCTTTCAAACCCTGGGATTAAATCCACATCTCATGTCTCCTGAAATGGCAGACAGGTTCTTTACTACTAGAATTACCTGGGAAGTCCCCACTGTGTGGTAGGGAAGTCCTATCAGGGCCAGGGAGAGGCCCACATGAAAAGCAACTGAAACAGATGCCCCTCAATCATGATGGGTCCTCAGATGACAGACTGCACCAATTTATCAACCATGTAAGTGAACCATCATGAAAAAAGATCCTCTAGTTCCAATCAAAACATCCCAGATCATGCTTCTTGGAACAGGGAACAGCTATCCCTGACAAGCACTGGCAAAGTTTCAGGTTTATGAACAAAATAATTTATTGTTATTTTTTAAGCTCCTATGTTTTGCAGTAGCTTTTTATATAGCAAAAGGTCATTCATATAAAATTTAACTGTTACTTAGCAAATAGAAAAATAAATATGACATTACAAATTATCACTACTATACATACATGGACACATATACATCTCTCAGTAAATGTTAGCAATCTAGCTTCAGTGTTGTATATATACTCAAATAGCCAGTGCTTTACATTCCTATTCTATATCTATAATCTTATTAATAAAAATATGAATGATTAGTTGTATGTATTTCTTATACAGTAATAGCATATACATAAAAATCTTATATACAAAATGGCACAGCCACTGTGGAAAACATAGTAGAGCAGTTCCTCAAAAAATTAAAAATATAATTACTATATTATCCACCTATTCCACTTCTGCATAAATACCCAAAAGAACTGAAAGAAGGGGAACAAATAGGTATCTGTACATCCATATTCCCAGTAATCAAAAGGTCAAGGAAATCCAACTCCACATCAACAGATAAATGGACAAAATATGGTATATACATGCAATGGAATAGTTTTCAGTTTTAGACAGGAATGGTATTCTGACACATACTCAATATGGATAAACCCAGTGTCATGAGCCCATCACCAAAGGATGAATACTATATGTTTCTACCCATTTGAGGTAACATGGTTTATTCCAGGGACTGAAAGCAGAAGGGAAAGGAAATTAAACTAATTATTGTTTAATCAGTACAGTGTTTCAGTTTTTCAAGAGAGAAATTTCTGAAAATGGACTATAGAGATGGTCATACAACAGTGTCAATGTATTTAATGACACTGGACTTAAAATTTTTCTGTTATGTATAGATCATACAATTTAAACAAACACATGTATCGGTAATGTTCTCTATGCTTACTATGTAGTAAATGAATGTTTAAACGTTCAAAAAGAAATTTGAATATATATTCTGTTATGTAATTAATGTAAAACCCAATCCTTCAGGGCCAGGAGAGGCCCACATGAAAAGCAACTGAAACAGATGCCCCTCAATCATGATGGGTCCTCAGATGACAGACTGCACCAATTTATCAACCATGTAAGTGAACCATCATGAAAAAAGATCCTCTAGTTCCAATCAAAACATCCCAGATCATGCTTCTTGGAACAGGGAACAGCTATCCCTGACAAGCACTGGCAAAGTTTCAGGTTTATGAACAAAATAATTTATTGTTATTTTTTAAGCTCCTATGTTTTGCAGTAGCTTTTTATATAGCAAAAGGTCATTCATATAAAATTTAACTGTTACTTAGCAAATAGAAAAATAAATATGACATTACAAATTATCACTACTATACATACATGGACACATATACATCTCTCAGTAAATGTTAGCAATCTAGCTTCAGTGTTGTATATATACTCAAATAGCCAGTGCTTTACATTCCTATTCTATATCTATAATCTTATTAATAAAAATATGAATGATTAGTTGTATGTATTTCTTATACAGTAATAGCATATACATAAAAATCTTATATACAAAATGGCACAGCCACTGTGGAAAACATAGTAGAGCAGTTCCTCAAAAAATTAAAAATATAATTACTATATTATCCACCTATTCCACTTCTGCATAAATACCCAAAAGAACTGAAAGAAGGGGAACAAATAGGTATCTGTACATCCATATTCCCAGTAATCAAAAGGTCAAGGAAATCCAACTCCACATCAACAGATAAATGGACAAAATATGGTATATACATGCAATGGAATAGTTTTCAGTTTTAGACAGGAATGGTATTCTGACACATACTCAATATGGATAAACCCAGTGTCATGAGCCCATCACCAAAGGATGAATACTATATGTTTCTACCCATTTGAGGTAACATGGTTTATTCCAGGGACTGAAAGCAGAAGGGAAAGGGAAATTAAACTAATTATTGTTTAATCAGTACAGTGTTTCAGTTTTTCAAGAGATAAATTTCTGAAAATGGACGATAGTGATGGTCATACAACAGTGTCAATGTATTTAATGACACTGGACTTAAAATTTTTCTGTTATGTATAGATCATACAATTTAAACAAACACATGTATCGGTAATGTTCTCTATGCTTACTATGTAGTAAATGAATGTTTAAACGTGACCTCTAGTATAATGAACATGGTCACACATATATTTAGTATTATACATACCATTATATTCTAATGTTGAATGTAAATTTAGATGTAAAAGATCTTACAAGTTTAGCATGTAGGACTTACAGTGTTTTACGTATATCCTAATGGTGTATATATAATCTATTTTCATTATATATATATATATATATAGAGAGAGAGAGAGAGAGAGTATTGTATACCATTATATGTTGAATATACACACACACTATTTGCATGCCTTTTTACCAAAGGTTTTATGCAGACAAAATGCATAAAAACATCCCCAGGAGTAGTGGAAACTTTGTCTAAAAGTACACACACACACACACTCACATGCATATGTGCTCAAGTATGTCAACTATGGCATATGTAAAATATAGTTTTGTGCACACAAAGCTACTTTTCCAGAGTTAAATATACACATGCATTGCCAATGTTGTCCACATGTGCTTGCATATTTTTTCAATGCTGGAGATGCACATATGAATCTTCAGATTTCTTCACACACATATAAACATATAGGCATATAAACAGACACGTTCAGCTATATCTATATACGGTCATACATTTATACAAATTCACAGAGAAATATCTCTCCATTATTTGCACACTCACCTTAACGTCTATCATCATATATGTACACAGATATCTGCAGGGGTTTACACACACACACACACACACACACACACACATGCACAGATGACTCATCTCATATACACAGAGAAACTGGGTCTCAAGACCCAGCTTGTGATTTGCAGGATTGGCCTCCTTGTTTTATAATTTTAACTTGTGTATTATTAATATTTTGTCCTGTGGTAAAGAGTTTTAATTTAATCAAAACCTTGGAGACTAAATAATTAAACCTGTCACACCATCCACAGTTTTATTGTTAATTAGTCATGGTAAGGTGCCATTGTCATAGGAGACAGGGTCTCTAAATTTAGCAGTGTCAATGTATTTAATGACACTGGACTTAAAATTTTCTGTTATGTATAGATCATACAATTTAAACAAACACATGTATCGGTAATGTTCTCTATGCTTACTATGTAGTAAATGAATGTTTAAACGTGACCTCTAGTATAATGAACATGGTCACACATATATTTAGTATTATACATACCATTATATTCTAATGTTGAATGTAAATTTAGATGTAAAAGATCTTACAAGTTTAGCATGTAGGACTTACAGTGTTTTACGTATATCCTAATGGTGTATATATAATCTATTTTCATTATATATATATATATATATATAGAGAGAGAGAGAGAGAGAGAGTATTGTATACCATTATATGTTGAATATACACACACACTATTTGCATGCCTTTTTACCAAAGGTTTTATGCAGACAAAATGCATAAAAACATCCCCAGGAGTAGTGGAAACTTTGTCTAAAAGTACACACACACACACACTCACATGCATATGTGCTCAAGTATGTCAACTATGGCATATGTAAAATATAGTTTTGTGCACACAAAGCTACTTTTCCAGAGTTAAATATACACATGCATTGCCAATGTTGTCCACATGTGCTTGCATATTTTTTCAATGCTGGAGATGCACATATGAATCTTCAGATTTCTTCACACACATATAAACATATAGGCATATAAACAGACACGTTCAGCTATATCTATATACGGTCATACATTTATACAAATTCACAGAGAAATATCTCTCCATTATTTGCACACTCACCTTAACGTCTATCATCATATATGTACACAGATATCTGCAGGGGTTTACACACACACACACACACACACACACACATGCACAGATGACTCATCTCATATACACAGAGAAACTGGGTCTCAAGACCCAGCTTGTGATTTGCAGGATTGGCCTCCTTGTTTTATAATTTTAACTTGTGTATTATTAATATTTTGTCCTGTGGTAAAGAGTTTTAATTTAATCAAAACCTTGGAGACTAAATAATTAAACCTGTCACACCATCCACAGTTTTATTGTTAATTAGTCATGGTAAGGTGCCATTGTCATAGGAGACAGGGTCTCTAAATTTAGCAGTGGAATATTACATTGATCACACACAGAAACCGCCTGAACTCTCTGGGGATCAGCGGCACGTCAGTGAGTGCGTAGTGGTTGAGTTCACCCTTCACCTATTGTAGGGGGATGCTCCTAGAGTTGTCAGCAAGAGTCTGTGTGTTCATTGCACATAACAACCAAAAGAAATCTGCCGTTCTTAACTCCTTGAGGGCGTCATGATAGCAAGTCGGAGGAGGAGGATTCTCTTGATCAACTCTGGGCTGCCTGTCTGCCTGCCTGGCTGAACTAGTGCTCCTCTCCCACAGCGAGACAGCTGCCTCTCTATCCAGAGCCATGGACTCACTCACGACCCTTTCCTTACAGGCTGGAGACAGAAAGCCAACCAAGCATGTTTCCTTTACCGTGTGTCAGGACAAGTTCCTCTTTCTTCTATGAGTCAAGCCCTCCTTCTATGAGCAAAGAGTATGTAAAACATAGAGCATGATGCTTTCTAGCACCCAGCTGCAACACTCCTATGTATGCACATTCTGATCATGAAGCCAGATCTGCTAAATATCAATACTAATTAACACAGTCACAGAATTTCTCCTAAGGCCCTTTCTTCCATGCAAGGTAACCCCTGACGTAGCATCCTACTGTACCTGAAAAGGAAGAGCTTTGGGGGCTAGTAGACACAGATTCAGAACTCTGCTTTGTCACTTAACTAGAATTATAATTTCTTCATTTTTATTCTAACTTGAATGTCACCTTCCTCATCTATTAAAAAAATGGATATTCTGAGCATGAAGTAGATTTCTACTGACTATTCCTTTTCCCATCACAGTGAGGTGGAGGAATGGCCTTCTTTGTTGCTCTCTTACCTGTTTTTTCCTTCTGAAATGGAGAAACTTGATTCCTTTCTGCTATCAGTACTATTTATAGTTTAGAATCAATTATTACTGTTGCAAGATTCCTTGCTTTATCATGTAGATAATATGCAGTTACTAAAGATGCTTAAGACCTAAAAACTTCTGAGTACCAATGATACATTAATATTGCATTTTTGAATTAGTCATGGTAAGGTGCCATTGTCATAGGAGACAGGGTCTCTAAATTTAGCAGTGGAATATTACATTGATCACACACAGAAACCGCCTGAACTCTCTGGGGATCAGCGGCACGTCAGTGAGTGCGTAGTGGTTGAGTTCACCCTTCACCTATTGTAGGGGGATGCTCCTAGAGTTGTCAGCAAGAGTCTGTGTGTTCATTGCACATAACAACCAAAAGAAATCTGCCGTTCTTAACTCCTTGAGGGCGTCATGATAGCAAGTCGGAGGAGGAGGATTCTCTTGATCAACTCTGGGCTGCCTGTCTGCCTGCCTGGCTGAACTAGTGCTCCTCTCCCACAGCGAGACAGCTGCCTCTCTATCCAGAGCCATGGACTCACTCACGACCCTTTCCTTACAGGCTGGAGACAGAAAGCCAACCAAGCATGTTTCCTTTACCGTGTGTCAGGACAAGTTCCTCTTTCTTCTATGAGTCAAGCCCTCCTTCTATGAGCAAAGAGTATGTAAAACATAGAGCATGATGCTTTCTAGCACCCAGCTGCAACACTCCTATGTATGCACATTCTGATCATGAAGCCAGATCTGCTAAATATCAATACTAATTAACACAGTCACAGAATTTCTCCTAAGGCCCTTTCTTCCATGCAAGGTAACCCCTGACGTAGCATCCTACTGTACCTGAAAAGGAAGAGCTTTGGGGGCTAGTAGACACAGATTCAGAACTCTGCTTTGTCACTTAACTAGAATTATAATTTCTTCATTTTTATTCTAACTTGAATGTCACCTTCCTCATCTATTAAAAAAATGGATATTCTGAGCATGAAGTAGATTTCTACTGACTATTCCTTTTCCCATCACAGTGAGGTGGAGGAATGGCCTTCTTTGTTGCTCTCTTACCTGTTTTTTCCTTCTGAAATGGAGAAACTTGATTCCTTTCTGCTATCAGTACTATTTATAGTTTAGAATCAATTATTACTGTTGCAAGATTCCTTGCTTTATCATGTAGATAATATGCAGTTACTAAAGATGCTTAAGACCTAAAAACTTCTGAGTACCAATGATACATTAATATTGCAGAGGGAATAATTTTTCATGTTTTTTCTTTTGCTCCCAGATACTGGCAGCATTGGGAGTGGAGGCCAGCGATGATTGGAAGGGCACCGAAGTGAGAGGCAGCCTGAAAAGTTGAAGGTAGCATTGTTTTGTCCTTGTACCTTCTCCTTTCATATTCTTTTTGCAGGCTCCCCTGTTCCAGGATCTGCTGTAGGAGTGCATGAACTGGGCACTCAAACTTTACCATGCTTTCCACTCATGGCAGTGAGCACAACCCCTCCTACAGAAGCTGCCATTCAGTAAGCTGCTCTCTTACCTTCTGATAAAAACTTATTGATGGATCTCTATGAATGATTGACAGCTGACAGATAATAAATATCATGTATCAGCCACTATTCTAAGCACTGGGTCTAAATCAGTTGCTGTTGTTCAGTTGTGAAGTTCAAGTTGTATTTGACTCTTTGCAACCCCAAGGACTGACACATGCCAAGCTTCCCTATCCTTCACTATCTTCTGGAGTTTGTTCAAGTCATGCCCACTGAGTTGGTGATTCTATATCCAATCATCTCATCTGTTGTCCCCTTCTCCTCTTGTCATCAGTCTTTCCCTGCATCAGATTCTTTTCCAATGAGTTGGCTCTTCACACCACGTGGCCAAAGTATTGGAGCTTCAGCTTCAGCATCAGTCCTTCCAATGAATATTCAGGGTTGATTTCCCTTAGGATTGACTGGTTTAATATCCTTGCAGTCCATGGGACTCTCAAAAGTCTTAACGAGGTCACTAAGGCTCCTAACCTTAGGGAATTTTCATTCTAATCAAACGATAGTAGAATATAGACAAATATGAGCAACATAATTCTAGAGAGTTAAGTTGCTGCTAAGAAATTAAATGGTAGAATGAGTAGGTGAGATTGAGTGAAAATCAAGGATTAGGATTTATAGTTGTGTGTCTGTGTGTGCACAGAGACATGTCTGAATATGACCCCATGGACTATAGCCTGCCAGGCACCTCTGTCCATGGGATTTCTCAGGGATTGAACCCTAGAATCAATTATTACTGTTGCAAGATTCCTTGCTTTATCATGTAGATAATATGCAGTTACTAAAGATGCTTAAGACCTAAAAACTTCTGAGTACCAATGATACATTAATATTGCAGAGGAATAATTTTTCATGTTTTTTCTTTTGCTCCCAGATACTGGCAGCATTGGGAGTGGAGGCCAGCGATGATTGGAAGGGCACCGAAGTGAGAGGCAGCCTGAAAAGTTGAAGGTAGCATTGTTTTGTCCTTGTACCTTCTCCTTTCATATTCTTTTTGCAGGCTCCCTGTTCCAGGATCTGCTGTAGGAGTGCATGAACTGTGCACTCAAACTGTACCATGCTTTCCACTCATGGCAGTGAGCACAACCCCTCCTACAGAAGCTGCCATTCAGTAAGCTGCTCTCTTACCTTCTGATAAAAACTTATTGATGGATCTCTATGAATGATTGACAGCTGACAGATAATAAATATCATGTATCAGCCACTATTCTAAGCACTGGGTCTAAATCAGTTGCTGTTGTTCAGTTGTGAAGTTCAAGTTGTATTTGACTCTTTGCAACCCCAAGGACTGACACATGCCAAGCTTCCCTATCCTTCACTATCTTCTGGAGTTTGTTCAAGTCATGCCCACTGAGTTGGTGATTCTATATCCAATCATCTCATCTGTTGTCCCCTTCTCCTCTTGTCATCAGTCTTTCCCTGCATCAGATTCTTTTCCAATGAGTTGGCTCTTCACACCACGTGGCCAAAGTATTGGAGCTTCAGCTTCAGCATCAGTCCTTCCAATGAATATTCAGGGTTGATTTCCCTTAGGATTGACTGGTTTAATATCCTTGCAGTCCATGGGACTCTCAAAAGTCTTAACGAGGTCACTAAGGCTCCTAACCTTAGGGAATTTTCATTCTAATCAAACGATAGTAGAATATAGACAAATATGAGCAACATAATTCTAGAGAGTTAAGTTGCTGCTAAGAAATTAAATGGTAGAATGAGTAGGTGAGATTGAGTGAAAATCAAGGATTAGGATTTATAGTTGTGTGTCTGTGTGTGCACAGAGACATGTCTGAATATGACCCCATGGACTATAGCCTGCCAGGCACCTCTGTCCATGGGATTTCTCAGGGATTGAACCCTCATATCCTACATCTCCTGCATTGGCAGGTGGATTCGTTACCACTAGCACCACCTAGGAAGTCCTATAGTCTTACAGTCCACAGCAACAATATTAACTATATTCTAAATGACATAAAAATCCATGGGAGGATATAAGCAGAGTATTGATGCCAACTGATTTGCATTTTTAAATGATCATCTTAAGAGTGATTATATGGAACACTGAGAGTAAGGAGGTAGTATTATATACAACAAGAAGCAGGGCAACTTTTTCAAAAGGCACATTAATTCAGAGAAACACATTTCTTAATGGTAAACTATATGATAGAGTGAGATATGTATGGATTAAACATTTGGAAGCAACAAAGCCTTTTTAGAGACATAGGAACAGTACTATTACTGAAAGCAGCAGTCCAGCTGCTCACCACTCAAAAGTCAGTAAAGTGACAATGTTTATGGAAAGGAAAGCTTGCTTTATTTCAGAGGCCAGAAACTAAGGTTGGATGGGATAGGGAGGTCAGACTTTTCTCCAAAGGCTGATTTCCTCCCACTGACAATCATTGAGTGAGGGCTTTTATAGGTGAAGCGATGGGGTTACACACAGAAATAGCTCTGACACTCATCTTAAAATTGGTCATGTGGTGGTCTGATCAGCATCATCTTGATTGTTTTAAGTACAATTAATTTTCAGTTCCAGGATCAGTTTGTTCCCATTTCTTTGAGGCCACTTCTCAGAATTGTAGCAGCTTATGTCATGGCTACAGTCTGGTCATTGTGTATTTAATTTTTTCCATTTGGTGGGGATTTTAGTATCTCAAAGCCAGCTAACAGGATATGGTCCAGAATGTTATCTATAGCCCTTAAAGAGAAAATGGTCCTTGATTATGATTAAAGACTAAACTATTATTATTTAGCCCTGTTGGACTGTTTTCCTTTGTTTTTGCATTTCCTCACTTCTCTGATTAAATTTATTCTTTGACTGAAGTTTTTCCACAAATAAAAGGCAGATTGAGGATGTGGTGGGCAAGAACCATAGGCCTTTGCTCTGTTTCAGTATGAGATAGTCAAATATCCCCTGAGCCCACTGCTCAGAGAAGCCCTACACAAGGAAAAAACAGAAACATTGCCTTTCCTGGACTATAGCCTGCCAGGCACCTCTGTCCATGGGATTTCTCAGGGATTGAACCCTCATATCCTACATCTCCTGCATTGGCAGGTGGATTCGTTACCACTAGCACCACCTAGGAAGTCCTATAGTCTTACAGTCCACAGCAACAATATTAACTATATTCTAAATGACATAAAAATCCATGGGAGGATATAAGCAGAGTATTGATGCCAACTGATTTGCATTTTTAAATGATCATCTTAAGAGTGATTATATGGAACACTGAGAGTAAGGAGGTAGTATTATATACAACAAGAAGCAGGGCAACTTTTTCAAAAGGCACATTAATTCAGAGAAACACATTTCTTAATGGTAAACTATATGATAGAGTGAGATATGTATGGATTAAACATTTGGAAGCAACAAAGCCTTTTTAGAGACATAGGAACAGTACTATTACTGAAAGCAGCAGTCCAGCTGCTCACCACTCAAAAGTCAGTAAAGTGACAATGTTTATGGAAAGGAAAGCTTGCTTTATTTCAGAGGCCAGAAACTAAGGTTGGATGGGATAGGGAGGTCAGACTTTTCTCCAAAGGCTGATTTCCTCCCACTGACAATCATTGAGTGAGGGCTTTTATAGGTGAAGCGATGGGGTTACACACAGAAATAGCTCTGACACTCATCTTAAAATTTGTCATGTGGTGGTCTGATCAGCATCATCTTGAGTGTTTCAAGTACAGTTAGTCTTTAATTCCAAGGTTAATTTGTTCCCATTTCTTTGAGGCCAGTTCTCGGAATTGTGGCAGCTTATGTCATGGCTACAGTCTGGTCATTGTGTATTTAATTTTTTCCATTTGGTGGGGATTTTAGTATCTCAAAGCCAGCTAACAGGATATGGTCCAGAATGTTATCTATAGCCCTTAAAGAGAAAATGGTCCTTGATTATGATTAAAGACTAAACTATTATTATTTAGCCCTGTTGGACTGTTTTCCTTTGTTTTTGCATTTCCTCACTTCTCTGATTAAATTTATTCTTTGACTGAAGTTTTTCCACAAATAAAAGGCAGATTGAGGATGTGGTGGGCAAGAACCATAGGCCTTTGCTCTGTTTCAGTATGAGATAGTCAAATATCCCCTGAGCCCACTGCTCAGAGAAGCCCTACACAAGGAAAAAACAGAAACATTGCCTTTCCTGAGACCTTATTGCTTGCCTCTGGAGAAGGTGCTCTTTCCCATCTTCCATTGCAGAGTTCCATCACTCAACTGTCCCAAGGGAGTTGGTCGACAGGGACACATGGGAGAAGGTAGCAAACTGTCATTTTCCTTTGACTATTGTGTTTCCTTTCATTTGTTAACAGTGCATATTTCATTTATGTATCAAGAGTTAAGAAAAAGAAATTAGATGACTACTGAAATAAGAGTTAAGTGAAATATTTAGTTATAGTAAGTTCAGTTTGTCTTAGAAGGTGGTAGTGAGTATGCTGTAGAAAGTTTTGAAGAGATGCTAAAGGTCTCATTCATTTTAAAATTAATTGACTCATTGATTCATTCTGCAGTTAGACACTGATTTCACTCTGTGTTGAACACATGTAGACAATGGAATTCAGAGACGAACATGACTTAGTCCTGACTCTTGTGGGGACCGTACTTTAGAGGAAAGATGAATGTAAAGAGCAACCTTACCAGAAGAAAGGTTTAGGACTTTGTCCCAGGATGCTGGATGTTACCCTCTAGGCCCTCATAATATTCTGCCCACAAAGAGATTCTGCCTACATGGAGACCTTTGGCCTTCACAGATAGCCTAGATAGTAACAATGTGAGTTACAGGTATCATCTTCATCTTTGAAGAGGCAAGAGACTAAATCAGCCATGCAGGTTGTCATCTCTGTCTATGCAGTTGACTTCCAGTAAAAGCTCTCAACCTCCAGGCTTGGCTAATAATCTCTGCTTGGCAATACTCTGTGCTGGGAGGAGAAAAATCTGTCTATATGACTCCACTGGGAAAGGACAACTGGTAATTCACACCTGGAACTCTTCTGTACACTGTGCCATGTGCTTTATCCCATGGCTTCTTTTGATCTGTTTCCTTTTTGTTGTAATAAACAATAATTCTGAGTATAATGACTTTCCTGAGTTACGTAAATCCTTTCAGCAAATCATTGAATTTGAGGGTGGTTTTGACTGGACTCTCAGAACAGATATAAATGGCTGATAATAGGGCTGTTATTAATACAGTAAATGATACATGCATCTAGAGGAAGGTCACATAATCTATCCTGTGTGGTTCAGGAAATTTATTAGAAAAAAATTATAAAGAAAATCTTAAATATGCAGGGGAAAGGAGATATTTTATTCCAGGCAAGCAATGTTGGGGAAGGGCTTGGAAAATGAGGAAATTTCAAGTGGTCCTATATAATCAATAGGTTGATATGGGATATAGAAAAGATGTTTCAAGAATAAGAGACAGGGCTTCCCCTGGTGGTCCAGTGGGTAAGGACAACGCCTTGCAGTGCAAGGGGCACCAGTTCGATCCCTGGCCTGGGAAGATTCCATGTGCAGCGGAGCGGCTGGACTGATGTATCCAATTACCGAGCCGGAGCTCTGGGGCGCATGTGCCCAGAGCTGGCACTCTGCGACGACAGAGGCCACCGTGATGGGAGGCCCACAGGAGCCAAAGAACAAAGATGGATGAAAATAGATAAATGAAAGACCAATAGAAGTGGTCCGACTGTCCCCCTCCCTCCCCACCCCATCCCCAAAAGATAAATAAATAAAAAATAAATGTTAAAAAAAAAAAGAATAAGAGACAGCAATAATAGGAATCTTTGACATCTTCTGCCACATAGCTGATAGGAACACATTATATGACATTAAGAATGAAAATGACATAGTGATATTGCATTTTAGATAGATTATTCCTAACAGCAGTGGAGGCTAAATGCTGGAGACAAGGAGATCCTTCAAGAGGACATGACAATATTTTATGCTAGAATGATGAAGGCTCATATAATGGTCATGGATATAGAAAAGAGACAGTGGATTCACAAAAGGAGACAAGGATTCAGGAAAGATTTAAGATAAGGGAGCAACAGATTTGAAATTCTAATTAATTAGAGTTGGAGGTTTTTTTAAAGGCTAAGTTTAGGATGAAATCCCAATGTTGGGTTATTAGTGATAGTCATAACATTTCCAAAAATAGACATGTAGGAAAAAAGCGTGTTTATGGAGAAAGGGAAGTCTGGCTCTAGAATTATTGATTTTTAAGCACCAGTGAGATCTGAAGTGGAAGTGTGCAATGGCACCTAAACACAAGCATGAGGAAGCCAGACAAGTGGTCTAACATGCAAAGTATACCAATGTGATTTTGACCTCAAAATGTGTGGGTTTTATTAAATACTTCAAAGACATAATGAAATAATGGACCTTCAGTATTACGTGTATAGTATCTCTGTCAAAAATGACTGTGGAGGGGCTTCCCTGGTGGTCCAGTGGGTAAGGACACCACCTTGCAGTGCAAGGGGCGCCAGTTCCATCCCTGGCCTGGGAAGATCCCACGTGCCGTGGAGTGGCTGGACCTATGTGTCCAATTACCCAGCTGGAGCTCTGGAATGCATGCACCCAAAGCCGGTGCTCGGTGACAACAGAGGCCACTGCGATGGGAGGCCCACACGTGCCAAAGAGCAAAGATGGATCAAAAATAGATAAATGAAAGACCAATAGAAGTGCCCCCCCCCGCCCCCCGCAAAAGACTGTGGAGTGAGTAGAAAAGAGTTATTTGAAATGTGTGATATATTGTCGTTGTTGATGAGGCAGATTTAAACTACAACTAACAAATAAACTAGCAGATTTTTTTGAAATTCTCTTCACAAGGCACCAGATGATAAAACAAGGATGACTCAGGGAAGATTTATCCCCATAATTACCGAAGCATAATTCACACTGCAGTCTGTGCTGTTGCTGGTGTAAGGCTGCCATCTTATATCCTGATCTATCGCTCTGACAACTAAAGAATTTTTTTCCATAAAATTTTAGCAAATTCCTGATTAGGGACAGAGTGCACTATGGGGAAGAATGCTATAATGGCGGATCTTCAATGAACAACTCTTACTGATTGAATCTATTTAATCTAAAAGCCTAGAACTTATCTTCTTCTCATGCCATGAATTCTGTTTTTTTCAAGCTACTGTTTGACATTGGCATTTTCTTTTTCTTATCCAATTCTGCTTTGTATATTAGTGATAGTCATAACATTTCCAAAAATAGACATGTAGGAAAAAGCGTGTTTATGGAGAAAGGGAAGTCTGGCTCTAGAATTATTGATTTTTAAGCACCAGTGAGATCTGAAGTGGAAGTGTGCAATGGCACCTAAACACAAGCATGAGGAAGCCAGACAAGTGGTCTAACATGCAAAGTATACCAATGTGATTTTGACCTCAAAATGTGTGGGTTTTATTAAATACTTCAAAGACATAATGAAATAATGGACCTTCAGTATTACGTGTATAGTATCTCTGTCAAAAATGACTGTGGAGGGGCTTCCCTGGTGGTCCAGTGGGTAAGGACACCACCTTGCAGTGCAAGGGGCGCCAGTTCCATCCCTGGCCTGGGAAGATCCCACGTGCCGTGGAGTGGCTGGACCTATGTGTCCAATTACCCAGCTGGAGCTCTGGAATGCATGCACCCAAAGCCGGTGCTCGGTGACAACAGAGGCCACTGCGATGGGAGGCCCACACGTGCCAAAGAGCAAAGATGGATCAAAAATAGATAAATGAAAGACCAATAGAAGTGCCCCCCCCCGCCCCCCGCAAAAGACTGTGGAGTGAGTAGAAAAGAGTTATTTGAAATGTGTGATATATTGTCGTTGTTGATGAGGCAGATTTAAACTACAACTAACAAATAAACTAGCAGATTTTTTTGAAATTCTCTTCACAAGGCACCAGATGATAAAACAAGGATGACTCAGGGAAGATTTATCCCCATAATTACCGAAGCATAATTCACACTGCAGTCTGTGCTGTTGCTGGTGTAAGGCTGCCATCTTATATCCTGATCTATCGCTCTGACAACTAAAGAATTTTTTTCCATAAAATTTTAGCAAATTCCTGATTAGGGACAGAGTGCACTATGGGGAAGAATGCTATAATGGCGGATCTTCAATGAACAACTCTTACTGATTGAATCTATTTAATCTAAAAGCCTAGAACTTATCTTCTTCTCATGCCATGAATTCTGTTTTTTTCAAGCTACTGTTTGACATTGGCATTGTTGCTTTTTCTTATCCAATTCTGCTTTGTATATTTGTAGTTCAGCTGAACTTAACATGTAACTCCATTTAATTCTTGGAATATAGTACCCAAACTCTTTCTTCCCTGCTGTACAATTCCAAGCTCAGTCTAGACAGCTCACAGAAGCCTTGACTTTTATGTGGTCAAATTAGGATGCTAGTTCTAGTACATACTTCTTTTGTGACCTCAATCCCTACTAAATATGTAGTTGGCCAAAAAGTTTGTCCTTTTTTTCCTCTGTAAAATGTTATGGAAAAATTTGAATGACCATTTTAACAAACCATATATTTCTCAGGTAAAAGATATTCAAGCCAAAATAATTATTGAGATCCCTTCTAGACTGTTATCTTATAACAGACTTATATCTTATAAGTCAAGAAAAGATGCAGTAATATTGGAGTCAATTCATGAAAGAGAAATTGAACTTTATTAGAAAGAAAAATTATTTTAAATGGAGAAGCATTAAGTTGATAAAATGTACATAAAGTACGATACAGCTTCCCTGGTGGTCCAATGGGTAAAGAGTCTGCCTTGCAGTGCAAGGGGCACCAGTTTGATCTCTGGCCTTGGAAGATCCCACATGCCTCAGAGCGGCTGGACTGTTGTGTCCAATTACAAGCCAGTGCTCTGGAGTGTGCTCTCCCAGAGCTGGTGCAGCAAGAGAGGCCACTGCAATGGGAGGCCCACACAGGTCAAAGAACAAAGATGGATGAAAATAAATAAATGAAAAAACAATAAAAGTATGATATGTAGGAGAGAGTTAGTGGAACTGGAAGATGGAACCTAAATAAAAGAGGAGATAGCAATGAATGGAGACACGAGGGACTTGAGACTTGGAACACTGAAGTTTCTAAAAATGCAAATTGGTATAAAAATTCCCATACCAATCTATGGTCAGGAGTTCAAGATATTAAAGTTGCAAACTGCTTTAAAGAGGGACCTCCCAAGCTATTATACATGAAAGTAAAAAGTTTTGTGGTTAAGTAAGTTTGGAAAATAGGTATTCATTATCTCCCTCCTGAAAATGCAGAATGTAGTTCAACATTTGACGTAAAGAATTTCTGCAAGCTTATTTTTTTCATGCCATTGTTTGACATTGGCATTGTTGCTTTTCTTATCCAATTCTGCTTTGTATATTTGTAGTTCAGCTGAACTTAACATGTAACTCCATTTAATTCTTGGAATATAGTACCCAAACTCTTTCTTCCCTGCTGTACAATTCCAAGCTCAGTCTAGACAGCTCACAGAAGCCTTGACTTTTATGTGGTCAAATTAGGATGCTAGTTCTAGTACATACTTCTTTTGTGACCTCAATCCCTACTAAATATGTAGTTGGCCAAAAAGTTTGTCCTTTTTTTCCTCTGTAAAATGTTATGGAAAAATTTGAATGACCATTTTAACAAACCATATATTTCTCAGGTAAAAGATATTCAAGCCAAAATAATTATTGAGATCCCTTCTAGACTGTTATCTTATAACAGACTTATATCTTATAAGTCAAGAAAAGATGCAGTAATATTGGAGTCAATTCATGAAAGAGAAATTGAACTTTATTAGAAAGAAAAATTATTTTAAATGGAGAAGCATTAAGTTGATAAAATGTACATAAAGTACGATACAGCTTCCCTGGTGGTCCAATGGGTAAAGAGTCTGCCTTGCAGTGCAAGGGGCACCAGTTTGATCTCTGGCCTTGGAAGATCCCACATGCCTCAGAGCGGCTGGACTGTTGTGTCCAATTACAAGCCAGTGCTCTGGAGTGTGCTCTCCCAGAGCTGGTGCAGCAAGAGAGGCCACTGCAATGGGAGGCCCACACAGGTCAAAGAACAAAGATGGATGAAAATAAATAAATGAAAAAACAATAAAAGTATGATATGTAGGAGAGAGTTAGTGGAACTGGAAGATGGAACCTAAATAAAAGAGGAGATAGCAATGAATGGAGACACGAGGGACTTGAGACTTGGAACACTGAAGTTTCTAAAAATGCAAATTGGTATAAAAATTCCCATACCAATCTATGGTCAGGAGTTCAAGATATTAAAGTTGCAAACTGCTTTAAAGAGGGACCTCCCAAGCTATTATACATGAAAGTAAAAAGTTTTGTGGTTAAGTAAGTTTGGAAAATAGGTATTCATTATCTCCCTCCTGAAAATGCAGAATGTAGTTCAACATTTTTGACGTAAAGAATTTCTGCAGTGAGAAAACCATCAACTTTGTTTAGCTCAGCATTTCACCAATTATTCATCCTTACAATACTCTCTATTTGCTTTCTATATATGTTCATTCTCAGACTTGTGCTAGCTTAGCGTAGTGGATAGCATATCTAAGATTTAGAGTCGAGGTCTTCAGAAATGTTGAGAGGCAGTCTTGGGTTCTGGTGTGAGGGTGGAGAAGGGTCACTGTCTAGCTGTTCAGGGCTTTCTCTCAAAGGCAAACCCTTTAAGAGGGAAGCCCACCCAAGTGGATTTCTTTCAAAAAAAAAAAATTGATTCTCATCCCTCATTCCCTTTATCTTCTCAGTTTGGGAAGTAGTGACATTTTAGGAGCCCATAGATAAAATGAAAGTGGTATCAGCTGTTTATAGAAAAGGCTTGTTGAGTTTAAAGCCACAGGTAGAGTCCAGATAAACACATCTCAAGCTAACTTCGGTAGACCAAGAAGAGAAGCTGCTTTTTCAAATTTCTGAAGTTTGCTGGCCTTTCCCTGTGCAATGCACTAACATAACAGATTTGACTCACTAGGAGATGACGCATATAGCACAGGGAGCTTGATAAAGCACTGCTTAACCTTGCTAAGAAATGCTGATTTTAAGAACAGCTGAAATATTGCTTTCTGATCCTGGACCATCAGTGCAGCAAGGACGAGAGATGTTTTGATGAAGAACAAAAAAAGTTAAAAAAAAAAAAAAAACTTCGTTGGACAAATAAATCTAGTGAATATTGACAGCATTGGGGAAAACTACTTGACTAAAAATAATTCTTTTGCGTGGAAGTAAAGGTGACTCCATCACTGTAGGAATCTGGAGAAGCATATTGTATGAAGAGACCATTTCAAAGTGTCTTTTTCCATTGACATTTCAAAGAAATATTTTTAACCTGTTCTTGTAGAATCTAGCCCTGGTCTAAATAAATGTAAAACCATTTTTCGGAAAATAGTTGCAAACTGCTTTAAAGAGGACCTCCCAAGCTATTATACATGAAAGTAAAAGTTTTGTGGTTAAGTAAGTTTGGAAAATAGGTATTCATTATCTCCCTCCTGAAAATGCAGAATGTAGTTCAACATTTTGACGTAAAGAATTTCTGCAGTGGAAAACCATCAACTTTGTTTAGCTCAGCATTTCACCAATTATTCATCCTTACAATACTCTCTATTTGCTTTCTATATATGTTCATTCTCAGACTTGTGCTAGCTTAGCGTAGTGGATAGCATATCTAAGATTTAGAGTCGAGGTCTTCAGAAATGTTGAGAGGCAGTCTTGGGTTCTGGTGTGAGGGTGGAGAAGGGTCACTGTCTAGCTGTTCAGGGCTTTCTCTCAAAGGCAAACCCTTTAAGAGGGAAGCCCACCCAAGTGGATTTCTTTCAAAAAAAAAAAATTGATTCTCATCCCTCATTCCCTTTATCTTCTCAGTTTGGGAAGTAGTGACATTTTAGGAGCCCATAGATAAAATGAAAGTGGTATCAGCTGTTTATAGAAAAGGCTTGTTGAGTTTAAAGCCACAGGTAGAGTCCAGATAAACACATCTCAAGCTAACTTCGGTAGACCAAGAAGAGAAGCTGCTTTTTCAAATTTCTGAAGTTTGCTGGCCTTTCCCTGTGCAATGCACTAACATAACAGATTTGACTCACTAGGAGATGACGCATATAGCACAGGGAGCTTGATAAAGCACTGCTTAACCTTGCTAAGAAATGCTGATTTTAAGAACAGCTGAAATATTGCTTTCTGATCCTGGACCATCAGTGCAGCAAGGACGAGAGATGTTTTGATGAAGAACAAAAAAAGTTAAAAAAAAAAAAAAAACTTCGTTGGACAAATAAATCTAGTGAATATTGACAGCATTGGGGAAAACTACTTGACTAAAAATAATTCTTTTGCGTGGAAGTAAAGGTGACTCCATCACTGTAGGAATCTGGAGAAGCATATTGTATGAAGAGACCATTTCAAAGTGTCTTTTTCCATTGACATTTCAAAGAAATATTTTTAACCTGTTCTTGTAGAATCTAGTATTCATGTTTCATCATCAACCATTGAAACAACAGGTTGAAGTTTAAGCATTATCAATCTGGTGACTCAAACATGGATAGGGACTACTTCTGTTGGCTGTATAAAGTAAATGTAGTTAGAAATAAAAATATAATAATGAAATTTATAAGCAGACACTGAACTAATTACTGGGGAGGGGGAAGTGTAGATTGAAAAAGATGCTGCCATAGATTTATTGGACACCCACTATATGCAAATAAATAATAATAATAAATTTCCTCCTGAATAAAGGGAAATAATTAATAAAGAATTTAGTTTTGTTCACCTCCAACACTGGGTGGCACATAATTTTGCCTTGTAATGGTACTGATTCATATACAAGTTATACATGTTTGGCTTCATATAAATGTTAGATAAGGGGAGAATGTGTCACAGTCTTAAATTAAATTCTCTCTTCAGAGAAAGTTTGACGATTGGTGGACAAAAAATAGAGTGAAAGACATTGGTCTAGATGTCTCTTCTCCAGAGGGCAAGGACTTAGTTGCATGTGTGCCTATATACAATATGTGTGTTTGATCCTTCTTTGTATAATGGAAGGGCTAGGTTTTTAAGAAGAAGTATGGATGAGCTAGATGCTGAATATGTCTAGTTCACTTATGCTGGGAAATATTATGTTTAGATGAGATAAGTAGGCAAAAAAAAATGGCAAGGAAATGTATGCTAATTGCTAAGTAACCGATAGTGATATTCTCTGGGATGCAGATGTGAATTTAATCTTGGATTTGGAAAGGAAAAATCAAATAAGAGATGGAAAAAGTAATAGGAAGAGTATTTTGAACAGAAGAGATGGTATCTGGTCATACAGATGGTAATGCATAAAGAATCTTAATGGAAGGTTGGTTCATTAGACTGAAAATATTTTGGAGAACTTTGTTCTGGACAATATATGAATATCACATTTGCTTGATATATTTATTGATCATCTACTGTGTGTCAGGCACCATCCTAGTTGCTAGAATGCAGGAGGAAAACACAGTATTTTGTTCCAAAGGCTTATTAGTAAAGGGAGACAGAATAAAATAATTTCTCAGGTGTTCCTGAGTAGCGTACAATCATTAGTTAAATGAATAATTAACATAATTATAAACAAAGAGTTTTATTTCCTCCATGAAGCTGGAATCTTCATTATTTCTGGAAATCTGGTTTTATTTATATCATCTTATTTTTACAGACTAGAGAGAATAATATTTTCTGAAAATTCCAGTAAAAAAATTGAATTTTAATAATCCTGTCATGATTATTCCTTCTCCTTCTCAAACGAAACACCGTAGCATGAGAACAAGGTTTAAGCATCTATGTCTCTGTAGTGTCTACAGTTACATGCACATCTCTCAACTACTTGTTGTGGTCTGGGAGATTCTGCTAGCTCATTCAATTTCTAAGTCTTCTCAACACTGTAGTACTCCATGGTTCAGTCCTGGTATTCTCTCCACACATAATTTCATTCAGTTTTTAATAATGTCTTGATTTTTCTGACTCTAAAGCTTTTTATCTGTCCTTTTATATCATGTTTGTATATCCTTTAGCTCCATTATTTTAGGGGCATCTTAAACATGGGTCCAAAATTGTACTCTCGAGATACCTAGCCCATCTGTTTCCTCATTAATTTCCTCCCTATAAAAATAAGTGGTCACACTTTCCACCCAAATAACTTGGAAAAATTAGGGATATACCCTTGGTTTCTACTTTATATGATCTTTCTTCCCACCACCAATCCATTAGAAAGTCTTATTTCCTATACCTTCAAAGTATTTCTTGAATCTATCCATTTCTATCCAACATTAAGGCCCCATCCTACTCAAAGCCCCAGTAATTTCTCCAATGGAACATTACTATAACCCTGGAATCATTTCCTCTGACCGAAGATGGAGTCATAATCAGGTCACATCATTTCTGTGTTTTCAATTTGCATCGTCTTCCTATGACATTCAGAATGAAATTGAAATCCTTTACTCAGGGTTACAAAGACTGACAACATTTCTGTTAGATACACAGTATTGATCAGAAAGGAACATTACTGTACATTACTCACATTAACCTGAGTCGGTAGAAAAAATAAAAAGTAGATTCATGGGAAAATGGACCCTTTTGCAACCTATTTAAAAAAAAAAAAGCTAAGAAAATAATAAGGAATGGCAGAATGTTTACATTTTTCTTATTACAGAGTAGAGACTGACCAATTAAATATAGGTTATCTGCAAGGGCTGAACTGCTCATGCTCCACATCTCGTTGCCTTGGTAATGGAATGCCTGCATAATGATATTTCTGCAATAAGGAGAAAAGCCACATGCAAATTCAAGGTGGATCAAAACATGGTCTATTTAGCTACACTTTAGAGGAAGATGTATGAAAAAGTTGATAGAGGTCCTACACCCCCCAAAAAATAGATAAAGAGAAAAATAATGTAATTCATAGGTTAACTGGGGCTTTAACAGCACTCCCACTGACCTTAGTCATAGGTACTATAAATAAACTAAATTTTTTGAGCATCTCTGCTGCAATTCCATTCCTTTCTGATCTATTGTTAAATGAAATTAAACCATGGGAAAAAGTACCCAAGTTTGTATATCTTTGTTTATGTGCTTGTATATCTTTCAGATTCCACTGCTTACCCTTTTCAGGGTAACAATATCATATATTGTCCAAAGTAGGTCACCACTGAATATAAAAAGGGCTGCTATTAAAATTACATTAAGACAACAGGTACAAAATGGGACCATCCTGGGGAAAAAAGGGTACATGTATGGTCCCCTGGTTATTCTCTGCTTTGTTTACTCTGTTTCGACCATATTTGCTTTCTTCTGATTCTTCAGACATACATTCATGCTTATCTTGGAGTCCTTACAGCAGTGGTTCCATGCATTTTGAACACTTCTAGACTGTAGACTGAAGAAGTTTTTTGACATTTGTGCCTCAGGTTAAAGTTATCTTTAAAGAAGGCCTTCATTTTAGCTTAACTGAAACTAAAGCACACCAGTCATTCTTTACATTGATTTTTCTGTGATAGGCTTTCTTGGTTTTTTTCATATTTCTTTTCTAATTTGGTGAATATATCTCCAAACTATGAAATGAATTCCTTAATGGTAGAGTTCTAGCTACCAGAACAGTAGGCACTTAATTAACCTGAGTCGGTAGATTCATGGGAAAATGGACCCTTTTGCAACCTATTTAAAAAAAAAAAAGCTAAGAAAATAATAAGGAATGGCAGAATGTTTACATTTTTCTTATTACAGAGTAGAGACTGACCAATTAAATATAGGTTATCTGCAAGGGCTGAACTGCTCATGCTCCACATCTCGTTGCCTTGGTAATGGAATGCCTGCATAATGATATTTCTGCAATAAGGAGAAAAGCCACATGCAAATTCAAGGTGGATCAAAACATGGTCTATTTAGCTACACTTTAGAGGAAGATGTATGAAAAAGTTGATAGAGGTCCTACACCCCCCAAAAAATAGATAAAGAGAAAAATAATGTAATTCATAGGTTAACTGGGGCTTTAACAGCACTCCCACTGACCTTAGTCATAGGTACTATAAATAAACTAAATTTTTTGAGCATCTCTGCTGCAATTCCATTCCTTTCTGATCTATTGTTAAATGAAATTAAACCATGGGAAAAAGTACCCAAGTTTGTATATCTTTGTTTATGTGCTTGTATATCTTTCAGATTCCACTGCTTACCCTTTTCAGGGTAACAATATCATATATTGTCCAAAGTAGGTCACCACTGAATATAAAAAGGGCTGCTATTAAAATTACATTAAGACAACAGGTACAAAATGGGACCATCCTGGGGAAAAAAGGGTACATGTATGGTCCCCTGGTTATTCTCTGCTTTGTTTACTCTGTTTCGACCATATTTGCTTTCTTCTGATTCTTCAGACATACATTCATGCTTATCTTGGAGTCCTTACAGCAGTGGTTCCATGCATTTTGAACACTTCTAGACTGTAGACTGAAGAAGTTTTTTGACATTTGTGCCTCAGGTTAAAGTTATCTTTAAAGAAGGCCTTCATTTTAGCTTAACTGAAACTAAAGCACACCAGTCATTCTTTACATTGATTTTTCTGTGATAGGCTTTCTTGGTTTTTTTCATATTTCTTTTCTAATTTGGTGAATATATCTCCAAACTATGAAATGAATTCCTTAATGGTAGAGTTCTAGCTACCAGAACAGTAGGCACTTAATTAACTTTTGTAGAACTAACGAATGAGTAAATAAAGCCAAGTAGTTATCATACTGGGTCATATTTAAAATGATAATTTATAATTGGTTCATGACTCTTAAATTTAGTACTCATATATCAGTTTATGACACAAAGCTCGATTCCTTTCCTGTTTCTTTTTCATGTTCTGGTGGCGTTTCATTATTACTGTTGTTATTTATATTTTGCCTGAAATCTGTCTTAAGTATCTTTCCAAGGAAGAACATATTTTTCATCTTTTCTATTCCTTCAATGTTTTTTTAAATTTTCTTTCTAGAAGAAATAAAGCTTAGTTGGGTATAAAAACTCTATAGGGGTTGTATTGTCACCCTGCTTATGTAACTTCTGTGCAGAGTACATCATGTGAAATGATAGACTCGATGAAGCACAGCTGGAACCAAGACTTTCAGGAGAAAGATCAATAACCTCAGATATGCAGATGATACCACTCTTATGGCAGAAAGCAAAGAAGAACTAAAGAGCCTCCTGATGAAGGTGAAAGAGGAGAGTGAAAATGCTGGCTTAAAATTCAACATTCAAAAAACTAAGATCATGGCACCTGGTCCCATCGCTTCCTGACAAATAGATGCGCAAACAATGGAAAGAGTGACAGATTTTATTTTCTTGGACTCCAAAAATCATTGCAGACTGTGACTGTAGACATGAAATTTAAAATATTCTTGCTCCTTGGAAGCAAAGCTATGACAAACCTAGACAGAGTATTAAAAACAGAAACATTACTTTGCTGACAAAGATCTGTCTAGTCAAAGCTATGCTTTTTCCAGTAGTCATGTATGGATATGAGAGTCAGACCATAAAGAAGACTGAAATGTAAGAATTGATACTTTTGAACTGTGGTGTGTGAGCATACTATTGAGAGTCCCTTGGACTATAAGGAGATCAAAGCAGTCAATTCTAAAGGAAATCAACCCTAAATATTCATTGGAAGGACTGATCCTGAAGCTGAAGCTTCAATACTTTGGCTACCTGATATGAAGAACTGACTCACTGGAAAAGGGCCTGATGCTGGGAAAGATTGAAGGCAGGAGGAGAAAGGGATGACAGAAGATGAAATGGTTGGATGACATCATCAATTGAAATGACATGAGTTTGAGCAAACTCAAGGAAATAGAGAAGGACAGGAGAGCCTGGCTTGCTACAGTCCATGGGGTAGCACAGTCAAACATGAACGAGTGAACAACAACAACAAGGGATTGTGTAGTTGTCTTCTTTTCTCTCCTTTTCTTGTTTCTATTTAATTTTTAAATTAAATTTTACTGAAGTGTAATTTCTTTTCACAGCATTCCATTGTCCTCTGAAATTTAAATTTATGGAGACAAAGACTTCGATCTTTGGTAAAGATAGTTTTTCTCCCACAGTATATAATTCTCCTCGTACTAATGTTTATTCCATGATTTGAGTGATGGCTGGTGAATGTCTTTACTCTTGATCTTCAAAATTATCTTGTTTAGACTATTCCTAGATGTTTGTCTTAGTTTTGGCTGCTGTAACATAAAACCATTTAAGACTGGGTGACTAATAAACAACACAATTTTATTTTTCACAGTTCTGGAGGCTTTGAAATCCAAGGTCAAGGTACCAGCAGCAGATTTGGTGTCCGGTGAGGGTCTGTTTCCTGGTTTCATAGACAATGACCACCTTCTTGCTGGGTCCTTAAATGGCAGAAGGGACAAGGGAGCTCTCTGGCACCTGTATTAAAAGGGCACCAATCCTGAGTGGGGCTCTGTCTTCATGACCTCCTTAAGTTCCAAAACCCTCATCTCTTAGATCACACTGGGGACTAGGATTTTAACATATCAACTGAGAGGAAGGGGCACAGACATTCAGTACACAGCAGTATTGTTTATTTTGTATTAATCTCTCGAAAGGGTACCTGCGATTTAGATAGTCCTTTCAGCTCATAAAAAAGCTTCATTCTATTATATCATTTACAATTTTTTGTGACTATCCTATATTGTCCTTTTCTGAAACACATGTTTTCCATCTATTGAGGTTCTGTTGGGTTTTCCTGGTGACTCAGATGGTAAAGAATCTGCTTGAGCAGGAGACTTTGGCTACCTGATATGAAGAACTGACTCACTGGAAAAGGGCCTGATGCTGGGAAAGATTGAAGGCAGGAGGAGAAAGGGATGACAGAAGATGAAATGGTTGGATGACATCATCAATTGAAATGACATGAGTTTGAGCAAACTCAAGGAAATAGAGAAGGACAGGAGAGCCTGGCTTGCTACAGTCCATGGGGTAGCACAGTCAAACATGAACGAGTGAACAACAACAACAAGGGATTGTGTAGTTGTCTTCTTTTCTCTCCTTTTCTTGTTTCTATTTAATTTTTAAATTAAATTTTACTGAAGTGTAATTTCTTTTCACAGCATTCCATTGTCCTCTGAAATTTAAATTTATGGAGACAAAGACTTCGATCTTTGGTAAAGATAGTTTTTCTCCCACAGTATATAATTCTCCTCGTACTAATGTTTATTCCATGATTTGAGTGATGGCTGGTGAATGTCTTTACTCTTGATCTTCAAAATTATCTTGTTTAGACTATTCCTAGATGTTTGTCTTAGTTTTGGCTGCTGTAACATAAAACCATTTAAGACTGGGTGACTAATAAACAACACAATTTTATTTTTCACAGTTCTGGAGGCTTTGAAATCCAAGGTCAAGGTACCAGCAGCAGATTTGGTGTCCGGTGAGGGTCTGTTTCCTGGTTTCATAGACAATGACCACCTTCTTGCTGGGTCCTTAAATGGCAGAAGGGACAAGGGAGCTCTCTGGCACCTGTATTAAAAGGGCACCAATCCTGAGTGGGGCTCTGTCTTCATGACCTCCTTAAGTTCCAAAACCCTCATCTCTTAGATCACACTGGGGACTAGGATTTTAACATATCAACTGAGAGGAAGGGGCACAGACATTCAGTACACAGCAGTATTGTTTATTTTGTATTAATCTCTCGAAAGGGTACCTGCGATTTAGATAGTCCTTTCAGCTCATAAAAAAGCTTCATTCTATTATATCATTTACAATTTTTTGTGACTATCCTATATTGTCCTTTTCTGAAACACATGTTTTCCATCTATTGAGGTTCTGTTGGGTTTTCCTGGTGACTCAGATGGTAAAGAATCTGCTTGCAATGCAGGAGACCTGGGTTCAATCCCTGGGTTGAGAAGATACCCTCCCCAACCAGTATTCTTGCCTGGAGAATCTCCAAGAACAGTAGAGCCTAGAAGGTTGCAGTCGATGGGGTCACAAAGAGTCAGAGATGACTGAGCTAAGTGACTAAACACACAGAAGTTCTATTCCTTGTTTACTGTATTACTCTTTGTTATCTCAGTGCCATTTTCCTTACTATTTACTTATGTATTTAGTATTCAGCTCCTTTATTTTGTGGGAACTCTGTAAACTTGCCATTCACACCATTTATTTTCCTCCACTGTTGATTTTGGATCTTCCATTTCCAATGTTCATTTTAATATTTTGAGTGAATTTTAAGCTTCTTTGTATTTCCTTTGTATAAGTCTCCCCTATTTAATTATCTCCTGTGTTTAAACTAGGTACTTTATCATAGATCACATTAATTGTCTAATTCTTCATTCTTTTATTCAATTTTTTAAATTGTTATTCCTAATATACAGTAAAAGCAGTTAAAAATACAGGTTTTATGCAGTAAATATTTTTCAAACTATATCCTTTCCTTGTATCTCAGTACTATGACCACTTCTTCCAACATAATATATCCCAACTTGGAATATCAACCAGACTACAATGAAAGTAACAGAAATTGGAGTAGAGATACAGAGAAATGGGAATAAAAGAGAAAGAATAAAGACCAATGACTTGGAAATCTGTGACTCTACAGATTCACTTTTAAAAACTTTAGAAGCAGGGTGGAGATTTTTAAAATCTCTTTTCAAATGATAGCATTCTGTTTAAGTATGGCTGAAAAGCATGCCATGAAAGTAAGGAAAATGGAACAGAAGCTCCACAGTTTCTGGAATCATGGAGGACCATGAGAAGGGAAAAACATTAGAGATTCTTCCAATAGTATTCCAAAATCAAGTTTATTGAGTTGGAGCAGCGTTCTTTTTTCCTGGTGGCCTCCACTCTACCGGGAAAGAAGAAGACGGGGTCATATTCCAAAGCGGGCAGGAGTGGGATCGATATTTGGGAATTGAGAAAGTCTCATGTGGACTGCTGTTTCCAGGAAATTCAGGTAAGGCGGCACTTCAATTTTCATTTCAAGGCAACATTCATTAATTGATAATCGATGCACTTTGGCCTGAATATGTTACTCCAGTTTAAAGTGCTTCACAATAGACATCATACCTTAATATCTATGGATGAGATTTACAATTAATTTTATCCATCTCCCCAATAGGTATAGGTAAGTTTAATATCTACTCCATGAGTTGTTATAACTCTTAGTGGTCATAATTTAGGCTATACAAACCCTCTTGTTGGTTTTGTTAAATAATTCATCCAAATGGCATTCATTCAACAACAACAAAAAATGTGATGTGATGAGTTGTTGCTATCAGAGAATTTCTGTGCTAAGTGCCTGGAGACAAACAGAGATTCTTGTTCTCCAGGAGATGGAAGCCTATTAAAGAAGGTAATACAAGCATAAGAGTACTGGCCAATGTGTGACTGTTAAATTGCAAGCAACAGTTCCCATGCAACAACCGATACTGATCCCGTATGCCATATGACAATTTGTGCAGTTTCCAGGGTATAACTAGTCTTCTATAAATAGGGGTAGATTTATGTATTTTTGTATTTGCCTGAGGAACTCATGTCAGCTCTTTTAAGGTTAGAAAATTGATTTTATATTAATATCTTTTAGTTTGTCCAAACTGGCACTGGGTCTAAAAAGGATTCTTTGTTAGATATCTGCTTATGAATTTACTGATCTCATAGCATATGGGGACCCTCCAAAGGGGATCATTTCTACGGCATTGGATGTGCTCTAAAAATTCTATTGATAAATACACTAATAAATGTGATCTCACATCTTGAAAATATGATTAAATATCTTGTTTTCGCTATTTTAAAATGTTATGTTCAATGGGAAGGTTTTAATCATTATTATGGTGGGAAAAGTAGAAAAAATTATCTTTGATATATGAGGTCTGAACACCAAATTTAGATAAAAGACTTGATGCTTCTGCTATTACTAATTATCATGAAGGTTACTGGGATGGTGTTGACAGCAGGGATGATGAAACAGGTGATGGCAACCATGACGATGTGATGTTAGTGTGGCACTAGTGGTAAAATGAATGACTGGTATAGCCATGTGAACCGTGATTTCGGTTTTCTGCAGATGATTGTGATTAGGCTACTGATGAGGTGATTAAATAATGCAAAACATTCATTAATTGATAATCGATGCATTTTGTAATATGTTACTCCAGTTTAAAGTGCTTCACAATAGACATCATACCTTAATATCTATGGATGAGATTTACAATTAATTTTATCCATCTCCCCAATAGGTATAGGTAAGTTTAATATCTACTCCATGAGTTGTTATAACTCTTAGTGGTCATAATTTAGGCTATACAAACCCTCTTGTTGGTTTTGTTAAATAATTCATCCAAATGGCATTCATTCAACAACAACAAAAAATGTGATGTGATGAGTTGTTGCTATCAGAGAATTTCTGTGCTAAGTGCCTGGAGACAAACAGAGATTCTTGTTCTCCAGGAGATGGAAGCCTATTAAAGAAGGTAATACAAGCATAAGAGTACTGGCCAATGTGTGACTGTTAAATTGCAAGCAACAGTTCCCATGCAACAACCGATACTGATCCCGTATGCCATATGACAATTTGTGCAGTTTCCAGGGTATAACTAGTCTTCTATAAATAGGGGTAGATTTATGTATTTTTGTATTTGCCTGAGGAACTCATGTCAGCTCTTTTAAGGTTAGAAAATTGATTTTATATTAATATCTTTTAGTTTGTCCAAACTGGCACTGGGTCTAAAAAGGATTCTTTGTTAGATATCTGCTTATGAATTTACTGATCTCATAGCATATGGGGACCCTCCAAAGGGGATCATTTCTACGGCATTGGATGTGCTCTAAAAATTCTATTGGTAAATACACTAATAAATGTGATCTCACATCTTGAAAATATGATTAAATATCTTGTTTTCGCTATTTTAAAATGTTATGTTCAATGGGAAGGTTTTAATCATTATTATGGTGGGAAAAGTAGAAAAAATTATCTTTGATATATGAGGTCTGAACACCAAATTTAGATAAAAGACTTGATGCTTCTGCTATTACTAATTATCATGAAGGTTACTGGGATGGTGTTGACAGCAGGGATGATGAAACAGGTGATGGCAACCATGACGATGTGATGTTAGTGTGGCACTAGTGGTAAAATGAATGACTGGTATAGCCATGTGAACCGTGATGCGGTGCTGCAGATAGATGTTATTGGCAATGTGGCAAGGATGATTGTGATTAGGCTACTGATGAGGTGATTAAATAATGACAGAGACATTGTGAAGGGGCTTCAGTGGCTGACGGCAATGAGAATGAGGAAGGTGGAAGCTCCAGGACTTAGACTTGGAGAGACAAAATGGGCTGGACAATGCATGTCCTCTTTGCAGCTAGTAGAAACTAATAAACTATGGATAGATGTATATCATCAATGCCTTGAGATCAAATAAATTCTTGGAACTTTTGCACAGTTCTTGATTCCAAAAGGAATAAAAGTGAAGTACTTGCTAAACAAGAGCTTTGGGCACTGAGACCTGAAATTAATTTGTGATGAAGATAAAAACAAGCCATTCTTGCATGCTTGCAATTTTGAACAATGATTCTCTGCATAAACAAATTCAGAAAGACCTACAGGAAATGACTACCCACTCCAGTATTCTTGCCTGGAAAATCCCATGAAGAGAGGAATCTTGTGGGCTACAGTCCATGAGATCACAAAGAGTTGGTCATGACTGAGCAACTGAGCACACAGATAATTTAACTAACTCTTCAACTTTTCAGCTGGATAAATTAAGAAACAGAGAGAAAGTGACACACTATTGTTACTGAGAGGTGTGGTCTGGCTGCTCACTGCCCCAAAGCCAATAAATGGGCTGGGCTGGTGGAAAGGAAAGTTTTCTTTATTTCAGATGCTGGCAATAGGTAGGGGTGGAGGAGCTGACATTTGTCCAATGGCCGACTCCTGCCACTGTCAACATTAGGGCAAGAGCTTTTATAGACAGAAGGGGGGTTGCTACATGCAGAAACAGCACAGTCATCTCTGACAGTCATCTTCAATTTGGTCATCAGTGGTCTCATCAGTTAATCATTATTATGGTGGGAAAAGTAGAAAAATTATCTTTGATATATGAGGTCTTTAAAACTGTTTATTACTAATTATCATGAAGGTTACTGGGATGGTGTTGACAGCAGGGATGATGAAACAGGTGATGGCAACCATGACGATGTGATGTTAGTGTGGCACTAGTGGTAAAATGAATGACTGGTATAGCCATGTGAACCGTGATGCGGTGCTGCAGATAGATGTTATTGGCAATGTGGCAAGGATGATTGTGATTAGGCTACTGATGAGGTGATTAAATAATGACAGAGACATTGTGAAGGGGCTTCAGTGGCTGACGGCAATGAGAATGAGGAAGGTGGAAGCTCCAGGACTTAGACTTGGAGAGACAAAATGGGCTGGACAATGCATGTCCTCTTTGCAGCTAGTAGAAACTAATAAACTATGGATAGATGTATATCATCAATGCCTTGAGATCAAATAAATTCTTGGAACTTTTGCACAGTTCTTGATTCCAAAAAGGAATAAAAGTGAAGTACTTGCTAAACAAGAGCTTTGGGCACTGAGACCTGAAATTAATTTGTGATGAAGATAAAAACAAGCCATTCTTGCATGCTTGCAATTTTGAACAATGATTCTCTGCATAAACAAATTCAGAAAGACCTACAGGAAATGACTACCCACTCCAGTATTCTTGCCTGGAAAATCCCATGAAGAGAGGAATCTTGTGGGCTACAGTCCATGAGATCACAAAGAGTTGGTCATGACTGAGCAACTGAGCACACAGATAATTTAACTAACTCTTCAACTTTTCAGCTGGATAAATTAAGAAACAGAGAGAAAGTGACACACTATTGTTACTGAGAGGTGTGGTCTGGCTGCTCACTGCCCCAAAGCCAATAAATGGGCTGGGCTGGTGGAAAGGAAAGTTTTCTTTATTTCAGATGCTGGCAATAGGTAGGGGTGGAGGAGCTGACATTTGTCCAATGGCCGACTCCTGCCACTGTCAACATTAGGGCAAGAGCTTTTATAGACAGAAGGGGGGTTGCTACATGCAGAAACAGCACAGTCATCTCTGACAGTCATCTTCAATTTGGTCATCAGTGGTCTCATCAGTTAATCTTCAGTTTCAGTGTCAGTTTGTTTGCATTTCTTTGAGGACAGTTCTTTCAATTATGGTAACTCATGTCATGGGTATAGTCTGGTCATCATGTAATTAACTTCTTCCACCTAGTGTTTTAGTATCTATAAGACAGCTCACAGGATATGGCACAGAATATTATCTATAGTCCTTGAGAAAGAACTAAAGTTCTTTGACTATGTTTAATTAGCATATTATTATTGGTCTCCTTTGACTGTTTCCTTTGTTTTTACACGGTCTCACTTCTTTGATTAAACTTATTCTATGAGTAAAGTTTTCCACAAGCAAAACATAGACATAGTACATGGAGGGTGGTGGGCAAGGACCATAGGGTCTTGCTCCATTTCACATTTAGGTCTATCACAATTTTGAATCATTGTTTTGACAAACTAAAGGAACATACAGATTAAGAGTTCATTCAGTGCATAAAAAAAGACAACACAACTTCTTGAGCACCTGTCACTTGGAACTGTTCAAGGGCTATAAGAAATAAAAATGCATGTTGAAAGAGACAAATAATATAAGTACAGAGTCAACTTCTTGACTAAACGTGCTTCCTTGAAATGGCATTACCGAATGAATCTTGATTGAATGACAACTCTGTCCATAGCACTTCTGTAGGCACTTAAGAAATAAAGACAATCTGGAAACATACATATCTGTAAACAACAAAACTCTGTAAAAGTTAAAAGTAAAATAAAAGTTAAAAGTAAATAAAAATAAATAAAATTAAAAAAAAGAAATAAAGGCATAAGTGTAAAAGAATTTATTAAAAGTGGTGAGATAAATTTGAGGAAAAGACACATACTATACAATATAAATGAAAGCACTTTGGACTAAGAATCAAGCAAAATGGGTTTTTGTTTGGGTTCTTACCAATCATAAGGCTGTTTATTTACAATTCTTCAGTTTTATTATTTAGACAATACATATAAAGATACTTGCCTTGCCTGAACATGAAGCTGTATCAATTTCAAATAAGATTACATATAAGTAGGTACTTTATATCTTTTAAAACACTGTGATCTACTGATAGAAAGTAGTCTGCCTAGAATGCAGGAAACTGGGCTTCAATCCTTGTGCTGAGATGATCTATGCAAACAGTCATCTCTGATTTTATTGGTAACTCATGTCATGGTTTTATTTCTTTGAGGACAGTTCTTTCAATTATGGTAACTCATCAGGGTAATTAAAACTACTTCCACCTAGTGTTTTAGTATCTATAAGACAGCTCACAGGATATGGCACAGAATATTATCTATAGTCCTTGAGAAAGAACTAAAGTTCTTTGACTATGTTTAATTAGCATATTATTATTGGTCTCCTTTGACTGTTTCCTTTGTTTTACACGGTCTCACTTCTTTGATTAAACTTATTCTATGAGTAAAGTTTTCCACAAGCAAAACATAGACATAGTACATGGAGGGTGGTGGGCAAGGACCATAGGGTCTTGCTCCATTTCACATTTAGGTCTATCACAATTTTGAATCATTGTTTTGACAAACTAAAGGAACATACAGATTAAGAGTTCATTCAGTGCATAAAAAAAGACAACACAACTTCTTGAGCACCTGTCACTTGGAACTGTTCAAGGGCTATAAGAAATAAAAATGCATGTTGAAAGAGACAAATAATATAAGTACAGAGTCAACTTCTTGACTAAACGTGCTTCCTTGAAATGGCATTACCGAATGAATCTTGATTGAATGACAACTCTGTCCATAGCACTTCTGTAGGCACTTAAGAAATAAAGACAATCTGGAAACATACATATCTGTAAACAACAAAACTCTGTAAAAGTTAAAAGTAAAATAAAAGTTAAAAGTAAATAAAAATAAATAAAATTAAAAAAAAGAAATAAAGGCATAAGTGTAAAAGAATTTATTAAAAGTGGTGAGATAAATTTGAGGAAAAGACACATACTATACAATATAAATGAAAGCACTTTGGACTAAGAATCAAGCAAAATGGGTTTTTGTTTGGGTTCTTACCAATCATAAGGCTGTTTATTTACAATTCTTCAGTTTTATTATTTAGACAATACATATAAAGATACTTGCCTTGCCTGAACATGAAGCTGTATCAATTTCAAATAAGATTACATATAAGTAGGTACTTTATATCTTTTAAAACACTGTGATCTACTGATAGAAAGTAGTCTGCCTAGAATGCAGGAAACTGGGCTTCAATCCTTGTGCTGAGATGATCAAATCGAGAGGGAAATGGCAACCCTCTCCAGTATCCTTGCCTGGGAATTCCCATGAACAGAGGAATGTGGTGGGCTACAGTCCATGTGATTGCAAAGAATAGGACACGACTGAGCAACTAACACAAGATGATAGAAGTTATTCCTTTTCCCCAAACTTCAACCTCATGAGGAATCATTTTCTTTAAGTCAAATCTTTGCCTCTTGTTACTACTGTATTCTCTCCTCCACTGGGAAGTTGAAGTTATTTATACATTTGAATTGAGGTGAATAAATTTGTCTGGTCACATTAGCTTTGTCCTTTGTTTTTGGAGCAAATATTCACAAACAACATGAGTTCTCTACTTCTTCATGCAGTCAAGTGGGAAAGTTAGACATGTCTACCCAGTACAGTGCTAACTGGGGCTGGGCACAGAGGTGTCTGATTTGGGGTTGAGTACTAACAAGCCTAATTGCCTTCAGAGTAAAGTCACATATTCAGGCTCAGCCTTTATCAGTCTGAACATGCTACTCGGGCATCCATATTAAATTTTTGATATTATCTTGATTTTTTAGGTGTAGAAAAATCCCAGAATTCACTAGGTGTTACACTGTAATGAACATTAGTATATCATGTTATGATTCTTAATCCAGACAATTCTGTTTATCTTTTATCTAAAATACACTGTATAATTGTACAGTGTAGGTACCATCCCCTTCATAAGGAATTAACTGATAGATTTAGATGGTGCTCTTTCCTGTAGGAAGTGAGTGGTGATATTTGCATCATGTATTAACCATTTTATCAGTTTCACGAAGTTTAGGGTACTAAAAAATAAAGTACTCTGAAATATATTTCCTTGACCCTGTCTATGCAAATTAGCACGTTAATGCAAGGCATGCATGGCCCAAGTTATCAAAGGGCTCTATCTGGAGATCTTTGAGCTTAATAGAAGCTCATTATCCTTCTAAAAAGACCCTCCCTACCCACCAGTCAAGGTTTAGTGACTAAAAACAGGTTCCTGATCTCCCAATGTGTCCCAGTGACCCTGATGATCTGCTAGAATCCTCTGGAAAGATATTATTAGTGACACAATTAAATTCTAAGAGATAAAAACCAACTTAATTGCATTTCTTCCCTGTCTCAAGAATAGCTCTGGGGAAACAGACAAGAAAGCCATGGAAGTGACTCTAAAGAATCCAACAACCTAAAATATGAGGCCAAAGGGCAACACATGATTATAGCTCTTTTAATAAGTACAGTGATAACCATGCAGAAGCTAAAACTGGCACATTAAAAAGAATTATTGATCCAAAAGGGGCTCATATATTGGACAGAAGAAAAGAAAGTTATTAGAAACCAATGTAATAAGTATAAATTCTTGCAATGGATAAAAACTTGGGCTATTTTCACACAGTCACACGTACTTTGGTATTGCTAAAATATAGGGAGAAAGACAATGAATTTAGAGAGAAAATACAGGTTCACATTAGGAAAGGCTTTGCCTGCAATATTGAAAGACCTGAAATTTATTCCATAATGGTATAATGTCCACTGGGTGGTTTTGAAGTATAGGATTGATGTTTTATTTCCAGTTTAGAAAGAAAATAGTTAAGGTAGTATAGATAATGGCTTGACTGGAGGAGACCTTAAGTGCTGGTTGTTTAATTGATAAGTCATTTCCCTATGGACTACAGCCCACCAGGCTCCATTGTCCATGGGTTTTCCCAGGCAAGAATACTGGAGTGAGTTGCCGTTTCTTCTCCATGGGATTTTTCTGACCCAGCGATCGAACTCAGATCTCCTGCATTGCAGGTCTTTTCTAATCCATGACTTATGGTGAACTGACCTATAACTTGTTTATCCTGATCAGAGGCCTTTAAACAAGAAACTCACCATACCATCAGTTTCTGGAAAGCACCTAAAAATGGTATTGGCTATGCAGATGAGTTTCTGAAAGACCACATGCTACTTTCTGTCCTGAATCAGCTTTTGCCTAGTTGCCCATCCTAAATTGCTGCTACTTCTGAAATTTGTCACTTGCTGTATTGTCAAGACCCTCCCTACCACAGACAAGGTTTAGTGACTAAAAACAGGTTCCTGATCTCCCAATGTGTCCCAGTGACCCTGATGATCTGCTAGAATCCTCTGGAAAGATATTATTAGTGACACAATTAAATTCTAAGAGATAAAAACCAACTTAATTGCATTTCTTCCCTGTCTCAAGAATAGCTCTGGGGAAACAGACAAGAAAGCCATGGAAGTGACTCTAAAGAATCCAACAACCTAAAATATGAGGCCAAAGGGCAACACATGATTATAGCTCTTTTAATAAGTACAGTGATAACCATGCAGAAGCTAAAACTGGCACATTAAAAAGAATTATTGATCCAAAAGGGGCTCATATATTGGACAGAAGAAAAGAAAGTTATTAGAAACCAATGTAATAAGTATAAATTCTTGCAATGGATAAAAACTTGGGCTATTTTCACACAGTCACATGTACTTTGGTATTGCTAAAATATAGGGAGAAAGACAATGAATTTAGAGAGAAAATACAGGTTCACATTAGGAAAGGCTTTGCCTGCAATATTGAAAGACCTGAAATTTATTCCATAATGGTATAATGTCCACTGGGTGGTTTTGAAGTATAGGATTGATGTTTTATTTCCAGTTTAGAAAGAAAATAGTTAAGGTAGTATAGATAATGGCTTGACTGGAGGAGACCTTAAGTGCTGGTTGTTTAATTGATAAGTCATTTCCCTATGGACTACAGCCCACCAGGCTCCATTGTCCATGGGTTTTCCCAGGCAAGAATACTGGAGTGAGTTGCCGTTTCTTCTCCATGGGATTTTTCTGACCCAGCGATCGAACTCAGATCTCCTGCATTGCAGGTCTTTTCTAATCCATGACTTATGGTGAACTGACCTATAACTTGTTTATCCTGATCAGAGGCCTTTAAACAAGAAACTCACCATACCATCAGTTTCTGGAAAGCACCTAAAAATGGTATTGGCTATGCAGATGAGTTTCTGAAAGACCACATGCTACTTTCTGTCCTGAATCAGCTTTCCTGGTAGGCAATTCTACGCCTCCTGCCTCATCCCTGAAATTTGCTGCTACTTGCTGAAGTATTTGTCATCCTCTGCTGCTTATGTAGTCATCCTCAAAGTGTCCTGAACTGGCCTCCTATACCAATTAGACTTCATTCCCCATACTATTCTCTTGCCCAGTCATAACCCTGCTCAGAGTCATTATATTGACATTGCAATTACTGTATCAAATTATTACAATTCTATATAATACTATATGAGATTATTATAATGATATATGATAGTTAGCTGATGGCAATGTTTTGGCTCGGGCAATTCTGGTGTAGAGAAAAACCTCAAGATTAGAATCAGAGTTATTGAGGTGTGGTGTGAAAGTGTTAGTTACTTAGTCATGTCTGACTCTTTGTGACCCCATGGACTATGGCCCTCCAGGTTCCTCTGTCATGGAATTCTACAGGCAAGAATACTGAAGTGCATTATCATTTCCTTCTGCAAGGGATCTTCTCAACTCAGGTATTGAAAGTGAGTCTCCTCCATTGCAGGCAGATTCTTTACCATGGTGCACACTAATTTTTTAAATTATTATTCAGTTGTGTGATTTTGTGCAGCCAATGCCACAGAGTCTATTTTTCACATGTAAATGAGAACAGGAATATGCATCTCAGGTGAATAATGGGAGAGGCATGGGGGTTTACTGGGGTGCTTATACTATAGTATCTGGCACATGTTAGTCTTTTGTATGGTTATTTCACCTGAAACCTTTCTCCAGAAAATTTTTTTTTCTTTTGCCATGGTCTGAGGTATGTAGGATCTGGCTTCCCTAGAGGGAAGGGATTGAAGGAGGGATTGAATCCATACCCCCTGCACTGGAAACACAGAGTTTTAACCACTGAATCACCATGAAAATCCATCCTTGGACGACTTTTTAAAAATATTAGAAGCACTGTGTTGAATGATAGGAAAACAAAGCACCTGAATTACCACAGTACTTTGTACTATGCTAGGTATTACTTTGTATTTTAATAACTCACTCCCAGGGCTTCCCTGGTGGTCCAGTGGTTGAGGACACCATCTTGCAGTGCAAGGGGGCGCTGGTTCGATCCCTGGCCTGGGAGGATCCCACGTGCCACGGAGCGGCTGGACTGATGTGTCCAACTGCCAAACCAGAGCTCTGGAGCACATGCGCCCAGAGCCGGTGCTCTGTGATGACAGAGGCCACTGCGATGGGAGGCCCACATGGGCCAAAGAACAAAGCTGGATGAAAAAAAATAGATAAATGAAAGACCAATAGCCGTGGTCCGCCGACCCCCTCCCTCCCCGCAAAAAAACCCCGTCCCCCCCCCGCCCCCCAAAATAAATAAATAATAACTCACTCCCAGACATTTCCCAGATTTAAACAAAAACGGGAGACTATTCCATGAATAATCTTATTTATCTTCACTTTTGTTCCGAGTTTCCACAAACAGTTCATATGTTTATAAATGCAATGGTGACTAAAAACAGGTGGTGTCATTGGCGATAGGATTATTTCTTTTAAATCATTCTTCATTTTTTGGATGACAGATGCTTTTTTAGAAGGTCATATCATCAAATCATATTTCAATGATGGGACTGGATTTTGAAAATATTCACCTTCTTCCTCCAACTACAGAGATAACTGTGGGAAAAGTAAGCACATCTACTTGTTCACAGAGTAATACTTGACTTTGTTATGATATTGCAACTGGTAATAAGGAAATGTGAATTTCAACCTAAAAAGCCCCTGGGAGACTACAAGAAATGTAAACATGACAGGGAAATGCAAGCAGAAGAAAGACCTGTCAATTGCAAGCTATTTTAAACTATTTTAGGAACATGGAGCATTTCCTTCCTTCTCAAAACTGTGATCTTTTGGAAATATTAGGGGTCTCTCTCTCTCTCTCTTTACCTTTGAGCTCATTGCAAACTCTTCTTTTTGATATCAAATCTTTCTCGACTTCCTCTTAAGGGAAATTGGGAATTGAAAGTCAATGTATGGAAAATTCTTGGTAAAAAAAAAAAAACAAACTACAAATGGTCTCAGAACTTTCCCAGCCCATAATGCTCAGAATACACATAAACAGAAAAGCAGCTTGGATGAGAGCAACTGACTCACTCTGTGTGCCTGCAACTTGTTTTGCAGTTCACCTAGCAGGTGAAATTATGTCAGTAGAGAACGGGATGAAGAAATGACCTTTGAAGGCAGCTCTGGGGTGTGGGAGTTATGTGTGGAAACCTTATTAGACATCGGAAGCAGAGCTTCTGAAATAATAGACCAAGTGTAAAATAGCACCTCTGAATAATTGTAGCATAGTACAATAGTTTTGGCAGGAAAATTTGAAAAGAAGTACTGGATAAAATGTGAATTGAAACTCCACATACTTACAGGAAGTTCATTTAATTTCCTGAGACTTTTCCCATTTGAAAATCCAAGAAGTTTGGCTGAATTTTAATGAATACATTTTGCTAATTTGTGTGTTATTTGTATTATATCAGGAAACTCAAGTATTATTAACAGTTTGACTTAAAGAATAAGTGTTGTGTGTGTGCTACATAAAACGCACTGTGTTAGGGAACCTGGTAGAATAAAGGTAGACCGATCATTTATTTATAAACATTACTTCACCTGCTTTTAGCTTTATTTTGCAGTGAATATAAGCATACTTATTCCCTAGCAAAATAGAAATGCATTATTCAAATTTTATTGAAAGAAAGGGAATTATTTTACCAATATCACAGGAAACATTAACAATTATTTTTGAACATTAAATATTACCTTGATCTTTGTGGCACATCCAAGGTAAAGAGTAAAACAGAAAAGATAATATTATTCTCTGACATGATGAGGAAAACACAAGTTTTTCAATAAATATCAGCTTTTCTAGGATAATTCATTCTTAAAAGATTTTACTATGCCTTGCCCTTTATGTAAGAACAACAGATTCTCTGTCCTCAAACTGGACATGAAATAGTAGCTGGATTGCAAGGGAGCTAAGAGCACAGGCTCTGCACTACATCAGGGTTTAGCTCTAGACCTACAGCTTGTAACCAAGTGGCCTGTGGTAATTTAGGTTATTAAACCTTAAGTTTATCAGTAAAATATGTTACTGATATTACTACTACCTAAAATTTCTAGAGTTCCTACTATGTACTAAGTTCTCTTCTAAATGTTTTCTATTCATTAACTCATTTTATTCTCACAACAGTCTATGGAATTATTTCTTTCATGGTAAAACAGAGGTACAGACTGATCACTTAACTAAAATGTATCACACAGCCAGCGAGTGATAGAAATGGGATATGAGTAACTACTTCAAGGATTTGCTATGAAATTTAAATGTGATGATAGAAAAGACAATATCTGGAAAGTGTTCAATAAATATTGAATATAATTTTGATGAGTATTGAAAAGTAAAAATAAGTTAACAAATTATAATGTGATATAATAACACAAATTCACTATACAACCTGGTTCCAAATATATTGAAGCTAGTTGAGAGTGAGATTACACTGTTCATAATAATATATAAGAAACTGATGAAACTTGAGATTCTTAAGAATTGAGTTGAATTTTGAAAGGCAACCCAAAGTGATCATTCCAAAGAATGAGAACGGAATGATACAGGGTCTATGTTGCAAAGTCACACCAGGTTTTCTGGTGAAATAATGGTATAAAATGTTAAGAATGAGAATATATTCCATGGAAAATAGATGACTTGGATCACCAAGAGATTTAAATGATTCTGTGGCACTAGGTAGCCTAAATTTGAATAGAACTTAACATTGGGATAATCTAGGATGATTAACCCATTACAATATATAATTAATTTGAGTAGGAATTTGTATGTATCTGGAGAAAGATATGGCAACCCACTCCAGTATACTTGCCTGGAGAATTCCATGGACATAGGAGCCTGGTGGGCTATAGTACATGGGGTTACAAAGAGTTGGACAAGACTGAATGACTAACACACTTGATATATATATCTATATCTATCTATCTATCTATCTATCTATCTATCTATCTGTCTATATATATATGTGGATAGAAGGGTACTATAGCTATGCTGAAGAGTGAGTTTCTCAAGGCTTAGTGTGGAACACTCTGATATGGTCTTATCTTTTTGTTTTGTTTTGTTTTGCTTTTTATTTATGATATTAATTTACTTTCTCACTTGTATTAGTTAGGGTTCCATAGAACATTCATGGCATACTAAATCAGACAACGAAGGAGAATCTAATAAAAGGACTATTTTTTAAGGTGTGGGCAGAGTTAAGGGAAATAAACTGGAATTGTGCAGTACCCTAGACCTAGCTAAAACAGGAAGCAAGTGCTACGTTTAGGCATAAATTAACAAGAGGAATAAATGTTCCCAGAGCATGGTACAAATCACTATAGTTGAGGACTGTCCACAGGAACCATGACCACCCAGAGAGACCACCTTTAACCTCCAGCAGGGAGGGACCTGGGGGAACAAACAGCTCAACCTAGGTTCTCTCCCACTCACAAAACTCTCAATGGAGTCCATAAACATGAGTTTTGGGGGACACAGATCAAGGTCAAAAATAGGTGAGAAATGGATTTGGCAAGAAAATCAGAAAATACATAGCCAAACCTCAAAATCAAACTGAAGTCCATTTGGGGGAATGGAAATGGCCATCGAGATAGATCACAGCAGCTTTAAAGCTGGAAGAAACCCTAAAAATGATCTATTTTACCATGTTTTTTCCCCTGCTCTTTCTCTCATCTAAGAAACAAGAAAATCAAGGCACAGGTCCTTCTGATGATTACATGGTCTATCAATCAAAATGCAATTCAAGGAACAAAAAGAACTCCAGGTATTTCCTGCCAAAAGTGATTCTGTACAGAGAATTAGGTATTCACTAAATGCTTACAAATGCTGGAAGAAAAGAAATTCAGGAATTGCTGTGGGCCTGTGACATTAAGTATACCCAGCTATGGCTGGTGTCCAGAGCCACTTCCTCCATTGACTCTCATCACTCATGAAGCAAACTGCAATCCCAGCAGCTAGAACTGCCTCCCAAGATTCCTGTCTCTTCAATTCTGGTTCTAGATGGTAAGTGAAAAATAGGGTCCCTGCTTCACTATCATGTTTCAAATTTCAGGCAGGCATTCATAATTAGTAGAACCTAATTCAGATCCAGGACCATAATTACAAGAGAAACTTTGAAAGGCAGATTTTTCTTCTTCACACTTAGAAATCCAAGAGGACACCTATAAGGAGAATGACTCTGAACATCAGTCTACCATCTCCAACAGTCTCAGCTTGAGCCTGGTAGAGTTGATCTACCTACTGTATCTCCACAAATGGAATTCCTAGATGCCAGAGAATGCACAACTAAACCAATACAACCATTATTAAATGATATATGAAAAGATATCACTTTCAAGAGTATCTTAATTTATTATGCTGACTATTGTACAAAAATCTAGGTTATAACTTTTTCAGAGAAAACTGCCAGGAGATACAATATTATACATCATGGAACTCTAGTTTCTATGTCAAAAAACTCAATGCAAAAACAAAGGAATCACTAAGTGCTTTGAGAGTGTGGACTGCATGTAGGGTTAGATATCCCTAGTTGAAATTTTAACGCAATGCTAAGCACTTATGTTATCTAATTCATCATCAAAATGGCCCCGAGCAATGGAGTCCATAAACATGAGTTTTGGGGGACACAGATCAAGGTCAAAAATAGGTGAGAAATGGATTTGGCAAGAAAATCAGAAAATACATAGCCAAACCTCAAAATCAAACTGAAGTCCATTTGGGGGAATGGAAATGGCCATCGAGATAGATCACAGCAGCTTTAAAGCTGGAAGAAACCCTAAAAATGATCTATTTTACCATGTTTTTTCCCCTGCTCTTTCTCTCATCTAAGAAACAAGAAAATCAAGGCACAGGTCCTTCTGATGATTACATGGTCTATCAATCAAAATGCAATTCAAGGAAAAAAAAGAACTCCAGGTATTTCCTGCCAAAAGTGATTCTGTACAGAGAATTAGGTATTCACTAAATGCTTACAAATGCTGGAAGAAAAGAAATTCAGGAATTGCTGTGGGCCTGTGACATTAAGTATACCCAGCTATGGCTGGTGTCCAGAGCCACTTCCTCCATTGACTCTCATCACTCATGAAGCAAACTGCAATCCCAGCAGCTAGAACTGCCTCCCAAGATTCCTGTCTCTTCAATTCTGGTTCTAGATGGTAAGTGAAAAATAGGGTCCCTGCTTCACTATCATGTTTCAAATTTCAGGCAGGCATTCATAATTAGTAGAACCTAATTCAGATCCAGGACCATAATTACAAGAGAAACTTTGAAAGGCAGATTTTTCTTCTTCACACTTAGAAATCCAAGAGGACACCTATAAGGAGAATGACTCTGAACATCAGTCTACCATCTCCAACAGTCTCAGCTTGAGCCTGGTAGAGTTGATCTACCTACTGTATCTCCACAAATGGAATTCCTAGATGCCAGAGAATGCACAACTAAACCAATACAACCATTATTAAATGATATATGAAAAGATATCACTTTCAAGAGTATCTTAATTTATTATGCTGACTATTGTACAAAAATCTAGGTTATAACTTTTTCAGAGAAAACTGCCAGGAGATACAATATTATACATCATGGAACTCTAGTTTCTATGTCAAAAAACTCAATGCAAAAACAAAGGAATCACTAAGTGCTTTGAGAGTGTGGACTGCATGTAGGGTTAGATATCCCTAGTTGAAATTTTAACGCAATGCTAAGCACTTATGTTATCTAATTCTCACAAAAATTCTATCAAATATGTGCTATTATCCTCATTTTATCTATCAGGAAAGTGAAACTCAGACAAACAAAGTAATTTACCTCAACGGACACAGTTGCTAAGGAATAGACTTAGGAATGAAGCCTCATTTTGTCTAATGCACACATAACATTTTAGTTTCTTCTCATTTCTGAAAAACTTTGTTTTCTGTCAGTTTACAGCTGACCCAAACAGCACTGAGCAATTAAAATACCTGTGATAAGTGTTACATGAAAAATGTTCCAAGAATTTTAACAGCATTGACATTATTAAAGTGTTCTTCTTTTCAAGCTGGTTTCCTAGACAGACTTTATCCCCGTTTTCACACGCCTCCCACCTCAACCAAAGCTCTTCCATTTTTAATGAGATGGGATTCTCCTCTTCTATTTGTTCTTTCTCATAAGCTAATAATTTGATATTGGTTTCAACATTTAAATGAGAAGATTGTGAAATTCACCCACATGCTTCATTATTAATTCTATTGTGAGGGATTGTAGAATTGGAAAATGAAGAAATTATATTGACAAATGTATGCATAAGGGCCTCAAGCAGTCAGGCTGTCCCCTTCTGGGCAGAGTGGCATGTTAGTGAAGGTCCTTGGTGAATAGGTAAAATTGAATTCAATAGGATTTCTTTTCACATTATAGGATTCAATCTCCCATGCCAAACCAAGTAGCCACAGTTTCCACATTCAACTCGGAGAATGCACTAACTAACAAAACAGATTTCTTTTTTTACCTTAAATGACCAAAAAATACCTGAACAAGATTACCCCAGCTTGAGCCTGGTAGAGTTGATCTACCTACTGTATCTCCACAAATGGAATTCCTAGATGCCAGAGAATGCACAACTAAACCAATACAACCATTATTAAATGATATATGAAAAGATATCACTTTCAAGAGTATCTTAATTTATTATGCTGACTATTGTACAAAAATCTAGGTTATAACTTTTTCAGAGAAAACTGCCAGGAGATACAATATTATACATCATGGAACTCTAGTTTCTATGTCAAAAAACTCAATGCAAAAACAAAGGAATCACTAAGTGCTTTGAGAGTGTGGACTGCATGTAGGGTTAGATATCCCTAGTTGAAATTTTAACGCAATGCTAAGCACTTATGTTATCTAATTCTCACAAAAATTCTATCAAATATGTGCTATTATCCTCATTTTATCTATCAGGAAAGTGAAACTCAGACAAACAAAGTAATTTACCTCAACGGACACAGTTGCTAAGGAATAGACTTAGGAATGAAGCCTCATTTTGTCTAATGCACACATAACATTTTAGTTTCTTCTCATTTCTGAAAAACTTTGTTTTCTGTCAGTTTACAGCTGACCCAAACAGCACTGAGCAATTAAAATACCTGTGATAAGTGTTACATGAAAAATGTTCCAAGAATTTTAACAGCATTGACATTATTAAAGTGTTCTTCTTTTCAAGCTGGTTTCCTAGACAGACTTTATCCCCGTTTTCACCGCCTCCCACCTCAACCAAAGCTCTTCCATTTTTAATGAGATGGGATTCTCCTCTTCTATTTGTTCTTTCTCATAAGCTAATAATTTGATATTGGTTTCAACATTTAAATGAGAAGATTGTGAAATTCACCCACATGCTTCATTATTAATTCTATTGTGAGGGATTGTAGAATTGGAAAATGAAGAAATTATATTGACAAATGTATGCATAAGGGCCTCAAGCAGTCAGGCTGTCCCCTTCTGGGCAGAGTGGCATGTTAGTGAAGGTCCTTGGTGAATAGGTAAAATTGAATTCAATAGGATTTCTTTTCACATTATAGGATTCAATCTCCCATGCCAAACCAAGTAGGCCACACACATTATTCAATGTTTTCCATCTATTCAACTCTACAACTTTGATAACAGTGACAACTGACATATAAAAAAATGTCTTCAATATGTTAATATGAGTTACCAATAATCTAGGAGTAGAGAGGAATCTTAAAGTCATGTTAGCAATACTCCTGACTACATTAATTTTATTACTATTATACTAAGGACAATTGCTTTCCCTTACCCTTTAAATAATATATTTCTCTGTTATTACCTTTCTGTACAGCCTTGATAGTTTGTTTTCATTTGTATGGTTTTATTATTTATATTTATTTTATTATAAATCCTCTCAAAGATTTTGAAAGAATCCTGAAGAATTATAAATGATTTATAATGTGTTTTAAATGGCGATTATCTGTAAGCAAAGTTTGTAATAATAAAGGTAGGGCTGTAGTTAGAGAAATATTAATTTCACAGATAGTAAATCAAAGTCTTAATGGTATATTTTGTTATTAAAGCTGAACATATTATTTTAGCACATCTACTTTTTGAATAAACTTTTAATTTTAGGACAGTTTTTAGATTTACACACACAGATTTTAGATTTATACTCTTTAGATAGTATTATTTCCATATAATAAAATGAAGGTAAAAGCATCAGTCTCTCAGTCATGTCTCTCTGTGACCCCATGAACTATAGCCCTCCAGGTTTCTCTGTCCATGGACTTCTCTGGGCAAGCATATTGGAGTGGGTTGCCATTCTCTTTTCCAGGGGATCATATCAACTCAGGGATCAATTCCAGGTCTCTAACATTGCAGGCAGATTGTTTACAGTCAGAGCCACCAGGGAAGCCCTTCCATATAATAACCTGGATCCAATTTCCTCCATTATTAATATCTTCCATTAGTATAGGACTTTTGATATAATTAATCAATCTTGATGAACTGTTATTAATGAACAGTTTTATTCAGACTTCCTTATTTTTTTTTTTTTTAAATTTGAAAATGGGAATCAGGCTGTCCCTTCTGGGCAGAGTGGCATGTTAGTGAAGGTCCTTGGTGAATAGGTAAAATTGAATTCAATAGGATTTCTTTTCACATTATAGGATTCAATCTCCCATGCCAAACCAAGTAGGCCACACATCATTCAATGTTTTCCATCTCTTCAACTCTACAACTTTGATAACAGTGACAACTGACATATAAAAAAATGTCTTCAATATGTTAATATGAGTTACCAATAATCTAGGAGTAGAGAGGAATCTTAAAGTCATGTTAGCAATACTCCTGACTACATTAATTTTATTACTATTATACTAAGGACAATTGCTTTCCCTTACCCTTTAAATAATATATTTCTCTGTTATTACCTTTCTGTACAGCCTTGATAGTTTGTTTTCATTTGTATGGTTTTATTATTTATATTTATTTTATTATAAATCCTCTCAAAGATTTTGAAAGAATCCTGAAGAATTATAAATGATTTATAATGTGTTTTAAATGGCGATTATCTGTAAGCAAAGTTTGTAATAATAAAGGTAGGGCTGTAGTTAGAGAAATATTAATTTCACAGATAGTAAATCAAAGTCTTAATGGTATATTTTGTTATTAAAGCTGAACATATTATTTTAGCACATCTACTTTTTGAATAAACTTTTTATTTTAGGACAGTTTTTAGATTTACACACACAGATTTTAGATTTATACTCTTTAGATAGTATTATTTCCATATAATAAAATGAAGGTAAAAGCATCAGTCTCTCAGTCATGTCTCTCTGTGACCCCATGAACTATAGCCCTCCAGGTTTCTCTGTCCATGGACTTCTCTGGGCAAGCATATTGGAGTGGGTTGCCATTCTCTTTTCCAGGGGATCATATCAACTCAGGGATCAATTCCAGGTCTCTAACATTGCAGGCAGATTGTTTACAGTCAGAGCCACCAGGGAAGCCCTTCCATATAATAACCTGGATCCAATTTCCTCCATTATTAATATCTTCCATTAGTATAGGACTTTTGATATAATTAATCAATCTTGATGAACTGTTATTAATGAACAGTTTTATTCAGACTTCCTTAGTTTTTGCCTGGTATCTTTCTTCCATTCCAGGGTCCATGTTCCAGGTCCACATTACATTCCACCTCAGGTCTTTTAAGGCTCCCTTTGGCTGTGAGTTAGCACGGTTTATTTTTTGTCCACAGAGAAATGATTAGTTTATTTTTGAGATCATATGGACATCAAATAACAAAGTATTCTGAAGAGTGACAAAGAATAATACAACCTAGCTCTGTTGTGTCTAACTTTTCCAAAGGTGTCTTTCACTGATTGAATCCAGGTAGAGCCGGCCTCTACTTGTGTGAGCTCCTTTGATTTATGGTTGAGGCTTTAGGGCATTGGCACTCAACTCTGCCTGAACTACCTGGGTAGCTTTCAAAAACAATAATGCTTAGGTTGCACTCTAGACAAATTAAATGAAAATCTTTGAATGAGTGACCCAGGAACGGCATCGGTGTATTTCACACCTTCCCAGTGATGCCACAGTCAAGGGGGAGAACTGCTTTAGGGGTTGAATCTTCTTTCCTCAAGTTACAAAATTTCTCTGAGAATGAATATAAGTCAAATTGGCAGCTACTAGTTTGCTCTCTTACAGCGCTGGATCTAAGCCGTGGCAGAACTGGAAATCAATTTCTCTGGCATCTGCTAAGAGAGACCAAGTTTATAGTAGAAAAACATTGATCTAGGAGTCTGGATGCAGGTTTTTTCCCATCTGGATGACTTGGAAAGTATGCTCCATAACCTCTTATAGTTACAGCCAAACATTGCAAGATTGGTCTAAATAATGTCTTTGAGTGTTATGTGTTAATTATAAATCTTAACATTCTAGCTTTATCATACTTACTTGCTATTGTAATTCCTGAAAGGGTTAATAGTGGACAATAGTGGAACAAAAATGTGGAAAAGGAAGGAGAATAATACATGCACTTCCAATTTACTGTTTTTCTTAGGTTAAAGAAAGGTTTTCATTTACGCTAATTGCAAAGGCAATTAGTAGATCTGTTCGCTACATGAATACTTACACTTCTAAGGATGAAAGTCTATCTGTAATCTAATCCCAGAGTTTAGTTTGTTATCACTTCTTTTTTTTTTTGTTATCATTTCTTATTAGTGCATCCTCTTAGTAAATGGAGAATGAGAGTTAGGTATAAATACTCCAGTCACTGATATATACTGTTTGATATGTGAAAGTTAAGTCATTCAGTTGTATCTGACTCTGCAACCCATGGTGGAGCCATGGAATTCTCCAGGCAAGAATACTAGAGTGGGTAGCCTTTCCCTTCTGCAAGGGATTTTCCCCAATCCAAAGATGAAACTCAGGTCTCCTGCATTGCATGCAGATTCTTTACTATCTAAACCTTCAGGGAAGCCCAAGAATCCTGGAGTGGGAAGCTTATCCTTTCTGCAGGGGATCTTCCCAACCCAGGAATCAAACAGGGCTAATCTATGGTAGATAATGGCTTAACATCAGTTTCTATTTTCACTCCAAAGCCCATACATTTAGTCACTATATACACATGCATGCATGCTCAGTTCCTCAGTTGTGTCTGACTCTTTGGAAGCCCAATTTTCCAGGCAAGAATACTGGAGTGAGTTGCCATTTCCTACTCTAGGGAATCCTCCCAACTCAAGGATTGAACCCATGTCTCCTGCACTGGCAGGTGAATTCTTTGCTGCTGAGATACCTGGGAAGCCCATCCCTCCATATACTATTTCACAAATTTTTGGAAGGAAAGGGTAGGCAATGCTCATTATTTGCCTATTTCGGAAACTAATACAGTTAGGTATTCTAAGCTTAGAAAGGAAGATAGCTAATGCTTTGGAATGGAGATGTTCTCTTTGAAATGGGCATGTTACAAGAGAAATATGATTAACAGAGGTTTGACTTACATTTTTCTTTTTAAAATCATTAAAAATTCAGTTATTTATATAAAAATTGAAATAAATATTAATCATGATTTTAAATTCTGGGTACTGAAGATATGAATAATTGCTGTATTTCACTTTATGCTTTTCTGTTGCCCCCAAAAGTATCAGAAAGTCATTTTAAAGTTTAGAATATGCAAAAATTGGGGCTTCCCTGGTGGTCCAGTGGGTAACCAGTCCGCCTTGCAGTGCAAGGAGCACCAGTTTGATCCCTGACCCGGGAAGATCCCTCATGCCATGGAGCAGCTGGACCTGTGTGTTCAATTATGAACCAGCACTCTGGAGTGCATGTGCCCAGAGGCAGTGCTCTACAACAAGAGAGGCCACTGCAATGGGAGGCCCACACAGGCCAAAGAATTAAGATGGATAAAAATAAATAAAATGAAGGAACAGTAAAATAGGCCAAAGTTAAAAAAAAAAAAAAGGAATGTGCCAAAATATATAATAATTTATAAAAATATATTAGAATTATTATTGTTAGTAGCCAATCCTATTCAAGTATCATACTTCTTTCTGAGGGAAACACTGCCCAGAGAGTCTGAGAATTCTTACAGAAGATGTTTATTCAGTGTCTTAACTCAGGAATAAAATGCAGTCAAATAGAGGTATCAGAACTATTACTTGACTCCTGGCTGCTATTCACATTTATTTGAAAACTCAAGATACCATTTATTCTGTTTTCTGTGAATTTTTCAATGAATGATTTTTCCATTCAATGTATTATAAGGAGTCTTTGAATTTTATGGGATATGAAAATCCACTCCAAATCTGAAGCAAACTTATCCCTTCAAAAATTAAAATTCATACCTTGAAGAGTAAATCAGTTTATCTATTGCTAATGATGTAAGTCTCAAATTTCAAAAATACTTCCTGTTATGCAATGGTGAGTCAATGGGGCTTTTGTTGTGGAAGGTAGATGGTGGGGATGCTGCTGAAGAAGTAAGATACAAGTTGGGAAATGAAGGACTTCCCTGGTGGTCCAATGATTAAGATGCCATGCTTCTCCTGCAGAGTGCACAGGTTGGATCCCTGGTTGGGAACGAAGATTCTGCATGCTGCACAGTGAAACCAAAGAAAAAATATTGGAGATGGATGGACAATGCTTTGAGGCTTCAGCCAGGAGGGAGATTGTTGCTCAGACAAGCCCTGTTGACTAGGTGATACTAGGTGAATGGGACAGAAGGACAACTATTTAAGGGACATTTTGAACCAGGACTGCCAAGAGCAACCCAGTTTTTACGAGAGCTGAAACATTTTATCTTTGTACTTAGGATCTGATGAGGTCCAGTCTCTCATGAGTAAAAACTTTAAAATCTCTATGCCAAATTCCCACTTCAGCTGATCATTAAGAAAAAGTGGGGCTTCCCTGGTGGTCCAGTGGGTAAAGAGTCTGTCTTGCAGTGCAGGGGGCACCAGTTTGATCCCTGGCATGGGAAGATTCCACATGCCTTGGAGTGGCTGAACCAGTGTGTCTAATTGTGATCTGGCGCTCTGGAGCGCATATGCCCAAAGCCAGTGCTCTGCATCAGGAGAGGCCGCTGTGATGGGAGGCCCACACAGGCCAAAGAATAATGGATGAAAATAAATAAATAAAAAAATCAATAAAAGAGGCCAAAATTAAAAAAAAGTAAAAGTCGCACCTAGTTGTGCTAGTATCTATTTTACAACTCTATAGACCTCTCTAAAGATGCTATCTGAAGGCTTCCACACATTAATATTAATAGCATAATCAGAGAAAACCTCAGAGCACCTCTCTTAGGTATGGCAACAAGTTTTAGCTTTTCTACTGGATACTTAGAGGTCAGATTGGGCAAACTATTAAATTGTTTGCTGAAATAGTAAGAAATGAATTCTCCTATGGCACATAAAAAGGAGAACCATTATGTTCTTTTGATAATGTGAACTTAAGCCAGCAATGAGTTGTCTTTTCAGTAGCCTTTGGCGGGGCTTTGAGGAAAGCTAACACTTTTCTAACATAAAGGGGGCAGGTATGTAGTTACTCTAGTATTTATTCTGTTTTTATTTATCTTCCAGCCGAGGAGATAGAGGTGATACTTGAAGTTATGAAGTATTCTTATAAAATAAGATCATTTGCTAAGGATGGGCCTTTTATGACATAACTGAAAGTTTGCAACATCGCTGTATGATGATTTTCAAGCCTCCTATTATGTGAGAAAATAGATCCCTACTTAAACTACTGAAAGTGAAAGTCTTAGATGCTCAGTCATGTCCAACTCTTTGTGATCCCATGGCCTATAACCTGCAAGGCTCCTCTGTCCATGGCATTCTCCAGATGAGAATTCCAGAGTGGGCAGTCAGACAAGCCCTGTTGACTAGGTGATACTAGGTGAATGGGACAGAAGGACAACTATTTAAGGGACATTTTGAACCAGGACTGCCAAGAGCAACCCAGTTTTTACGAGAGCTGAAACATTTTATCTTTGTACTTAGGATCTGATGAGGTCCAGTCTCTCATGAGTAAAAACTTTAAAATCTCTATGCCAAATTCCCACTTCAGCTGATCATTAAGAAAAAGTGGGGCTTCCCTGGTGGTCCAGTGGGTAAAGAGTCTGTCTTGCAGTGCAGGGGGCACCAGTTTGATCCCTGGCATGGGAAGATTCCACATGCCTTGGAGTGGCTGAACCAGTGTGTCTAATTGTGATCTGGCGCTCTGGAGCGCATATGCCCAAAGCCAGTGCTCTGCATCAGGAGAGGCCGCTGTGATGGGAGGCCCACACAGGCCAAAGAATAATGGATGAAAATAAATAAATAAAAAAATCAATAAAAGAGGCCAAAATTAAAAAAAAGTAAAAGTCGCACCTAGTTGTGCTAGTATCTATTTTACAACTCTATAGACCTCTCTAAAGATGCTATCTGAAGGCTTCCACACATTAATATTAATAGCATAATCAGAGAAAACCTCAGAGCACCTCTCTTAGGTATGGCAACAAGTTTTAGCTTTTCTACTGGATACTTAGAGGTCAGATTGGGCAAACTATTAAATTGTTTGCTGAAATAGTAAGAAATGAATTCTCCTATGGCACATAAAAAGGAGAACCATTATGTTCTTTTGATAATGTGAACTTAAGCCAGCAATGAGTTGTCTTTTCAGTAGCCTTTGGCGGGGCTTTGAGGAAAGCTAACACTTTTCTAACATAAAGGGGGCAGGTATGTAGTTACTCTAGTATTTATTCTGTTTTTATTTATCTTCCAGCCGAGGAGATAGAGGTGATACTTGAAGTTATGAAGTATTCTTATAAAATAAGATCATTTGCTAAGGATGGGCCTTTTATGACATAACTGAAAGTTTGCAACATCGCTGTATGATGATTTTCAAGCCTCCTATTATGTGAGAAAATAGATCCCTACTTAAACTACTGAAAGTGAAAGTCTTAGATGCTCAGTCATGTCCAACTCTTTGTGATCCCATGGCCTATAACCTGCAAGGCTCCTCTGTCCATGGCATTCTCCAGATGAGAATTCCAGAGTGGGCAGTCATTTCCATCTCCAGGAGATCTTCCCAACCCAGGGATGGAACCTAGGTCTCCTGTACTGCAGGCAGGTTCTTTACTGTCGAAGCCACTACAGAAACCATTTCACCTACTCAGTAATGCTTTTTGATTACTTTCAGCTTGACATATTCTTAGCTAATAAAGTGACCATCCATAGCACTACAAAATGTTAAAAATTATGTTACCTAAAATTGTTTAATGGCGTTTCAAGGCAAAATGGCAGATTTTGTAAACATGCCTCCTTCCTTCTCTCCTACATCCTGCTAGACCACAAGTAAAATACTCAAAAGGGAACAAATAGCATAATAGTTCTAAGAATAGGAAGCAGGGGTACAATAGTATAAGACAAGACAATTTGAATAATATCTGCAAGAAAGAAAGTAATTTATATCCCATTGAAAATAAATCAGACTGGAGGAACCTGCCTTTCCAAGAATCACAGAGATGGAAGCTATTTTAGCAGAATTACACTAGAGACTCCAGGCTTTAAAAAGGCAGGCACAGACATCAATAATTAACCCTGAAACGGCATTTCATGTAATGAATTAAGAACTATATAAAGAATATTTGAGTCAGATTGCCAATGATAGTCACTCTATGCAAATTGTGAAAGAACAGTTTCTCTAGATATCTGATATTTGGTTCATAATGAACTATAGGTAGTAGTATGGAATGGAAACCAAGAATTAGAGTACCTTTAAAATTCCCTGGATAGGGCTTCCCTGGTGGTCCAGTGGGTAGGGACACCGCCTTGCAGTGCAAGGGGCGCCAGTTCGATACCTGGCCTGGGAAGATCCCATGTGCTGCGGAGTGACTGGACCGATGTGTCCAATTACCAAGCTGGAGCTCTGGGGCGCATGCACCCAGAGCCGGCACTCTGCGACAACAGAGGCCACCATGATGGGAGGCCCACACGGGCCAAAGAATAAAGATGGATGAAAATAGACGAATGAAAGACCAATAGAAATGACCCACCTGCTACCCTCCCTCCCCACCCCACTCCCCCAAAATAAATAAATAAAATAAATCTTTAAAAGTCCCTGGATAGGGTAGTTTAGAGGTAAAAACCATTTGTCCAATAAAAAAGAGATACATAATCACAGTTTATCAGATACATAACACAGCTTATCATATAGTATGATATATTACTGATGATGATAATTACCAAGTTCTATAGGACCATCTAAGGAAACTGAGGACAAAGGAAATGATTCTCCAGAAAAATGAAATCTGGGCAGGCATGCCAGTCTCTTCTCTTATTCTTCATAACTTTATGTATTATTCTTTTCAAACCTGAAAAGGGATTGAGCATTGACAGGAAGATGCTCCTGAGAAAACAATATTTAAAGCCATGCAAAGTAAAAGAGAGTGTGGTATACATGGGGGTAACTTCCAGGCACTGGGTGTGGCTGGGGCACATGGTCTATAAATAACATGACAGGAGGAGTTACTGGAGTAACTAATACCTATTACTGGAGTTGATAGGCATTAGATCATATGAGATAATCTGGGGAACTATGGAAGGATTTTATCCATGGGAATGACATGCTTGGGTATGAATTTTAAAGAGATCACAATGAACACAGCTTGACCGATGGTGTGATCTAAGATGACACAGAGGTTGCAAATAGCCTTAAAAGAAATAAAATGACCGGAACAAGGAGAGAGCTTCCCCAGTGGCTCAGCAGGTAAAGAATTGGCTTGCAATGCAGGAGACACAGGACATGTGAGTTCACTTTCTGGGTTGGGAAGAGCCCCTGGAGAAAGAAATGCCCATCCACTCCAGTATTCTTGTTTGGGAAATCCCATGGACACAGGGACCTAGCAGGCTACAATCCATGGGTTTGGAAGAGCCATATATGACTGAATGACTAAGCATACACACACATACAACAATAATATTTGAAGGAGGAGGTGCATTCCAAGGAATTTATGAGAGATTTACCCAGATTTGATAATAAAAAAACAAAAAAGAATAAATTTAGAGGATTTACCATATGGGAGGCCCACAGGGACCGAAGAACAAAGATGCATGAACATAGACGAATGAAAGACCAATAGAAATGACCCACCTGCTACCCCCCCCCCCCCCCCCCCCCCCCCCAAATAAATAAATAAAATAAATCTTTAAAAGTCCCTGGATAGGGTAGTTTAGAGGTAAAAACCATTTGTCCAATAAAAAAGAGATACATAATCACAGTTTATCAGATACATAACACAGCTTATCATATAGTATGATATATTACTGATGATGATAATTACCAAGTTCTATAGGACCATCTAAGGAAACTGAGGACAAAGGAAATGATTCTCCAGAAAAATGAAATCTGGGCAGGCATGCCAGTCTCTTCTCTTATTCTTCATAACTTTATGTATTATTCTTTTCAAACCTGAAAAGGGATTGAGCATTGACAGGAAGATGCTCCTGAGAAAACAATATTTAAAGCCATGCAAAGTAAAAGAGAGTGTGGTATACATGGGGGTAACTTCCAGGCACTGGGTGTGGCTGGGGCACATGGTCTATAAATAACATGACAGGAGGAGTTACTGGAGTAACTAATACCTATTACTGGAGTTGATAGGCATTAGATCATATGAGATAATCTGGGGAACTATGGAAGGATTTTATCCATGGGAATGACATGCTTGGGTATGAATTTTAAAGAGATCACAATGAACACAGCTTGACCGATGGTGTGATCTAAGATGACACAGAGGTTGCAAATAGCCTTAAAAGAAATAAAATGACCGGAACAAGGAGAGAGCTTCCCCAGTGGCTCAGCAGGTAAAGAATTGGCTTGCAATGCAGGAGACACAGGACATGTGAGTTCACTTTCTGGGTTGGGAAGAGCCCCTGGAGAAAGAAATGCCCATCCACTCCAGTATTCTTGTTTGGGAAATCCCATGGACACAGGGACCTAGCAGGCTACAATCCATGGGTTTGGAAGAGCCATATATGACTGAATGACTAAGCATACACACACATACAACAATAATATTTGAAGGAGGAGGTGCATTCCAAGGAATTTATGAGAGATTTACCCAGATTTGATAATACAATGAAATGAGGATGAGGTGAAATGATTGTAAGGAGCAGAGAAAATGTACAGGAAATTATTTCAATGAAGTAGATTTTGAGTTCAGTTTTTAAAATATTGAATTTGACATGCTTATAGAAAATTCTTAGGAACTTATGTTCTGAATTTCTCCCTTCCTCCAGTAAAAAGGATCAAATGGGCTACCATCTTTAGACTCTACTTAGTGTGGAGAAGGAAGATTGTCACTTGTATATAATAATCCATGTAAATTAATGGATATCTTTAGGAAATCTTTCAATTGCTCCATTTTCTTTAGTCTTAGGTCATTATTTGGCACATGACTCTACCTGTTGACCATAAAGTGGTGAGATTCACTTTAATAAGTCACACAACCGATCTCTTATCTAAGCTGCCCTCAAACACAGGTCATCAAAGTTGTGCTTTGTTTATTGGGTAAGTCTTGGTCTTCCTCATGGGTTCAGGTGTTCCTTTATTGTCAATCTCCCTATTTTTTTTTTTTTTTTTAAGAATTTAAAGCCAACTGTTAAAATATAAATGTCTACTGATATAACCATTAACCAGTAATGCTTTGTGCATAAAATAATCTGTCGGTTTACTCAGAGGGTAAGTGCTGAAGCTTTGGGACTAGGGAAATAAGTATCAGTTAGTTTGGATGGAGGCAAAGTTATGTTTATCTGTTAGGAAAGAATTTTGGTCAAAGGTAATGCAATATCCTACTAATGATGGCTGAAACAACTGGAGTTTATTGATTTCACATAACAAGAAATCTGGACGTAGGCGGCTGCTGGCATTGACTCAGCGATTTCATCAAGAACAACAATTTCATCAAGAATTCAAGCTCATTTCTACATTTACTCTGCCACTCTTTGTGGGTTAGCTTTTCATCCTCATGCAATTGCTCCACAGTCAGAAGATGACTGCCCACACTAAGAAGAAAGTCTACAGTCAACAGCAGGAAGTGAGAGGAGGGAGGGACAAGGAGAAGCAACTATGATCTTTTTAGGAAAGAAAATATTTCCCAGAAACACCTTTAAAATTTTCATCTTACATTTTTATTGCCCAGAGGTTGAAGTTGAGCCTGTCTTTCCAAATATCCATGATTTTGGCCTAATATCTAAATAAAAATCTGAGTCTATTGATAGGTAGATAGGGCAGCAGAATTACTGTTGGGTAAAAATAGGAGGTTTAGTTTATGTCCCCACGTGTTCTGGGGACAGTTTAAGGAAAAACTTCCGTCTCCATTGGTTTTTACTTTATTTTGCCTCACACAAGAAAAGGGTGTGTTTAGGTACTGGGATGCAATAATGCAGTGATTTTTCTATTTCATGTGGGAGGATATGAGGGTATAGAGGAAAAACAGCTTTTTAATTTTCTTATTGGTATCATTTTCTAAAAGTTATATTCTCTATATATTCTAAAATGTATATGCTAGATTTATATCATGACAAAATTCTGCTTATCATTTTTTGAAGCAATGGAAGATTAATTGGTTGATCAAAATATGATTCTTAAGGAGTAGAAGGAAAGAAGGTAATTTGGCAAAGTAAGAGGATTTACTTTAAATATTTAGGAACTAATGGGAACTGAAGAATGAGAAGCGGAAGTACATCTAAGAGCTTACAAACATAGTGCAGCTCTGATTGAAGGGACATTTGGGTTAGGGGAGCCAATCTCTTGCACCTCATTCTAGAGGAAAGGGCATAAACTATGAGTGTTGCTGGAACATTGATCTCTTTTGCTGTAATCAGTGTGAGAAACAAGGAATGTCAGCGCAAAGTATGAGCTACTATTCAGACTCTGAAAGAAGTGTAGCAGCCAAAAACTCCATTCTAAACCACAATGTTGTGCCAAGGCATCTCATATCAGACACTGCTACTCTGGCTTCTCATCTCTGTTATTTTATTTTTTCTGGGTCACTGATCAGCTATAGCTATGTTTAGAGGAAAATATATAGCATTATATGCATATATTAATAAGGAAAAGCTGAAATAAATAAAGTAGGCAACTATTTTCAGAACTGAGAAAACTGAAAATTAAACTCTAAAAAAATGGATCAAGGAAATGACATCAATGAAAGCAGAAATTAAACTTCTTAAAAGAACAGTTGCCTCTGGAATATTTCCCAGAAACACCTTTAAAATTTTCATCTTACATTTTATTGCCCAGAGGTTGAAGTTGAGCCTGTCTTTCCAAATATCCATGATTTTGGCCTAATATCTAAATAAAAATCTGAGTCTATTGATAGGTAGATAGGGCAGCAGAATTACTGTTGGGTAAAAATAGGAGGTTTAGTTTATGTCCCCACGTGTTCTGGGGACAGTTTAAGGAAAAACTTCCGTCTCCATTGGTTTTTACTTTATTTTGCCTCACACAAGAAAAGGGTGTGTTTAGGTACTGGGATGCAATAATGCAGTGATTTTTCTATTTCATGTGGGAGGATATGAGGGTATAGAGGAAAAACAGCTTTTTAATTTTCTTATTGGTATCATTTTCTAAAAGTTATATTCTCTATATATTCTAAAATGTATATGCTAGATTTATATCATGACAAAATTCTGCTTATCATTTTTTGAAGCAATGGAAGATTAATTGGTTGATCAAAATATGATTCTTAAGGAGTAGAAGGAAAGAAGGTAATTTGGCAAAGTAAGAGGATTTACTTTAAATATTTAGGAACTAATGGGAACTGAAGAATGAGAAGCGGAAGTACATCTAAGAGCTTACAAACATAGTGCAGCTCTGATTGAAGGGACATTTGGGTTAGGGGAGCCAATCTCTTGCACCTCATTCTAGAGGAAAGGGCATAAACTATGAGTGTTGCTGGAACATTGATCTCTTTTGCTGTAATCAGTGTGAGAAACAAGGAATGTCAGCGCAAAGTATGAGCTACTATTCAGACTCTGAAAGAAGTGTAGCACCCAAAAAACTCCATTCTAAACCACAATGTTGTGCCAAGGCATCTCATATCAGACACTGCTACTCTGGCTTCTCATCTCTGTTATTTTATTTTTTCTGGGTCACTGATCAGCTATAGCTATGTTTAGAGGAAAATATATAGCATTATATGCATATATTAATAAGGAAAAGCTGAAATAAATAAAGTAGGCAACTATTTTCAGAACTGAGAAAACTGAAAATTAAACTCTAAAAAAATGGATCAAGGAAATGACATCAATGAAAGCAGAAATTAATAAAGCAGAAAATAAATGTACAATTATAAAGCACAGAGATTTCACAGTTGCGTCTCTGGAAATATTTTAAAATTTACAAACCAATTTTATCTGGACAAGGAAATTGCTTCTGTATTGATGCATATGAAGGATTCACAAGATGCAAATAGTTCTTTTTTCATCAAGATCATGGGCATATTAACAATTGTTCATAATATTTCCATATAACACAGGAAACAAAATAGTCATGCTACCAAATTGTTGAGATATATTTCTGGCATCTCAGTTTCCTTTCTTTTTCTGATCTGTCTGTTGCTTTCATTGTCAAATTATTTTGGAATAAAATGAAGTCTTAGCCTAATGGGGCTGCTGGCCGGCTCTTCACCTTACTTGGTAAGAGTGGTGTAGAAATGTTAGATATAAATGAACATATTACTTCATTGGAAAACAATGGCCTCTGGACAGAATGTATACCTACTTTATTAAGACTCAGTTTTCCCTCATGACTGTGGTATTTGGGTTGTTAATATTCTAATACAAACAAAGGGAATTGTTAACACTCCTAAATTAAGTTGGAGTGATAATGTCCTTAACATAGGGTGGAAGTTTAGAGAAAGGAAGAAGAAAATGGTCTCAATGATAGCTTTTGAGTTAGCCTCATGTAGATAGCCACTGGAAAAAGGAGATTGGAACTCACTTTGTTCACAAGGAGCAAGGCCAGTTAAAATCATGTTCATTATTGCCTTGAAAAATGTCCTTGACTCACAGAGCTTTATTAAATTCTTGATGTAATTGATGATTAACCATTATTTTGAAAAATTTTTCTTGTGGGTGCATTTTGCACATAAATGAATAAATTTTCAGTGACACCATTCTTGCCCTTTAGGGTCAGCTAGTCATCTTCAGATTTCTATCTTGTTCAGGTCTGTTAGAGGTAGGATGATGGCAGGATAAAGACTGAGCCAAAACTCCAATTATAAAGGGAGATGATCAATGGCATGACCTGGGTTAGAAGAAGGAAAGACTGTAAGGAGCTTGATGCAGGATTGTGCCTTAATCATCTCTGTATCATATTGTAGAAGCCACAATTTGTTTTTCTTTGAACTGAATTAAATTGGATTGAACTGAATGAGGCTCCGAATCAAGAAGAAACAGCCTGAAAGTAGTCAAACCTTCCAAAATATACCAAATGTGAAATGGATCAGAGGAAAAACAGACATCTAAAATGACAGTGACAAAACTGGTCCGTGACCAAACTGTCCCACTCCAAAGGCATGAAAATCAGAGTAGGGAAAATGGATGGGATGAAAGGGAAGGCAACGTGCAAAAATAACATAAACAGGGATAAACAAAAGGATAACTATCTTGTTGTCTAAATACAGTGACTCTATGTATAGTTAGGGCTCAATTAATGATAACTGCTTGTCTTTCCTACTTTTTAAATCACTACTGAAAAATAGTTAAATAGTAATTAAACCATATTATAAGCCAGACTATACTTATGATTTCCATGCTATTATAGCTCACAAAAGTTTATGTTTATTTTTAGTCTCCCCATTTGACCAATGATCAGAGAGTCATGGAAATATTAGAGAAACTTTCCCAAAGTTGGCATAGGTAGGTGAAATATTCTGAATGAATTAATAATCCATAAATAATGAAGGTACAAGTTCATGATCCAGGTAGTGATTGCTCGCAAATTTAGCTTTTAGGAGAGATAAAAGAAGTAAAAAACAAACAACAACAACAAAGACAACACCAAAAAGACTTACAAGATTTTTCTTAAATCCTCAGTTCTTATAAGGATATTACCAAGCTGACCTGTCGTTTTTACTTTTCTCTTAGTATTACTTATATAGTTAGCCTATTTTTTAATTTTGTAATTGTAAATGTATTTGTATCTATTAAAAAGCCTAAAAAAGCTGTAGAAAGAAATGGCAACCCACTCCAGGATTCCTGCCTGGAGAACCCCGTGGACAGAGGAGGCTGGTGGGCCACAGACTACAGGATCAGAAAGAGTTGCACATGACTAAACAACTAACACAACAAAGAATCTACAAAAGAAAAGAGATAAATTTTTCTTGTCTACTTAATTAAGGAACAGTTAATCTAATAGTTGTGCTCAAGAGAATGACATATATGTGTTTAAGATAAATGCATATTTAATAAATACATCTCTTTCAAGTCCCAATAGTTCTCTCATTAGCTAACTCCATTCATTAGCACAGCTGTCTTTAGTAGCACTATTCTAGTATTCTCAGAAATGTGCCAACTAACAAGAGTATCTCTGTACAGAAGCCACAGAAGCCACTCAGGAGCCAGGTTTCTTGTTTGAATATTTGCCCCTTTACTTTATCCCTTTGTGACTGTGGACAGTTTTCTTAACTACATTGTTGCCCTGTAAATGCCCCCATAAGAGTATCTCTGTAAGCAAAATAACATAAACAGGGATCGATAACTATTTTTTAAATGGGACTCTATGTATAGTTAGGGCTCAATTAATGATAACTGCTTGTCTTTCCTACTTTTTAAATCACTACTGAAAAATAGTTAAATAGTAATTAAACCATATTATAAGCCAGACTATACTTATGATTTCCATGCTATTATAGCTCACAAAAGTTTATGTTTATTTTTAGTCTCCCCATTTGACCAATGATCAGAGAGTCATGGAAATATTAGAGAAACTTTCCCAAAGTTGGCATAGGTAGGTGAAATATTCTGAATGAATTAATAATCCATAAATAATGAAGGTACAAGTTCATGATCCAGGTAGTGATTGCTCGCAAATTTAGCTTTTAGGAGAGATAAAAGAAGTAAAAAACAAACAACAACAACAAAGACAACACCAAAAAGACTTACAAGATTTTTCTTAAATCCTCAGTTCTTATAAGGATATTACCAAGCTGACCTGTCGTTTTTACTTTTCTCTTAGTATTACTTATATAGTTAGCCTATTTTTTAATTTTGTAATTGTAAATGTATTTGTATCTATTAAAAAGCCTAAAAAAGCTGTAGAAAGAAATGGCAACCCACTCCAGGATTCCTGCCTGGAGAACCCCGTGGACAGAGGAGGCTGGTGGGCCACAGACTACAGGATCAGAAAGAGTTGCACATGACTAAACAACTAACACAACAAAGAATCTACAAAAGAAAAGAGATAAATTTTTCTTGTCTACTTAATTAAGGAACAGTTAATCTAATAGTTGTGCTCAAGAGAATGACATATATGTGTTTAAGATAAATGCATATTTAATAAATACATCTCTTTCAAGTCCCAATAGTTCTCTCATTAGCTAACTCCATTCATTAGCACAGCTGTCTTTAGTAGCACTATTCTAGTATTCTCAGAAATGTGCCAACTAACAAGAGTATCTCTGTACAGAAGCCACAGAAGCCACTCAGGAGCCAGGTTTCTTGTTTGAATATTTGCCCCTTTACTTTATCCCTTTGTGACTGTGGACAGTTTTCTTAACTACATTGTTGCCCTGTGGAGTGAGGATGTCCCCACTTCTTTCCTTAAGACTTTCAGAAAATGTACATATGAAGAGGAAGATGAGAAACAGACTATGAAACAAATTCAAGAGATAAGTTCTCATTTCAGTGAGAGACTTGACATCTGACCCTGAATTCAGCTAAGACAAACTGATCCTCTAAATGTGGGTTTCCCAAGGAATGAAATGTCCATTTCTCTCTCTGAAAGTAAAGTCCTGACATGTAGGAGGGCAGCTTTAAGCTTTCTCCAATGACCTAGGTTCATTCTCTATATTCATTGGCATTAATATAAGCAATAGATGGGGAGACTAGACATGCATTCAGACCCATGACTTTACATGAGGTATTTTCTCCCCCAGGACACATGTTTGGAATACACTGAGACTGTAATTCAAGGCAGCTTAGTTGCCCCATCATGTGATACAAAGTGGCAATAGTCAGGAGTCTTGAGAAATGAGTCAGACGGAATTACTGCTCTTTTGGTTCTGAGCTGTGGAAGATTTGCTGGCATCCACTGCCTGCAAAGCTGTTTCTATCCCAAATAGAGGTGAGATCCGTGGATGTGGGGGAGGACGTAGAATACAGCATTGGTTCTAATCTGATCAATTAATTCAATAAAGAGTGCCATCTGACTACAGAGCTCCGGCGGCAGGAAATGTGTAAAGGCCTCAGAGTGAAAACAGGATTTCTGTTAATCACTTGCTTTCATCATGCAGATCCCTTGAGGCAGCCTAGCTGGTGTAAGAAATGGCCAGTCAATGGCTAAACCACCATCTAATGTCTTTCGTGGGAGAAATCTGGGTCTCAGATTTACCTAAAGTATGAACTACCTTTAAATGCTCTAGCCTGTTATTAATCCAGTGCATGGCTGGGAGCCAGGATTTTCTAGTATCACCCTCTCCTATTGTCAATCCATCCTTGGCTGCTCAACATATGTATCTGTCAGTCACTTGCTATAGTAACGACCCTGGTTAACAACCAGTGAAAGACTGACATGACCTTAGGGATGGGTCACACTACTACTCATTACTTACTTGAAACGAAAAAAAAATGCAAGCAAAAATTATTCTTCATAAACTTGGTTTAATTCTTGCGAGCAAGTTTGTGAGTCATTTTATGAATGGCTCCCGCTTCAAATTAGGGCTCCTGTTTCCGTTTCCAATGAGCCTCTAGTATTACATCTAATATTGTTTCCTCTCAGCAATTGAAATGTACATCCCTGCTGGGTTGGTAAGAATAGAAATTTCTTTCCGGAATTCTTTCTTCTCTCTGAATTGCTTCATTTTACTTCCCTCCAAACTAAAATAAAGTAATTTGTACCTAAAACTAGACAAAATTAACCTCATGGCTTGTTCTCCCTTCAGTTTGCATCCTGACTGCTTGGCACAGGAGGCTGCTTTCACTCATGGCCCAACTTTCTCACCTCCCCTCACTTCCTCTGGGCAGGGAAAAAAAAATGGCTTCCATGGATAGTATATGGGTTCAGGAAAGAGAAGCTGCTCAGAAGGTTTTAAGACTCACTAACATGAAGGCTGATAAGGATGAAGGTTCAGGAATCAGGGCTTAAGTTACCCATTCTAGGAGCACCATCCTATCCTTCTATCCTGGGTGAGTGTTTCCTATCCTCAAGCCTAACTCTGCAACAGACCATGTAAATCTGGCTCCTGAAACCTCCAAGGAACTATCTCATCTTGTTACTGTGTTCTTGAACATATACGCCTGATGTAAAAGGCTTGCCACCCCATCCTTTCCTCACCTCCCCTTCCTTTCTTCACTGCCCCTTCCTTTCTTCATAGGGACTAGTCTCATCAGGATGATGAAAAAATTTGTTACAAATCTTCCTTCCTGTGTACATGGCAGACACTACTTATTGAGACAACCCTCTTTCCTGTTGACACAGAATCCTCCATCACACAATGTTTGGGAATGGTAGCTGGTTAATTAATACTGTTATAAATGAAAAAAAGAAAAAATACCGCTCCCCTCAAAACCACCACAGCCTTCTATCCTCCTATAGGCTTGAGGATGCCCAGTCCTCCACCACTGTTATTTAGGTAGTGGATACAAGTGATAGAATATCCAGAAATGTATAGGGTGAACCAAGTCATGAATGAGGGTTTAAAACTCTTGAGCAGGGACAAGTTGAAGTCATTTTTTTTTTGAATGGCAAAAATTATTCTTCATAAACTTGGTTTAATTCTTGCGAGCAAGTTTGTGAGTCATTTTATGAATGGCTCCGCTTCAAATTAGGGCTCCTGTTTCCGTTTCCAATGAGCCTCTAGTATTACATCTAATATTGTTTCCTCTCAGCAATTGAAATGTACATCCCTGCTGGGTTGGTAAGAATAGAAATTTCTTTCCGGAATTCTTTCTTCTCTCTGAATTGCTTCATTTTACTTCCCTCCAAACTAAAATAAAGTAATTTGTACCTAAAACTAGACAAAATTAACCTCATGGCTTGTTCTCCCTTCAGTTTGCATCCTGACTGCTTGGCACAGGAGGCTGCTTTCACTCATGGCCCAACTTTCTCACCTCCCCTCACTTCCTCTGGGCAGGGAAAAAAAAATGGCTTCCATGGATAGTATATGGGTTCAGGAAAGAGAAGCTGCTCAGAAGGTTTTAAGACTCACTAACATGAAGGCTGATAAGGATGAAGGTTCAGGAATCAGGGCTTAAGTTACCCATTCTAGGAGCACCATCCTATCCTTCTATCCTGGGTGAGTGTTTCCTATCCTCAAGCCTAACTCTGCAACAGACCATGTAAATCTGGCTCCTGAAACCTCCAAGGAACTATCTCATCTTGTTACTGTGTTCTTGAACATATACGCCTGATGTAAAAGGCTTGCCACCCCATCCTTTCCTCACCTCCCCTTCCTTTCTTCACTGCCCCTTCCTTTCTTCATAGGGACTAGTCTCATCAGGATGATGAAAAAATTTGTTACAAATCTTCCTTCCTGTGTACATGGCAGACACTACTTATTGAGACAACCCTCTTTCCTGTTGACACAGAATCCTCCATCACACAATGTTTGGGAATGGTAGCTGGTTAATTAATACTGTTATAAATGAAAAAAAGAAAAAATACCGCTCCCCTCAAAACCACCACAGCCTTCTATCCTCCTATAGGCTTGAGGATGCCCAGTCCTCCACCACTGTTATTTAGGTAGTGGATACAAGTGATAGAATATCCAGAAATGTATAGGGTGAACCAAGTCATGAATGAGGGACCTTTCATCCAAACCTCTCTTGAGCATTTGGGGTAAGGAGGATAAACAAACACAATTGCCATAAAAGTAACAATCAAGAATTATTATCATGTATTAAACTTACAAGTTCATTAAACAGTTGCCATATCAACATGAATACTAATGTCATTAAGCAAAGATTATCATGTGTGCCAGACAAGGAAGAAGAAGTAAAAATACAGTAAGGAGAGACTATAATTAGGAAAGAAAAAAATCTCACGAGAAATATCCAGCATCCTTGCATTAGATATTCACTAGGCAGAATTAAGTTACATGGCCACCCCAGGCTGCTTGGAAAGCTGGGAGATAATGTTTTTTAAAAGCCATTACATAGGTACCCCAAACACAATGGGGGTTCCCATTAGTAAGAAAGAGAGAAGAGGTTTTGGGTGAGTAACTCATCATGTCTGACACAGTCCTCATTAAGGGACCTTCATAATATCTATTATAACTACCCTTTTTTTTCTTAGAATTTATTACAGACAAAATTGTGTACTTGCTATCTATGCCACCAGACTGTGAGCTCTAAGAGGGCTGTTTCTCACTGACCATTTCATTTCTAGGGGCTAGCTTAGCGTGTAAATAATAGGCATTCAAAACATTTGTTAAAAAGTGAATAAATTCCCACCATACATTCCTAGGTCAGGTAAGTGATATCTCCTACCTAGTTTACTCCCTTTCTCTCTAACATCTCAATTAGTCTTCTTACTGTAGCTCTACTGGCTGAGCGATCGCTCTAAAATGATTTGTTATCAGGTTTAACCACTCAATAGTTCACCATTACCTTAAGGATAAGACCTGGATTCTTGAACATGATTTATAAAGACCTTAGTACTCGATTCTCATATATCTTTCTTGCTTCATCATGAATCTTTTCTGCTTCTCACTCTATGTCGCTAGTAACTATTTTTCAGTTCCTCAAAGGAAGCATGCTCCTTTTGTACATGAGATCTAATTTACATACACACAACATATTTTGTATACAATTTTATGAGCTCTGATAAATGAATATCCAGAAATGTATAGGGTGAACCAAGTCATGAATGAGGGACCTTTCATCCAAACCTCTCTTGAGCATTTGGGGTAAGGAGGATAAACAAACACAAGTGCCATAAAAGTAACAATCAAGAATTATTATCATGTATTAAACTTACAAGTTCATTAAACAGTTGCCATATCAACATGAATACTAATGTCATTAAGCAAAGATTATCATGTGTGCCAGACAAGGAAGAAGAAGTAAAAATACAGTAAGGAGAGACTATAATTAGGAAAGAAAAATCTCACGAGAAATATCCAGCATCCTTGCATTAGATATTCACTAGGCAGAATTAAGTTACATGGCCACCCCAGGCTGCTTGGAAAGCTGGGAGATAATGTTTTTTAAAAGCCATTACATAGGTACCCCAAACACAATGGGGGTTCCCATTAGTAAGAAAGAGAGAAGAGGTTTTGGGTGAGTAACCAATCATGTCTGACCCGGGCCTCATTAAGGACCTTCATAATATCTATTATAACTACCCTTTTTTTTCTTAGAATTTATTACAGACAAAATTGTGTACTTGCTATCTATGCCACCAGACTGTGAGCTCTAAGAGGGCTGTTTCTCACTGACCATTTCATTTCTAGGGGCTAGCTTAGCGTGTAAATAATAGGCATTCAAAACATTTGTTAAAAAGTGAATAAATTCCCACCATACATTCCTAGGTCAGGTAAGTGATATCTCCTACCTAGTTTACTCCCTTTCTCTCTAACATCTCAATTAGTCTTCTTACTGTAGCTCTACTGGCTGAGCGATCGCTCTAAAATGATTTGTTATCAGGTTTAACCACTCAATAGTTCACCATTACCTTAAGGATAAGACCTGGATTCTTGAACATGATTTATAAAGACCTTAGTACTCGATTCTCATATATCTTTCTTGCTTCATCATGAATCTTTTCTGCTTCTCACTCTATGTCGCTAGTAACTATTTTTCAGTTCCTCAAAGGAAGCATGCTCCTTTTGTACATGAGATCTAATTTACATACACACAACATATTTTGTATACAATTTTATGAGCTCTGATAAATGAATACAGTCATACGACTAACATAATCAATATATAGAACATTTCCATTACCTTCTAAATTCTCTGATGAACCTTTATAGTAAGTCTCTGTCCATGCCTCCAGCCTCCTCATAACCAATGATCAGTTTTCTGTTCTTATAGTTTCAGTTTTCCAGAAAAACATTTAAATAGAATCATACAACATGAAGGCTTTTGAGTCTAGATGCTTTTACTTAGTATAATGCTTTTGAGATTCATCCAGGTTAGAGAGTGTATTAACAATGTGTTCTGCTGAGTAGTCTTTCATTGTATGGATGTATCACAGTTCATCCATTCAACAACTAAAAGGTATTTGCATTGCTTCCATTTTGAGGTAATTACGGATGGAGTTGATATAATCATTCAAATACAGGTTTTTATATAAATACAAGTTATCACTTGAGAGTGGGATTATTAGATTGTACAACAAATACTTGTTTAACTTAATGAGAAACTACTTTCCAAACTGTTTTCCAAAGTGGCTTACTATTTTGCTTTCCTACAAAATCCTCTCTTAATGGTGGCCTTTTTTTGTCTTACTATTATTCCACTTGTTTCCTTCACTCAACTTACTCATACCTATACTTTAGATTGTCTTAAAAATTTTTTTTGGAGTATATTTGGTATACTTTATATTTTAGCCTGGTGACTGCTTTCTTTGGGCAAGACTGCTGATCCCATGTCTAGATTGTTATATCTCTTATGTTCTCTCATATTATTTTATATCTCCTCAACTGATGCATAATTTTAAAGAATGTAGAAATTAGGCTATTTCTGTTTCATCTTGAACTGAGCTTGTAAGATCATAGATGCCAACAACTCCAGCATGCAAAGGGATGTATTACATTACCGTAGTAAAATTTACAAGGAATTTTCTGCTGGTCCAGTGATTAGGATTTGGCATTTTCATTACCATGGCTCGTATTCAATCCCCAGTCAGGGAGCTAAAATCCCATAAGCTATATGTCACAACTAAAAAAAAAAAAAAAAAAGAATTTATGAAGGAATGAAGGAGGTAGCACTTAGTTATTCTTTTCAACTGTGACTTAGGCACTTCTTTGAGGACAAATAAGAGAATGGGGGTTAGAAGTCTGGGAGAGAAAATTTCCTTGGAAAAACAATTAGGAGTAAGGCTACATACTCCATTCTTTACAGCTCAAGGAAAGGGTACTTCTATTGTCCTTCAAGGCAAATGAGAGGGGATTCCAGAAGACCACTTGGTTCTTTGTTCCTTCATGTGTATGAGAGTACAGCAACTGGTGTCAGATCCTTTTCTGGAAAGGCCTAAAATTGCAAGATAAAAGAAAAGGTGACTCCATTGTGAGAGTCATGGATATCTAGGATTTTCAGGGCAAAGTGTGTATAATTATTTCTTGTGCACTCACTATGGGTTACTTTGTTTTGAGTAGATTCTCTAGTGAAGACATTGTCCATACCAAAGAAAGGAAGGATGCAGGGTCCCCAATAATGATGGAGATCATCCACAAATTCACTCTAGGAAGATTAAATATAGAGGACAGCTGTACCATTAGTTCAAGACTATTGATCTCATTTGCTACATCAGATAAGCACAATCAACTCAAGGAGATAGCAATAATTAGTGAAAGGAAAGAATATAAATGCTAAAAGAGAGGGGATTCAAGGAGAGAAAATACAAAATAATAACTTATTCATCTCATATTTTTTGACATTCAAGTTGTGGTCAATTATTTACTATTATTATTGGTGTTGCAAATAAGTATTGTGGTATATAGGTATCCCAAATTTTCTAAGGGCTTCACTGGTGGGACTGATGCTGAAGCTAAGTTCCAAAATTTTGCCCACCTGATGCAAACAGACAACTCACTGGAAAAGACCCTGATGCTAACAAAGAGTCAGGGCAGGAGGAGAAGGGGAAAACAGAGGATGAGATGGTTGGATAGCATCACTGACTCAACGGACGTGAGTCTGAGTAAACTCTGGGAGATAGTGAAGGACAGGGAAGCCTGGTGTTCTGCAATCAGTGGGGGCAAAGAGACAGACAGCTTAGGGATTGAACAACAACTTTTCCAAAGTTTCGTTTAGCACTTTTATTTTAAGAAAAACCTATATTCACACCTGTTTTTGCTAACAGTGGAGCCTTATGCTAAGGTCACAGATGTGGAGCCCTCTACTGAGGTCACAGGCTAAAAGTCTCTGGAACTGACCAAGCCCCATATCAACTATTGCCATAAGCCCAGGATCTAAACTGGCCAGTTCTCTGACCCTATATTATGAAAAAAAAAAGGCAACACCCTACTATTCACCCTATAGTATCCTAACCAATCACCTAATTTCACCATTCCAGTAGGAATTTTCTCTGTCTTGAGGTAATAAAAATTGGCTGCAAACCTGTGAAAGCATTTGACTTGTCCTTGAACCGGCCTGCTATTCTAACAGTGTAACCCACTCTAATAAATTTTAGTCCCCTCTCATTCTGTCTCATGTCTGGAAATTCTTTTCCAACCAGCACACAGACCAAAGGAAATCTGAAGAGAATTTTTGCTTTTGCTAAAAAGGCAAAAATAGTGTCAACTACAAACTGGTACTTTGGCAATTACATTGCCAATGACTGAACAATAAGAGCATTTGCCATCCACCACTGTGGAGACTGAATCCTCTCCTGTGACAGCTGCTAACTCTCAACACCCCCTGGGGGAGGTTGAGGGTGAAGATCCTCCAGAGGATCTGGTAGGACAGTAGGAAAAGATTTTATTATCTCAACCCTTTCATCTCTCCCGACCTAGATAAGCACTAAATCCCTTTATGGTGACATCAGGTCCTTGTGACTAGCCAAAAGCCCCTTTTGTAAAATGAGTGTTTAATGGTATTGAAACCCCTTTCCTCAAAACCTTATATATTGATTTTCCTCCTGCTGCCTCTTTGGAGCAGACTCTCAGAGCGATCTGAGGTGCTGCCTCTTGGACTGCAGTTCTAATTGTGCCCCAAATAAAACTTAACTCGCAACTATCAAGTTGTTCATCTTTTTTTAGTTGACAGTAGAAAATTGTATTTAGAGTCTGTTTTGCAGGAGCAGTTAACAGAAGCTTATGAGTAGTGAGTGTGGCCCTGCCAAGTTTCTTCCCAGGGAACCACACTCAGTGTCTCAGAATCAACGCTGTAGTAAACTCGGGGATTGAACAACAACTTTTCCAAAGTTTCGTTTAGCACTTTTATTTTAAGAAAAACCTATATTCACACCTGTTTTTGCTAACAGTGGAGCCTTATGCTAAGGTCACAGATGTGGAGCCCTCTACTGAGGTCACAGGCTAAAAGTCTCTGGAACTGACCAAGCCCCATATCAACTATTGCCATAAGCCCAGGATCTAAACTGGCCAGTTCTCTGACCCTATATTATGAAAAAAAAAGGCAACACCCTACTATTCACCCTATAGTATCCTAACCAATCACCTAATTTCACCATTCCAGTAGGAATTTTCTCTGTCTTGAGGTAATAAAAATTGGCTGCAAACCTGTGAAAGCATTTGACTTGTCCTTGAACCGGCCTGCTATTCTAACAGTGTAACCCACTCTAATAAATTTTAGTCCCCTCTCATTCTGTCTCATGTCTGGAAATTCTTTTCCAACCAGCACACAGACCAAAGGAAATCTGAAGAGAATTTTTGCTTTTGCTAAAAAGGCAAAAATAGTGTCAACTACAAACTGGTACTTTGGCAATTACATTGCCAATGACTGAACAATAAGAGCATTTGCCATCCACCACTGTGGAGACTGAATCCTCTCCTGTGACAGCTGCTAACTCTCAACACCCCCTGGGGGAGGTTGAGGGTGAAGATCCTCCAGAGGATCTGGTAGGACAGTAGGAAAAGATTTTATTATCTCAACCCTTTCATCTCTCCCGACCTAGATAAGCACTAAATCCCTTTATGGTGACATCAGGTCCTTGTGACTAGCCAAAAGCCCCTTTTGTAAAATGAGTGTTTAATGGTATTGAAACCCCTTTCCTCAAAACCTTATATATTGATTTTCCTCCTGCTGCCTCTTTGGAGCAGACTCTCAGAGCGATCTGAGGTGCTGCCTCTTGGACTGCAGTTCTAATTGTGCCCCAAATAAAACTTAACTCGCAACTATCAAGTTGTTCATCTTTTTTTAGTTGACAGTAGAAAATTGTATTTAGAGTCTGTTTTGCAGGGAGCAGTTAACAGAAGCTTATGAGTAGTGAGTGTGGCCCTGCCAAGTTTCTTCCCAGGGAACCACACTCAGTGTCTCAGAATCAAGCCTCTATAGTTTGGAACTTATCTGTGAGAATCTGCACTTATCTCTGTAAGAATCGTAAAGACACGGCGGGCTGCAGGCTGTTAGGGAAGAAGTTTATTTGGGAAGAGTTCCCGGGCGAGATCCACAGGTCCGAGAGATGGGCCAGGGAAATCGCGCCCCGGAGATGGGACGAGGAGGTTTTATTAGGGAGGAGGGGAACAGGAGAAAATGGGAGGGGGATCCCTCAGGGCAGGCGCAGAAACGAGTTCTTTGTTTAAGTTTGGCGGGAAGTCCAGTGATGAGCCCACTATCCTTCAGGTGGCTGTGGGCGGGGGGTGTGAAATTCTTGACACTTTGTGAGGAATTTTTATGGCCAAGGCTATCTCCTTATCGCAGGTCTAGGGAGATTCTCAGGCACCAGCAGGTAAGCAACTGACCCCCTGATTTGGTGCCGGGAGTCTGGTCGCGGTGTTGATCCTAACAACTTGGCCCTTTCTTATGATTATTTAGTGCTGGGGAATCTCCGGCTGCGGTGTTAGCCCTTTAATAGCATACCACCCTAACATTCCAGCCTTTTTGGTGATATAGGGCGCCGAGCTTTGTCTGGCTACTTCCTGCTGAGTCTTCATTTGGGCATGGGGAGTTTAAGGCTGGTCTGAGGGTGGTGGGCTGGTGGGCAGTCGGGAATAGGGCTGAAGGAGCATCTGATGAATAGCGACCTGTGAGATGTCTTTCATTCCGCTCAGTAGAAATCTGAGGAAACAAGGAGCAAGCATGAGTAAAAGTGAAATAATTAGAAGGGGTCCTAAGAGAGGGGTTATCCATGCCATTAGGGGAGAGCGCCACCACTCTTCAAAGGGTGGTGGGGACTGTCTACCAGAGCGAAGCTGCTCCCCCAGCCGACTCTTCCACCAGACCTGACTCATTAATATAGTAACAGCATTCTTCCTGCAGGAAGAGGCAGGTTCCCCCTTTGTCGGCAATTGTGCCCCAAATAAAACTTAACCCGCAACTATCAAGTTGTTCATCTTTTTTTAGTTGACAGTAGAAAATTGTATTTAGAGTCTGTTTTGCAGGGAGCAGTTAACAGAAGCTTATGAGTAGTGAGTGTGGCCCTGCCAAGTTTCTTCCCAGGGAACCACACTCAGTGTCTCAGAATCAAGCCTCTATAGTTTGGAACTTATCTGTGAGAATCTGCACTTATCTCTGTAAGAATCGTAAAGACACGGCGGGCTGCAGGCTGTTAGGGAAGAAGTTTATTTGGGAAGAGTTCCCGGGCGAGATCCACAGGTCCGAGAGATGGGCCAGGGAAATCGCGCCCCGGAGATGGGACGAGGAGGTTTTATTAGGGAGGAGGGGAACAGGAGAAAATGGGAGGGGGATCCCTCAGGGCAGGCGCAGAAACGAGTTCTTTGTTTAAGTTTGGCGGGAAGTCCAGTGATGAGCCCACTATCCTTCAGGTGGCTGTGGGCGGGGGGTGTGAAATTCTTGACACTTTGTGAGGAATTTTTATGGCCAAGGCTATCTCCTTATCGCAGGTCTAGGGAGATTCTCAGGCACCAGCAGGTAAGCAACTGACCCCCTGATTTGGTGCCGGGAGTCTGGTCGCGGTGTTGATCCTAACAACTTGGCCCTTTCTTATGATTATTTAGTGCTGGGGAATCTCCCGCTGCGGTGTTAGCCCTTTAATAGCATGCCACCCTAACATTCCAGCCTTTTTGGTGATATAGGGCGCCGAGCTTTGTCTGGCTACTTCCTGCTGAGTCTTCATTTGGGCATGGGGAGTTTAAGGCTGGTCTGAGGGTGGTGGGCTGGTGGGCAGTCGGGAATAGGGCTGAAGGAGCATCTGATGAATAGCGACCTGTGAGATGTCTTTCATTCCGCTCAGTAGAAATCTGAGGAAACAAGGAGCAAGCATGAGTAAAAGTGAAATAATTAGAAGGGGTCCTAAGAGAGGGGTTATCCATGCCATTAGGGGAGAGCGCCACCACTCTTCAAAGGGTGGTGGGGACTGTCTACCAGAGCGAAGCTGCTCCCCCAGCCGACTCTTCCACCAGACCTGACTCATTAATATAGTAACAGCATTCTTCCTGCAGGAAGAGGCAGGTTCCCCCTTTGTCGGCAGTTAGGAGATCTAGGGCCCTCCGATTCTGTAAGGTTACTTTAGCCAGGGAGGTTATCTGTCTCTGGAGAGACAACATAGAGGTTGCAGAGGCTTCTGCTGCTATTTGAAGCTTTTCTTCAAGTTTTTGTTGAGTAGAAACACTATGTCCCAAAGCTCCGGCGCTAATTCCAGCTGCAGCTAATGAGGTGATCAAAGTGATTCCAGTCAGGAGAGGAAGAAAAATGGCTCTTTTCTGTCGTGCCGGAGGTCTGTAAAGAGATGCAAACTTGGCTCTGCCATACAACATTAGTTGAGGAACTAGGATAACAGGCCAACACGGGAACGGTGATTGTGGACTTATGTGATTGTAGAGAGTTTTGTTGCACTAGAAGAAAATGTTGGGGGGGGGGGGGAATACAAGGTTTCTGTTACCCGTATGGTCATATTGCAAGGGAAATTTGACACCTCTTTGTCATAGCAGAGGAAGTAAGTCTGTTCAGATTGAAAGAGGGGGACATCTACTACTGCCACAGGATTTTGGGGTTGGTTTGGTAAACTAGCCTTAGATAAGTTCACGGAGTATGCTAATGGCACTGCTGCTAGTACTGGTCTATTCAAAGATGCACACAAAAAACAGTCAGATACCTGATAGTCCTTTGTGTTATTAAGCAGTTTTACACCCTGTCTGGTAACTTCTATCCAGGTGAAGGCTTCTGGGACCCATGGCTGATTTATGTCCTGATTAAGGCTAGATTCAGCCTGATCTATGGTTTGTTTTATTTCTGTTAAGGTGTCTAATCTCTCTCTCTCTATATATATTTTTGAATATATAAAGTGGTCTATGGCATCTGTTGGTAGCCTCTATCCAGCTTACCATACTGTCCAGATTGTCACCTGGAGTCCCAGGGGTCTTGAATGTTCATTTTCCAGGATCTTGGTGGATCCGGTGAGTTTAGCAGAGAATTGATCTAGGTGGCTTGGAGCCCTTTTTATCTGAGACACGTGATGCCAGGCTCGATCTCCCAGTAGCTTAACTGCCGTTGGGGTGGTTAGGATTACTGTGTGTGGTCTGGTCCACCGTGGCTCTATGGGCTTTGGGTGTAGAGTTTTGAGAAGCACTGAGTCTCCTGGTTGTAAGGAAGTAGGAGAGGATTGAGTGCTTGTGTTAGGTGTGTCACGATGACTGGGTTGTGGCAGGACCCGGTCTGCGTGTTCTCAGGTCTGCGTGTTCTCAAAGAAGTTTTCGAAGCAGAGTCAAGTAAGGGAGATAAGAGGCTAACAAAGAGGTTTTAGTAGACAAGTTGTTATTGATAAGAAAGGGGCATCCATAGAGGAGCTCAAAGGGACTGAGGAACGTGGGGGCTCTAGGAGTAGCCCTGAGCCTGGCCAGTGTAAGAGGCAACAGTTCAGGCCAGGAAAGGCGTACTTCCACAGTTAGTTTAGCCAGGTGAGCCTTAATCAGTCCATTGTCTCTTTCTACTTTTCCTGATGATTGAGGGCGATACGGAATGTGAAGATTTCAAGAAATATTTAGAACAGAGGAGACTTGCTGTACTATCTGAGAGATGAAGGCTGGCCTGTTATCGGACTGAATGGAAGAGGGCAATCCGAAGCGGGGTATTATCTGCTCTAGCAAAATAGTGGATATCTACCAGAGTAAGCAAAAATCTCAATTTACGGCAGGGAGGCATATGGGTAAAGTCAATTTGCCAGTCTTCTCCCGGGAGGTGTCCTCTCATCTGATGTGTTGGCGGCCTGATGTGAAGCCCTCCTTGGGATGAGGTGACAGAGCAAATGTGACACTGCGAGTGGACCTGCTTAATCAGAGTTTTTAGATTGGGGTGAAAGAATAAAGGCTCTAAGAAATGGAACATAGCTCGTGGGCCAATATGTAGTGTCTGATATACTTGGGTTAGGATGTCTAATGCCTGGGAGGCGGGAAGGGCTATTTTGTTTTGGACAGTAATCCACCCTTCTTTTGAGTAAGCACCTCCTTGTGTGTTTAAGAGTGATTGCTCTTCTGGAGAGTAGTTAGGGGCTTCAGTGGGGGTTAAGAATAAAGCAGTGTTAGTAGTGGGGGGACCAGAAGTCAGGCTTCTGGCCACAGCATCTGCTCTAGCATTGCCTTGGGCTACTGAGTTATTTTGAGACTGGTGCCCTTTGCAGTGTATAACAGCCACTTTGTGGGGGAGTTGGAGAGTTCTTCTACCACCTCAGGGCAGGAGTGCAGCGGGAAGGGGAGTGTTGTGGACTTGGGCAGTAAAAAAGCAGGGTTTAAAGGAGGAGAAGGGCATAGAGTTAATAAGGGGGTTTTCAATGAACAGCAGGTGAAACTCTTGTATGCGGGAGGGTCCCAGCAGGGAAAGAGAGCGGTGGGTTAGTAAATCTTGAAGTCTGTGGGTTGAAAAGACCGATAAGGGTTGAGAGAGCGTCAGTTTGAGAGATTCCTTTGCCAACTTTGAGGCTGCTGCTAGAGCCCGGAGGCAAGGTTGCCATCCTTTAACAGTATTATCTAGCTGCTTTGATAAATAAGCGATAGGCTGATAGGCAGGGCCTAGTGGTTGAGCCAGAAGGCCGGTTGCTATTCCTGTTTTTTCGTCGGTGAAGAGGTGAAAGGGTTTATTAGGGTCTGGTAATGCGAGAGTCGGAGAAGCGATCAGAATATCTCGAAGAACATGGAAAGCTTTTGCCACTTCTGTAGGGGAAGTCAAAGGCCCTGTGGGGGTTTCCTTCGCTGCTCGATAGAGGGGCCTAGCAAGAATGGCAAAGTTGGGTATCCAGTGTCTGAAAAATCCTACTAGACCCAGGAAGGAGAGAATTTGATCAGTGGTAGTGGGAGGAGTCAGACTCCGTAGTGCCTGTATTCTATCTGTGGTCAGAGTTTTTGAGGAGCGGTTTAAGCTAACTCCTAGATAGGTGACTGTGGGGCTGGATAGTTGGGCTTTAGAGGGAGTGACTCGATATCCTCTTTGTCCTAAGAAATTGAGAAGCATTATGGTGTCTTGTTGTGAATGAGAATAAGAGGGGCTGCATAATAGTAAATCATCGACATATTGTAAGAGATGGCTGTCCGGTAATGGGCAGTCAGTTAGGTCTTTAGCTAGAGCCTGTCCAAACAGGTGGGGACTGTTCCTAAACCCTTGGGGGAGGACTGTCCAGGTGAGTTGTTGTGAGACCTGGGTGTCCGGATCAGTCCATGTGAAGGCAAAAAGAAAATAGGAATCAGGATGAAGAGGGATGGTAAAGAAGGCATCCTTAAGATCTAGGACAGTATAGTGGGTGGTGTTCGGAGGAATATGAGAGAGAAGGGTATAAGGATTTGGGACTACTGGGTGAATAGGAATAACTGCCTCATTGATCAGGCAAAGATCTTGGACCAGTCTATAGGCTCCTGTGGGCTTTTTTATAGGAAGGATCGGAGTATTACAGGGAGAGTTGGTAGGAATGAGAAGGCCTTGGTCTAGCAACCGGGTGATGATTGGTTTGAGTCCCCTTCTATGAGCATCAGAAATAGGGAATTGGGGCTTCAATGGGAAATAAGAGGGATCTTTTAGTTTAATGAGTACTGGTTGATGGTGGGCAGTGATGACTGGGGTGGCTGTGTCCCAGACTATAGGATCAGCTTTAGTGTCAGGGAGGACTTGGGGTGACTCGATAGGAGGAACTAATAAGGAAAGGAGATGAGTGGCAGAGTCAGAGCCTATGAGCATGACCGTTTTTAGATGGGCTAGGATATCTCGTCCTAAAAGCGGGAGAGGGCAGGAGGGAATAACTAAAAATGAGTGTGTAAAGTAGGTCGAATCGAGTTTGCAAGGTAGAGGCTCTGTGTGAAAGGGTGCAGTGGGCTGACCGTCTATACCCATGACCGAGATCTGGGAAGTAGTCAAAGGTCCTGCATAGGATGGCAAAACAGAGTAGGTAGCCCCCGTGTCTAAAAAAAAAAGAAATAGACTTACCCGCTACCTGGAGCGTTACCCTGGGCTCTGCGAGGGTGATGGGGGTCCTCGAGTCCGGGCCGCGTCAGTCATCAGCCAAGCCCAGCAGGTCCAGAGGAGAGGGGCTGGCAGGGCTCCGATGTGGAGGCATCGAGGTCGTACCAGACCGTGTGGGACATTCACTCTTCCAATGTCCCTTCTGGTTACACAATGGGCAGGGTCCGTTAGGGACTCGGGGATTGGGGCAATTCCTTGCCCAGTGGCCTTCTTTGCCACATATTTAACATGGCCCTGGTGGGGTCTCTTTTGTGTGCCTTTAGATCCCCCTTGTTTGCCTTTGGCGTTGGCAGGCCTCAGGGCAGCTACCATGGCTTGGGTTTGGAGGGCTACCATCTGCTGCAGCTGGGCCTTACGTGAGGCCTCGGCTTCATCCTCTCGGGCATTAAAACTTTAAAGGCCATATTTACCAGGTCTTGGATAGGGGTCTGCGGTCCCTTTCTGCCTTTGTAACTTTTTCTAATGTCAGGAGCCGATTGGGAGATAAAGTGAGTAGCAAGAATGGTGGCTCCTGCGTCAGAGGCAGGGTCTATTTAAGTATAGAGAGTTAGGGCCTCTGTAAGTCGGTTAAGGAAGAGGGCCTGATTTTCATCTGGCATCTGGGTGACTTTTTGAAGTTTGGTATAGTTAACTACTTTATGTGAGACAGTCCTCATTCTTACTATTAGACATGTAATCATTTGATTTCGCCGCTGATGGCCAGGTTGCCCTGGTTGGTAATTTGAAGCTGGTTCGGTTCTGGGAACCGCCTCAGCGCCTAGTGGCATAGTGTCATCAGTAAGATGTGTTTGGTCAGCATGAGCTGTGGCAGCAATTAGAATTCGTTCTTTTTCTTTTGGAGTTAGGCTGGAGGATAGGACCACCTGGAGATCGTGCCAGGTAAGGTCATATGCTTGTGTAAGATATTGAAATTTTTTGATGTATAAAGAAGTGTTAGCAGAGAAAGAACCTAGGCGTTTTTCAATTTGGGAGAGATCAGCAAGAGTGAAAGGTGCATGTAGCCGCACGACTCCGTCTGCCCTGGCCACTTCTCGAAGTGGGCATATAGGGGAAGGGTCTGTAGCAGGCGTAATTTTAGAGCGAGTGTGAGCACTAATGGGGGAGTCATAGAAAGAAGAAGGTCGCATAGATTCTGAGGATGGAAGTGTCGGGTATAAAGCCGAGGCTTGAGAAGGTACAGGCATTGAAAAGCGGGGATTAGGGGAAGTGGGAGAAAGTGAAGGGGGGGGTAGGTTCTGCGGGGGCTAAAGGTGAGTTTGGTGGACCCTGGTGAGAGGTTGATTCGGGGTATGGTGGAGGTTGGGTAAAGTTACTAGGTGAAAGAGAGACAGTTTCAGGAGCTAAAGAGGGTGGGGTTTCTGGCTGAGCCTGGATGGGTTTAGCCGGCAGAGAAGAAAGGTTTTCAGGAGGTTCAGAAAGTGAGGACGAGGCTTCCGCGTCTAAATCAAAGAGAGAGAGCAGGTTTGGTGTTTCTTAGTGGTGGAGCTATCAGCGATGTAGGCGGAGTTTCTTTAGCAAGAAGGACTTGGGAGGTAGAACAGACAGCACAGAGAGAAGGACGGGAACGAACATCCCAAAAACTTGAACATAAGGAATCTCTGACCATTTCCCATTCCTTTGGCAGAAATTATCTAAATCAGTGAGGACATTAAAGTCGTAAGCCCCATTTTTAGGCCACTGATTTGATTATTTAGAGGATATTGTGGCCACACACTATTGCAGTATTGCAGTCTTAAAGAGGGGGGTGGGAGCCAACCAGTCCCGGACTGGATGGCTGGAGGAACAGGAGCCCAGCACGGTGGGGAGCCAACCAGTCCTGGACTGGAGGGCCGGAGGAACGGGAGCCCAGCACGGGCGGGAGCCAACCAGTCCTGGACTGGAGGGCCGGAGGAACCGGCTTGGGCAGGAGGGGTGTAAACAGCCCAAAAGGGGTCTGAGGATCAGGTTTAGATTTAGAGTTGCCCACGTTGTCACCCGAGACCGGCGGATGTGGAACTAGGCAGAGACAGGCGTCCCCAAGACTGCCTTGGACCACAGGATAGATGTTCTGCTTGGCGTGAGCAGAACACCGGAGAGTGCGAAACCCGTGGCAGACGTCTCCGCAACGGTAGTCACCGGAAGCCACAGGGGCGGAGGGTTGCCCTGACGCGGCCGCGATTTTCAGCCAGGGGCCCGGAGCAGAGTCTCGAGTGAGAACAATGGGATTTAATAAGGGGGACTTACCACTCACGTGTGCCGGAGCGGGTGATGGTCAGAGAGGTCCCGCCGTGTCAGTGGGAGAGGAGGGGCACTGCAGAGGGCCGCGAGGCTCACACTCCTCCCGGTCTTCGCACCAGATGTAAGAATCGAAAGACACGGCGGGCTGCAGGCTGTTAGGGAAGAAGTTTATTTGGGAAGAGTTCCCGGGCGAGATCCACAGGTCCGAGAGATGGGCCAGGGAAATCGCGCCCCGGAGATGGGACGAGGAGGTTTTATTAGGGAGGAGGGGAACAGGAGAAAATGGGAGGGGGATCCCTCAGGGCAGGCGCAGAAACGAGTTCTTTGTTTAAGTTTGGCGGGAAGTCCAGTGATGAGCCCACTATCCTTCAGGTGGCTGTGGGCGGGGGGTGTGAAATTCTTGACACTTTGTGAGGAATTTTTATGGCCAAGGCTATCTCCTTATCGCAGGTCTAGGGAGATTCTCAGGCACCAGCAGGTAAGCAACTGACCCCCTGATTTGGTGCCGGGAGTCTGGTCGCGGTGTTGATCCTAACAATCTCTATTTATTTTGTTCATTCATTAGCATGATGTGTTCTAAGGAAATTACTTTTTCACTTTGCCCCATTTCAGAGTAAGAAAGATTTTTTTTTTTTTTACATGTATGTTCAAAAATATGGAACGCTTCACGAATTTGAGTGTCATCCTTGAGCAGGGGCCATGCTAATCTTCTCTGTATTGTTCCAATTTTAGTATATGTGCTGCCGAAGCGACCACTAAGAAAGATTTTATAAGACATTTCACTTTCAGATAGTGGGGGAGAAGGGTATGTGTATGAATTTTTGTCTATTTTCCTAGCATTTTCTTAGGTCACATTCCTAGATATGAAATAACTGCAACTCAAAGACCTAGCATCTTTGAAACTTTTGAAACAATATTAAAAGTATAGTCCATAAAGTTTAATAATGGTATATAACATGGTGTACCCTCTCCAACAAAATTAATTTTAAGAAAAATCTGTTCAGTTGAGCGATGGAAAGAGAAATATTGGTTGTTTTCATTTTATCCTTTCATGGGATTAAGTTTTGCTGTATGTTTATTTTCACTTACATTTTCTCTGGATGACTTGTTGGTTAAAATTTGTTGATGTAATTTCTATTCAGAAGACTGTACTTTAACCTAGACGATATGAAATTGAAATATCTCCAGTAATATTCATAAACAAGTAATGGCACAGCCATCAGGGATTTCTGACCTCCAAATGTGAATGAGAGCTCCCCAAACTGCCAACCCTTGTGGTTATTGCTGAGAAACTGGGGGAATGCAAGAAGCAAGGTGAACAAGGAAAAAGGATTGACCCCTGATAGCTATGGTGCATAAGAAAGGGATGAATTCAGTGAGCCCAGAGGCTTGCATTTTCCCTTATCAAAGGTTTGCATCTTTCCTTATCTTCCCTTCCTTATTCCTTAACCTGATACCCAATCTTTGATGTTCACGCTGCCTACTCCCTTTGTTGCAAACTTGTATATAGCCTGACTTCCCCTCTGCCTCCTTGGAGCAATTTTCTCAGAGCTACTGAAACTCTGTCTTCTTGCCTCAAAGTAAACATTCCTATCAAATAAAATAACTCTTTACTTTTAGACTATATGTTTTAGTCAACAAGGAGATGAATTAAGACACGGAGTGTAGTTCTTGATCTTTCTAGATTTTCTGGTTTCCTGTGGATTTCTTTCTGAGAAAAATAGCACTTCCAAAAAGAAACAATTGTGCTACCCTATCAATCTTTCTTTAATGCATAGTTCCCTTCTTTGCTGGTCCAGAAAATCAATTCAACCAATTAATGTGCTGGAGAATGGAAAGAGAAAAAAAAGATGATGCTTCTGTATGGTAGGCCTTCCTGTCACTTGCAAATACCTCTTAAATGTTTCAAGGAACATTAGCATGAATATGTGAATGGATGTCCCCAGGGAGCCAGGGGAGGGGGGAAAGAAGAAGAATGAGGTTGTTCAGGTGGGTCCTGTTGAAGGTCTTGAGGAAGTGCAGAATGAAGCTGCTATTTCAGTGCTTCTCTTATTCTATTGCTATTATAGCATTAGGGGATCAGAAAAGGAAGAAAGCAGAGAAAAACTTTTCATTTTAGACACAACCTCTATTCTGTGATTGCTCATGAAAGTGTACTTTAAAAAAAAGCTACAATTCCCTTGAATTTGATTGAAAAAAGTAGGAATTAAAATGTTTTTGTTGTTGTTGTTTGGTGGGACCTAGAACAGCAGGGTGCAAAATAAGAAGGGGTTATTTCCCAGTGATCCTTTCTTCTTTACAGGATCCTGATCAAACACTTCAATACAGCAAACTTGTTCTCAGCCAAGAGAGACATTGAGACAAAGTCAGAACCACATTTCAGAGAAGGAAATGTCAACCCAGTCCAGCATTCTTGCCTGGAGAATCCCATGGATGGGAAAGCCCGGTGGACTACAATCCATGAGGTTGCAAAGAAATGGACACGACTTAGTGACTGAGCATGAACATCCGGGGCAACAAGGAAAAGGATTGACCCCTGATTTTGCATAAGAAAGGGATGAATTCAGTGAGCCCAGAGGCTTGCATTTTCCTTATCAAAGGTTTGCATCTTTCCTTATCTTCCCTTCCTTATTCCTTAACCTGATACCCAATCTTTGATGTTCACGCTGCCTACTCCCTTTGTTGCAAACTTGTATATAGCCTGACTTCCCCTCTGCCTCCTTGGAGCAATTTTCTCAGAGCTACTGAAACTCTGTCTTCTTGCCTCAAAGTAAACATTCCTATCAAATAAAATAACTCTTTACTTTTAGACTATATGTTTTAGTCAACAAGGAGATGAATTAAGACACGGAGTGTAGTTCTTGATCTTTCTAGATTTTCTGGTTTCCTGTGGATTTCTTTCTGAGAAAAATAGCACTTCCAAAAAGAAACAATTGTGCTACCCTATCAATCTTTCTTTAATGCATAGTTCCCTTCTTTGCTGGTCCAGAAAATCAATTCAACCAATTAATGTGCTGGAGAATGGAAAGAGAAAAAAAAGATGATGCTTCTGTATGGTAGGCCTTCCTGTCACTTGCAAATACCTCTTAAATGTTTCAAGGAACATTAGCATGAATATGTGAATGGATGTCCCCAGGGAGCCAGGGGAGGGGGGAAAGAAGAAGAATGAGGTTGTTCAGGTGGGTCCTGTTGAAGGTCTTGAGGAAGTGCAGAATGAAGCTGCTATTTCAGTGCTTCTCTTATTCTATTGCTATTATAGCATTAGGGGATCAGAAAAGGAAGAAAGCAGAGAAAAACTTTTCATTTTAGACACAACCTCTATTCTGTGATTGCTCATGAAAGTGTACTTTAAAAAAAAGCTACAATTCCCTTGAATTTGATTGAAAAAAGTAGGAATTAAAATGTTTTTGTTGTTGTTGTTTGGTGGGACCTAGAACAGCAGGGTGCAAAATAAGAAGGGGTTATTTCCCAGTGATCCTTTCTTCTTTACAGGATCCTGATCAAACACTTCAATACAGCAAACTTGTTCTCAGCCAAGAGAGACATTGAGACAAAGTCAGAACCACATTTCAGAGAAGGAAATGTCAACCCAGTCCAGCATTCTTGCCTGGAGAATCCCATGGATGGGAAAGCCCGGTGGACTACAATCCATGAGGTTGCAAAGAAATGGACACGACTTAGTGACTGAGCATGAAATCCACATATTCCCAGGAGTGACTATGTCACGTCTGTATGCAGAACAAGAAGCAACAGTTAGAAATGGACATGGAATAACGGACTAGTTACAAATTTGAAAAGAGTACATCAAGGCTGTATATTGTCAACCAATTATTTAATTTATATGCAGAGTGCATCATGCAAAATGCCAGTCTGGATGAAGCACAAGCTGGAATCAAGATTGCTGGGAGAAATATCAATAACTTCAGGTATGCAGATGACACCACTCTAAAGGCAAAAAATGAAGAGGAACTAAAAATTCTCTTGATGAAGGTGAAAGAGAGAATGAAAAAGCTAGCCTAAACCTCAACATTAAAAAACGAAGATCATAGCATCTGGTCCCATCACTTTATGGCAAATAGATGGACAAACAATGGAAATAGTGACAGACTTTATTTTCCTGGGCTCCAAAATCACTGTGCATGGTGACATCAACCAAGAAATTAACAGACTCTTGCTCCTTGAAAGAAAAGTTATGACAAACCTAGAGTGTGTATTATAAATCAGAGACATCACTTTGCTGACAAAAGTCTGTACAGTTAAAGCTATGATTTTCCCAGTAGTCATGTATGGATGTGAGAGCTAGACCATAAAAAGGCTGAGCGCCAAGGAATTTATGCCTTTGAACTGTAGTGTTGGGGAAAACTCTTGACAGGCCCTTGGACTGCAAGAAGATCAAACCAATCAATCCTAAAGGAAATCAACCCTGAGTATTCATTGCAAGGAAAGATGCTGTAGTTGAAGCTCCAATACGATGGCCACTTGATGTGAAGAGATAACTCATTTGAAAAGAGCCTGATGTTGGGAAAAATAGAAGGCAAAAGAAGGGGAAGACTGAAGATGAGATGGTTGAATGGCATCTCTTGAGTCAATGGACATGAGTTTGAGCAAGCTCCAGGAAATGGTGAAGAACAGGGAAGCTTGGTGTGCTGCAGTCTATGGGGTTGCAAAGAGTTGGACAGGAGTGAGCGACTGAGCTGAGCTATGTCTCAGACACAGGTAAACAATTGCTTCACACACACTGTTTTATTTAATCCTAAATCAAGCTCATGTGGTTAGTTCTGATTATTATGCTAGGTTTATAGAAGAGGATACTGAAGCTTAGACATGATGAGTTACTCACTCAAAATGACACGATTAATAGATGGCAGGATCGGGCTTCATTGGTGGCTTACCAATAAAGAATGTGCCTGCAATGTAGGAGCTGCAGAAGATGTGGGTTCAATCACTGGGTCAGAAAGATCCCCTGGAGGAAGGCATGGCAAGCTACTCCAGAATTCTTGCCTTGAAAATCCCACAGAAAGTGGAGCCTAGTGGGCTACAATCCATAGGATCACAAAGATTCAGACATGGCTGCATAGACTTAGCATGTACGCACACATGCTGAGATTGATCCTGAGAACACTGAAAACTCCAGAGCTGATGGTTCTAAATCCTGAATACACTCTTCCAGCCCAGGTGCCATCAGGCTATGGTAACTTTGCATTGACTTTGTCCTTTACAAATACTCTGAATGAGCCCCCATCCTCAACTTTGCAGGACTATTTTGTATTGTGTCATTCATTTTCATCAGGGGTAGCTACATCATTTGAGAGGCCAGTGCATGTGTGGTGCATGGTAAGTTGCTTCAGTCATGTCCAACTCTTTGTGACACTATGGACTGTTGCCTACCAAGTTCCTCTGTCCACGGGATTCTGCAAGCAAGAATACTGGAGTGGGTTGCCATGCCCTCCTCCAGAAGATCTTTCTGATCCAGGGATCAAACCTGAGTCTCTTATATCTCCTGTATTGGCAGGCAGATTCTTCACCACTAGCACCACCTGGGAAGCCCCATGAGGGGCCAGTTTAAAATGAAGATACCAGCTAGGGTTTGAGAGGTCAACTTTTCTTTCCATGGCAGTGCCATTTCAAACCAAAGCAGATAGGTGACTAGCAAGAGATTACAAGGTACTAGGTATCTGAAAATATGAGGAGGAAGAGGTCCCTGCCAAGGTACCTGCTGAATGTGCCACATAAGTTTGGTTATAATGGTGAAGAACAGGGAAGCGGGGAGCTGGGAAGGGCTACCCACACAGGTAAACAATTGCTTCACACACACTGTTTTATTTAATCCTAAATCAAGCTCATGTGGTTAGTTCTGATTATTATGCTAGGTTTATAGAAGAGGATACTGAAGCTTAGACATGATGAGTTACTCACTCAAAATGACACGATTAATAGATGGCAGGATCGGGCTTCATTGGTGGCTTACCAATAAAGAATGTGCCTGCAATGTAGGAGCTGCAGAAGATGTGGGTTCAATCACTGGGTCAGAAAGATCCCCTGGAGGAAGGCATGGCAAGCTACTCCAGAATTCTTGCCTTGAAAATCCCACAGAAAGTGGAGCCTAGTGGGCTACAATCCATAGGATCACAAAGATTCAGACATGGCTGCATAGACTTAGCATGTACGCACACATGCTGAGATTGATCCTGAGAACACTGAAAACTCCAGAGCTGATGGTTCTAAATCCTGAATACACTCTTCCAGCCCAGGTGCCATCAGGCTATGGTAACTTTGCATTGACTTTGTCCTTTACAAATACTCTGAATGAGCCCCCATCCTCAACTTTGCAGGACTATTTTGTATTGTGTCATTCATTTTCATCAGGGGTAGCTACATCATTTGAGAGGCCAGTGCATGTGTGGTGCATGGTAAGTTGCTTCAGTCATGTCCAACTCTTTGTGACACTATGGACTGTTGCCTACCAAGTTCCTCTGTCCACGGGATTCTGCAAGCAAGAATACTGGAGTGGGTTGCCATGCCCTCCTCCAGAAGATCTTTCTGATCCAGGGATCAAACCTGAGTCTCTTATATCTCCTGTATTGGCAGGCAGATTCTTCACCACTAGCACCACCTGGGAAGCCCCATGAGGGGCCAGTTTAAAATGAAGATACCAGCTAGGGTTTGAGAGGTCAACTTTTCTTTCCATGGCAGTGCCATTTCAAACCAAAGCAGATAGGTGACTAGCAAGAGATTACAAGGTACTAGGTATCTGAAAATATGAGGAGGAAGAGGTCCCTGCCAAGGTACCTGCTGAATGTGCCACATAAGTTTGGTTATAATTGCCTTTGTGCTTTGCCCAGAGATTTCACATGATATGCACACAAATGCAAAAATACCCAGGACCTTGCCAGGGGTGGAGTGATAGGAAAATACAGTCCTCCTTATTCCCCCAAGTGACCAAGTCATCAGCTTGGGAGGATGCAAGGAGTGGTAGAGGGATAAAAACATGGAAGGGGAGATCTTAATGTTCCCTAGGCACCAGACAGCAGAGAATGCATTACTGAGAACCCATCCCAGAAAGGCAGTGGGAAGTAGGACTGTACATAAACTAAGTGTCCAGGTCCCCAGTGGATCCTCCACTGTCCTCTTAGATTCACTTATAAAATATAAATTCAAAGATAAAATTATCAAGTATTTCAAGGTGGCAATTGCAAAGAGTTATATCCCAAGCATAGTGTCTTTCTGAGCCCTGGGCACTTCTGAGTTCAGAGTCCTGTGTGATTGTACTGCATGGTTGCACACTTATCAACGTGGTCCTGGTTTTATTCTCTGAGTTTAGTAAAAGAGGACATGCTTTGTTGAGTAAAAGAGTTTAGTAAAGAAGAAAAGGTGCTTTGTTTAAAGAGTTCGTAACTTACATTGCACAGATTTGTTGTTTTGGTGGCAATACATTTAATGGTTAAAAGTCTGAGTTTAGATATGTTCAGACATGGATTTCAGTCACAACTGTTCATACCTGGTGATCTGAGAAAAGATTTCTGTCTCTAAAAATCTGTGACTTCCATTGTAAAAATGTATTAAAACACACGTCAAAATTTTGAGTTGGTTAAAAATACAATTTTTATCAAAGATTCAACAAAGCATCTGACACATGCCATTGTAGTGTTTGCAATTATTATTATTTATATATGTGATACATATGAATTTGAAAATTTAAGTAAAATATTAGTAAAAATGCTGGTTCATGTCTGGTTCATGTCTTACCACAAAGCCATGCCTAAAAATCCTGAGAAATGTAATCATCACATTATTAAAAAACATTGAGCAGTGACTAAGTACCAGGCACTCCTTAAATATATTTGTTTATGTTATCCCAAGGTACTAGCAAGAGATTACAAGGTACTAGGTATCTGAAAATATGAGGAGGAAGAGGTCCCTGCCAAGGTACCTGCTGAATGTGCCACATAAGTTTGGTTATAATTGCCTTTGTGCTTTGCCCAGAGATTTCACATGATATGCACACAAATGCAAAAATACCCAGGACCTTGCCAGGGGTGGAGTGATAGGAAAATACAGTCCTCCTTATTCCCCCAAGTGACCAAGTCATCAGCTTGGGAGGATGCAAGGAGTGGTAGAGGGATAAAAACATGGAAGGGGAGATCTTAATGTTCCCTAGGCACCAGACAGCAGAGAATGCATTACTGAGAACCCATCCCAGAAAGGCAGTGGGAAGTAGGACTGTACATAAACTAAGTGTCCAGGTCCCCAGTGGATCCTCCACTGTCCTCTTAGATTCACTTATAAAATATAAATTCAAAGATAAAATTATCAAGTATTTCAAGGTGGCAATTGCAAAGAGTTATATCCCAAGCATAGTGTCTTTCTGAGCCCTGGGCACTTCTGAGTTCAGAGTCCTGTGTGATTGTACTGCATGGTTGCACACTTATCAACGTGGTCCTGGTTTTATTCTCTGAGTTTAGTAAAAGAGGACATGCTTTGTTGAGTAAAAGAGTTTAGTAAAGAAGAAAAGGTGCTTTGTTTAAAGAGTTCGTAACTTACATTGCACAGATTTGTTGTTTTGGTGGCAATACATTTAATGGTTAAAAGTCTGAGTTTAGATATGTTCAGACATGGATTTCAGTCACAACTGTTCATACCTGGTGATCTGAGAAAAGATTTCTGTCTCTAAAAATCTGTGACTTCCATTGTAAAAATGTATTAAAACACACGTCAAAATTTTGAGTTGGTTAAAAATACAATTTTTATCAAAGATTCAACAAAGCATCTGACACATGCCATTGTAGTGTTTGCAATTATTATTATTTATATATGTGATACATATGAATTTGAAAATTTAAGTAAAATATTAGTAAAAATGCTGGTTCATGTCTGGTTCATGTCTTACCACAAAGCCATGCCTAAAAATCCTGAGAAATGTAATCATCACATTATTAAAAAACATTGAGCAGTGACTAAGTACCAGGCACTCCTTAAATATATTTGTTTATGTTATCCCATTCCCTCAACAACCTTTTAAATAAATATTGACAAGTCATTTTGTAGATGAAGAAACTGAAGGTGAGGAAAGTTTAACAAAGACCCAAAATTTAATCTTGGGTTTTCTAGGTCTGGCTCAGTGGTAAAGAATCTGCCTGCCAAGCAGGAGAGATGGGTTCAGTTCCTATAATGAGAAGATCTCCTAGAGGAGGAAATGGCATCCCATTACAGTATGCCTGCCTGGGAAATCTCATGGACAGAGAAGCCTGGTGGAGTACAGCCCAGCGGGTTGCAAAAATTCAGACATAACTTATCAAATAAACAACAACAACAAAATTTAACAGTGGATGAAAGAGCTAAGATCTAACCTTCAGTCTGTCTGACTGCAAAGTCTGTGCTCTTAAGCCCTAGGTCATAATGTTGAAAAGAGTCACTCTCAACCCTGGCTACTTACTTAATTTTTTTTTTTTAATGCAGGTGCCTGGGACCCAGCCTACATTACATCAACCAGAATACTGAGAAATGAGGAGCAGAGATAATAAAAAAAACATATATTAATGTATTTCAGGTGATTCTCTTGTGCCATTAAGGTTAGGAAGCAACTATTCTAAGTGTTATAATACACTCAGAATGCTCATATTTTTAATATATTATGTGTTTCGTCATATTAGCAGGTCATTTTGAACTCATGAAGAGCAATGGCAGCTCCAATATATTCTCTTATATTTTTTAGCCCAAGAGTATTGTATTAAGGCAAGCATCAAACAATATCAATTGCAAGAAAACAAAGTTACTCCTTTTTGCATAGGAATAAAGAGTTCTTATTGTCATGGCCTTGTATAATCTTTTATAGATGGGTGTGGGAGTATGATTTATTTTTTTCAAATTCAGAGAAGTGAAAGTGTCTGTGTATTGACCTGAAAGAATGTGTGGAAAACATAGGATGAGGAGAAGAATTACTATAAAATTTGGATCAGGAAATGTCAGGGTGGGCGGATGTAGGATGATGGAAAAGGAGTGTGTCATGAATACTTCATAAGTGAACCTCTGCCTCCTTCTCATTTGTAAGTGTCATTTATAATGGGATGAATAATAGTGTTAAGATGTGTGCATATACCCCTTTATCCAAACAAATGCATGGCAGCCCAGATAAAACTATAATCCAAGGCCAGTACACACAAACCAGACGGGTGATATTGATGATTCAACAACAGTGCCAATTGAAGGGTAATATTCCAGATAATTGTCTAAATTCTCTCATTTTATTCAGAAGAAAGAGGATTAAAAACAAAGCAATGAATTGCCCCAAATGTCCTACTCATTAATTTTGTTTTCCAGCATAACTTTCTATAATGACGTAAAACCAAGGGACTGAAGTTGTGTGCAAATACAGGGGATGATAGAGAGAGCTGCTTCCATCCATTTAAAACAGGTAGTGATCTGACCAAATCATATGTAATCAAACCAAATAAAACCCTACTCTAAAAATGGCACCATTACATATGGTGTTGGCAGAGAATTTGTTCAGATTTTTCCATAAGCTCTTATGGGATGAACTTTTTGGCCAACATAATAATTTGTATATTTCTGAGTTAAAAAAAAAATCTTCAAGTGATGGGTATGGTAAAGAAGGGCAGGTCTCCAAAGATGTTAACAAAGGATATTAGCAAAATTTGACTATTTGTGTTTCTGGAAAAGAATATCTTCATTATATTAAAGTATCAGGTACACTGGAATTCTGCTCTAATATCCAATTCTTTGTGACCTCATGGACTGTCAGGCTCCTCTATCCATGGGATTCTTCCGACAAGAATACTGGAGTGGATTGCCATTCCCTTCTCCAGGAAATATTCCTGACCTAGGAATCAAATCCAGAGCTCCTGCATTGCAGGCATATTCTTTACCATATTATCCACCAGGGAAGCCCTAATAGCATTAAAAATTAAAAAGGGCCTAATTTATGACAACCTAGAACGTATTTCTCAAAAGAGTATTTGAGTTTTTGAGTCAGGATTGGTTGAATTCAGTTCTGATTTTTCTAGCACTAACAAAATAGCCTCGGGCAAGTAAATTAGTGTACTTGAAATTAATTTTATTTACCTGTAAAATGGGAATAAGGATCAACATTCAGGATTATTCTGATGTGTATAGATGATATCAAGGTTTTGCTGGTGGCTCAGTGATAAAGAATCTGCCTGACATGCAGGAGGCACAGGAGACACAGGCTTGATCCCTGGGTTGGGAAGATCCCCTGTAGTAGGTAATGGCAGCTGACTCCAGTATCCTTTACTGGAAAATTCCATGGACAGTGGAGTCTGGTAGCTTACAGTCCATGGGTCACAAGGAGTCAGATACAACTTGAGTGACAGAGCACTCACACATGCACATGTGTTGCAGAAACCAGCCAAACTACAGAGGTCAAAAGAAATTTCCATTAGCAGGAAATGTCCAGTCCCCCAAAATATAGTAACAACTAAGGATAATTAAGATGTCATGAACAACATTTCTAGAGCACTGAGGTAGATCGACAGATAGGAAAGATAATGCTCAGGAGATCATCAGAGCTGCTGGCATACTGTCTTCTGGTTAAGGTGAAAGTGAAAGTCTTTCAGTTGTGTCTGTCTCTTTGAGACCCATGGACAAGCCATGGAATTCACTGGAGTGTGTAGCCTTCCCCTTCTCTAGGGGATATTCCTAACCCAGAGACCAAACCCAGGTCTCCCACATTGCAGGCAGATTCTTTACCATTTGAGACACCAAGGAAACACAAGAATACTAGAGTGAGTGGCCTATCCCTTCTCTAGGGGATCTTCCTGACCCAGGAATCAATCTTGGGTCTCCTGCATTGCAGGTAGATTCTTTACCAGCTGAGCTACAATGGGAGTCCCTTGTTTAAAGTAAGAGTTACAAATTCTACTTCAGTTTTTGCAGTCCCAAGTCCTAAGCAGATGAACAAAATAGTTTCATAAGTGTAAAGACCAAGGGAGGAGCCCACTTATAAGAACTGTGGTATGACTTACAATTTAGGAAGTGAAAGAACATTCCAATTTTAATATTCAGATAGAAGTCTTGCTCTATGCACCAGCAAAGATAACTTGATGTAGAACTGATGTTACTATTGTTATTCAGGCAAAATTTTTACTCTTCCTAACAAATACACACGACAGATAAGGGCTCAGTGATTAAGAATCATTGCCTGGGAAAAACTTGAAATTAATTTTATTTACCTGTAAAATGGGAATAAGGATCAACATTCAGGATTATTCTGATGTGTATAGATGATATCAAGGTTTTGCTGGTGGCTCAGTGATAAAGAATCTGCCTGACATGCAGGAGGCACAGGAGACACAGGCTTGATCCCTGGGTTGGGAAGATCCCCTGTAGTAGGTAATGGCAGCTGACTCCAGTATCCTTTACTGGAAAATTCCATGGACAGTGGAGTCTGGTAGCTTACAGTCCATGGGTCACAAGGAGTCAGATACAACTTGAGTGACAGAGCACTCACACATGCACATGTGTTGCAGAAACCAGCCAAACTACAGAGGTCAAAAGAAATTTCCATTAGCAGGAAATGTCCAGTCCCCCAAAATATAGTAACAACTAAGGATAATTAAGATGTCATGAACAACATTTCTAGAGCACTGAGGTAGATCGACAGATAGGAAAGATAATGCTCAGGAGATCATCAGAGCTGCTGGCATACTGTCTTCTGGTTAAGGTGAAAGTGAAAGTCTTTCAGTTGTGTCTGTCTCTTTGAGACCCATGGACAAGCCATGGAATTCACTGGAGTGTGTAGCCTTCCCCTTCTCTAGGGGATATTCCTAACCCAGAGACCAAACCCAGGTCTCCCACATTGCAGGCAGATTCTTTACCATTTGAGACACCAAGGAAACACAAGAATACTAGAGTGAGTGGCCTATCCCTTCTCTAGGGGATCTTCCTGACCCAGGAATCAATCTTGGGTCTCCTGCATTGCAGGTAGATTCTTTACCAGCTGAGCTACAATGGGAGTCCCTTGTTTAAAGTAAGAGTTACAAATTCTACTTCAGTTTTTGCAGTCCCAAGTCCTAAGCAGATGAACAAAATAGTTTCATAAGTGTAAAGACCAAGGGAGGAGCCCACTTATAAGAACTGTGGTATGACTTACAATTTAGGAAGTGAAAGAACATTCCAATTTTAATATTCAGATAGAAGTCTTGCTCTATGCACCAGCAAAGATAACTTGATGTAGAACTGATGTTACTATTGTTATTCAGGCAAAATTTTTACTCTTCCTAACAAATACACACGACAGATAAGGAAAATATAACTCAGCATGTATAAATAAATGTCCCAAAGCTAGATAAGTAGATAAGTGAATTCCAGATAGTGTATTCAAATCGTGGTTTTTCTGCTTTTAAAATAATACACTGCAACTATACTGTTGTTGGGCATGTAAGTTGGCACAGCCATTGTGGAAAATAGCATGGAAGTTTCTCAAAAAACTAAAAATACAGTTGCCCTATAACCCAACAATTATACTTCTGGGCAAATATTCAAACAAAAATATAACTAAAAAGGTAACATGTTCTCCTATGTTCACAGCAGCACTATTCACAATAGCCAAATCAAGAAAATAACCTAAATGTCCACCAACAGGTGAAAAGATAAAGAAGATGTGATATATATACATATACAATGGAATACTACTCATGCACAAAAAGGAACAAAATAATGCTATTTGGAGTAACGTGAGAAGACCTAGAGATTCTCATAGTAAGTGAATTAAGTCAGACAGAGAAAGACAAATATATTGTATTGCTTATATGTGGAATCTAAAACATGACACAGGTGAACTTTTATAAAACAGAAACATATTCATAGGCATAGGGAACATACCTATGGTTGCCAAGGTGGAGTGGGGGTGGGAGAGGGATAAAGTGGAAGCTCGAGGTTTGCAAGCTCTTACATAAAGGATGGATAAACAAGGTCCTACTGTATACACAGGAACTATAGTTAACAGTCTGTGATAAACCATAATGGAAATGAATATTTTAAAAGAATGTGTGTATACACACACACACACATATATATATATATATATATATATATATATATATATATATATATCTGTAAAGTGAATCACTTTGCTGTACATCAGAAATTAACACATTATAAATAAACTATATTTCAATTTAAAAAAAAAATAAAAGAACAAGTTGAACTAAGGTATAGTTTGCTACCATTAAAAGGAAAAAAAAGCAACAAATAGAAAGCAAAAGCAACTCAACTATTCCAACTCAGAATGGTTTTGGGAGCAGGTGGCAAATTTAAACGTATTCAGCATTGATATAATAAATGTCCCAAAGTTTAAAAATAACGTAGACTAATTTTGAATTTTACCCTTAACAAATACACACGACAGATAAGGAAAATATAACTCAGCATGTATAAATAAATGTCCCAAAGCTAGATAAGTAGATAAGTGAATTCCAGATAGTGTATTCAAATCGTGGTTTTTCTGCTTTTAAAATAATACACTGCAACTATACTGTTGTTGGGCATGTAAGTTGGCACAGCCATTGTGGAAAATAGCATGGAAGTTTCTCAAAAAACTAAAAATACAGTTGCCCTATAACCCAACAATTATACTTCTGGGCAAATATTCAAACAAAAATATAACTAAAAAGGTAACATGTTCTCCTATGTTCACAGCAGCACTATTCACAATAGCCAAATCAAGAAAATAACCTAAATGTCCACCAACAGGTGAAAAGATAAAGAAGATGTGATATATATACATATACAATGGAATACTACTCATGCACAAAAAGGAACAAAATAATGCTATTTGGAGTAACGTGAGAAGACCTAGAGATTCTCATAGTAAGTGAATTAAGTCAGACAGAGAAAGACAAATATATTGTATTGCTTATATGTGGAATCTAAAACATGACACAGGTGAACTTTTATAAAACAGAAACATATTCATAGGCATAGGGAACATACCTATGGTTGCCAAGGTGGAGTGGGGGTGGGAGAGGGATAAAGTGGAAGCTCGAGGTTTGCAAGCTCTTACATAAAGGATGGATAAACAAGGTCCTACTGTATACACAGGAACTATAGTTAACAGTCTGTGATAAACCATAATGGAAATGAATATTTTAAAAGAATGTGTGTATACACACACACACACACATATATATATATATATATATATATATATATATATATATATATATATATAAAGTGAATCACTTTGCTGTACATCAGAAATTAACACATTATAAATAAACTATATTTCAATTTAAAAAAAAAATAAAAGAACAAGTTGAACTAAGGTATAGTTTGCTACCATTAAAAGGAAAAAAAAGCAACAAATAGAAAGCAAAAGCAACTCAACTATTCCAACTCAGAATGGTTTTGGGAGCAGGTGGCAAATTTAAACATGCATCTGATGATCAAATGACTCTTGCTGTGGGAAACCAGATTCCAGGAGCCTACCATGGTATGATAGTTTGGTCCTAATCTAAAGGACTTCAAAGTCATGCAGCTGCAACTTCTTCGTCAGACAGACAGTGGTTGTTTTCATGATTTTTTGTTCTTCACCGTTGTTATGGACCTCTGGAATCTCATGAACTCCAACGCAGTTCATACTTATATAGTATGTGACATAATAGAGTCATCCTGGTCACTGTGTTTCTTACAGTATTTAAGTCAAGGATTGTCCTGGCCTCCATGGTTATGGAAGATTCAAATATTGGCATACTAACTAGATTAATTCCTTCTCAGCTCAAGTCATTTACTGGTGATATGTTTATTTTACTTAACCTCATTGGAACTTCTGAGCTCTCTTTGGAGAATCACTGGAACCACTTGCCCCTGTGCCTCACATAATTAATGTTCCATGGCACCTCTGGCTCCTCTGTGTGAGACTTCAGAGGCACGTGCAAAGGTCCAGAGGAAGAGAGCTATCTTCTTATTGTTCTGTCCAGAAAATGTCAGAAAGGCACTTAATTTCTTTGCAAACTGGAAGAGGAGTAGGTCACAGAGTTTAAACAGTCTTCATTCCTGAGAAGTTTGGGGGAGGGGTCAGGGTTTGAAGAGAGAGGGACATAAACTTCCTTTCCAGCTCCCCAGAATTCTTTTTAAACAATTCTTAATGAGATATTAGAAGAAGCAGTGGAATAGAAAAACAAAAGTTCTTGCTTAGTAAGCAGAAAATCTGTTCAATAAATGCTAAGGAAGGTTTGGGGCTCAGGGGGACATCGGTATACCTATGGAGGATTCAGGTCAATATGTGGCAGTAGAAAACAAAACTCCATAAAAAACAATTTTTTAAAAAAATGTCATGGGTATATTCACTTACTATATTTAGCATTCTCTTGCCTATCTTTGTTCAGATCTATAATTCTCATTCTACCTGAGATATTCTTGAAGGAATAATAACAAAAGGCAGTTATTATCATTTCATTGGGTGTCATATTTCCCTCAATAGCTTCCTCAACCTCTCCCTACTCTTTTACTTGCTTAAAGAACTTAAATACATCTGGCAAAATACTTAACTTTCAATCTCAGAAAAATAGATAAACCATAATGGAAATGAATATTTTAAAAGAATGTGTGTATGCACACACACATATATATATATCTGTTAAGTGAATCACTCTGCTGTACATCAGAAATTAACACATTATAAATGAACTATATTTCAATTTTTAAAAAAATAAAAGAACAAGTTGAACTAAGGTATAGTTTGCTACCATTAAAAGGAAAAAAAAAAAGCAACAAATAGAAAGCAAAAGCAACAGTCCTATTCCAACTCAGAATGGTATTGATGGAATGACAAAGAATCTAGTTCAACAGAAACACTAAAGAGCAATAAAGAATCTACCTTTGATAGTCTACTAAGAGAAGCAATGATGACACTTCTCACAAAACAAATAGTTTTACAAAGAAACCCAATCATAGTTTATTTCTTTTAGGAAAACTATGTTTTCTCCATTTAAAAATATATAAAAATTCCACTGAGCTATTCTCAGTGGTATCCAACATTAGCAGACAGACAATTTACAGGAGATGAATTTTCCACCTCTGGATGCTGTAGTATAGTAAATTGGTGGAGACCTCTTGAAATGACTGAGTTCACCACATGAACAAATGCAGTGAATGCTATTTATGTGTTGTTGTAGCTTGCACATTTAATGAGGTTGAAATCTGAATAAAAATATTTCTACTACAAAAATGAAAAAAATGTTGGAATGAAATCTAGGTTCACTGTTTGTTTAGCATCCCAAGACCCAAACAAAATTTTTCTTCCATAAGATCATATGGAGTGAAAAGGAGTCAATATTCATGAGAAGCTTTGTTTAAAAGACATGAAAGGGATGCTGACAATCTTGCCATTTCACTCCTTTCCCTATCATCTGTATAGACATAATATCTTCTACTTTCAGGAAACCTAGAGCATCTAATAAATTGTTGGTACTCCACATGGAATGTGGATTGTATAATTACTGGCCTCAAAACTCCATAAAAACTTTTAAAAATGTCATGGGTATATTCACTTACTATATTTAGCATTCTCTTGCCTATCTTTGTTCAGATCTATAATTCTCATTCTACCTGAGATATTCTTGAAGGAATAATAACAAAAGGCAGTTATTATCATTTCATTGGGTGTCATATTTCCCTCAATAGCTTCCTCAACCTCTCCCTACTCTTTTACTTGCTTAAAGAACTTAAATACATCTGGCAAAATACTTAACTTTCAATCTCAGAAAAATAGATAAACCATAATGGAAATGAATATTTTAAAAGAATGTGTGTATGCACACACACATATATATATATCTGTTAAGTGAATCACTCTGCTGTACATCAGAAATTAACACATTATAAATGAACTATATTTCAATTTTTAAAAAAATAAAAGAACAAGTTGAACTAAGGTATAGTTTGCTACCATTAAAAGGAAAAAAAAAAAGCAACAAATAGAAAGCAAAAGCAACAGTCCTATTCCAACTCAGAATGGTATTGATGGAATGACAAAGAATCTAGTTCAACAGAAACACTAAAGAGCAATAAAGAATCTACCTTTGATAGTCTACTAAGAGAAGCAATGATGACACTTCTCACAAAACAAATAGTTTTACAAAGAAACCCAATCATAGTTTATTTCTTTTAGGAAAACTATGTTTTCTCCATTTAAAAATATATAAAAATTCCACTGAGCTATTCTCAGTGGTATCCAACATTAGCAGACAGACAATTTACAGGAGATGAATTTTCCACCTCTGGATGCTGTAGTATAGTAAATTGGTGGAGACCTCTTGAAATGACTGAGTTCACCACATGAACAAATGCAGTGAATGCTATTTATGTGTTGTTGTAGCTTGCACATTTAATGAGGTTGAAATCTGAATAAAAATATTTCTACTACAAAAATGAAAAAAATGTTGGAATGAAATCTAGGTTCACTGTTTGTTTAGCATCCCAAGACCCAAACAAAATTTTTCTTCCATAAGATCATATGGAGTGAAAAGGAGTCAATATTCATGAGAAGCTTTGTTTAAAAGACATGAAAGGGATGCTGACAATCTTGCCATTTCACTCCTTTCCCTATCATCTGTATAGACATAATATCTTCTACTTTCAGGAAACCTAGAGCATCTAATAAATTGTTGGTACTCCACATGGAATGTGGATTGTATAATTACTGGCCTCAAATGTATAAACTATGAATTAAGTGTCACTTGAATGGAAAATTATTTGAAGAAAGTACACCATGATTCATTTCTTATGAATGCTTTCATACATCTCTGCAAACGTATTCACCCAAAGAAGTTCTCATAGAAGGAGGCCAAGAAACTACTCTTTCCTGTGATATTTTATCTAGTAATTTTTAAAGTCAAATAATTCACTAACACTAAGAAATTTCCTTTTATTTTTAAGTAGCATACATAGAAATTTCCTGTGCCAGGTTAAATCTTAACCGGATAGCCAACTGAAATTAAAATATTTTCCAACCCACAAAAGCATATTCCACAAAAGACAAAGAAAACACTTGATAGAGATATCAAAGCATAAACTACATGTTATTTAACCCACCTCAAGCTACTAATAGGTACCATGTCTCCTTTCAGAAAGTGCCAACAATAGTTACTCAAAAGTGAACTTTCAGAAACAGATCCATTGTTTTCATGGTTCAAGGTTATAGTATTTTCTTTTCGTTTTTTAAATTTATTTTTAATTGGAGGATAATTTCTTTACAAAGCTGTTTCTGCTTATCAGCTCTAAGTGTACATACATCCTTACCCTCTTGTGCCTCCCTCCATGCCACACCCCTATCTCACTCTACCAGGTCATCACAGAGCACAGCGGTGAGCTCCCTGTGTTATACAGCTGCCTCTCACTAGTTATCTGTTTTACACATGGCAATGTATATATGTCAATGCTACCCTCTCAGTTTATCCCATCCTCTCCTTCCAATGCTGTGTCCACAAGTTCGTTCTCTACCTCTGTGTCTCTATTCCAGTCCTGCAAATAAGTTCATCAATACCACTTCTGGGAGAAAGATAAAAGCATAAACTGCATGCTTTGTTATTAAACCCACCTCAAGCCACTAATGTGCACCATATCTCCTCTTAGAAGTGAGTACCAACTGCTAGGGGCTTCCTTGTTGACTCAGAAGGTAAGAATACAGGCTTCCCTGGTGGTCCAGTGGGTAAAGATACCACCTTGCAGTGCAACCAGTGCTGGTTTGATTCCTGGCCTGGGAAGATCCCACGTGCCATGGAGCGACTGGGCCCATGTGTCCAACTACCGGGCCAGTGCTCTGAAGCACATGCGCCCAGAGCCAGTGTTCTGCAATGGGAGGCTCACACAGGCCAAAGAACAATGATGGATGAAAATAAGTAAATGAAAGACCAATAGAAGTAGCCAGAAAAAAAAAAAAAGCACTTGCAAAAAAGAAGGTAAGAATACACCTGCAATGCAGGAGACATGGTTTCTATCCCTGTGTCCCTGGCTCAGGAAGGTCCCCTGGAGAAGGGATTGGCTACCCATGCCAGTATTCTTGCCTGGTGAATCCCATGAACAGAGGAGCCTGGGGGCGGGGGGCTGCAGTCCATGGGGTCACAAATAGACACGACTGAGAAACTCACACTTTCCAACTGATAGTTACTCAAAAGCAAACTTCCAGAATTGGATTCATTGGTTTCATGATTCAAAGATATAGTACTTTCTGATCAAAGACAAACTATAGATCTTGTATATAATGAAAACTGAAATAGTGAAACATAAATAGTCTGTGCATCCTTGGTTCCTATCATTTAGGAGTTAGCTTAGTGTTATTAGAGGATGGTATATGATATTACCAAGGATAGATTTTTTTGCTGTGCCAGATTGCAGAGGTACTTTCCTGCTAATAAGAGAAGTGAGGACTAATTTAAAGGACAAAGAGTCAGTAGCAACTATTGACCAAGGGGTGCTGTAATCAGCATTGTACTAAGGAATAAAAATTTGTGACAACATTTTGTCAGTTGAATAATGGAATGGTATCCAGATCTTCTGGTTATAATTACAGTTTTTCAAGTAAGATATGATGAGAGATTGGCTTTAATGTAGTGACATTTGGGATAGACAGGGGAAAATAGATCTAAGAAATCTCTAGTTATAGCTAGCATTGTGTATTGCTGATACGGGGAGAGGGAATTATAGAAAAGGCAGACATCAAAAATAATAGCAAATGCCCTAGTTTGGGAAGCTGAATCAATGACTTTAAGAGAGCAAGGGCTGTAGAGAACAAACTTGTAGACATAGTGGGGAAAGGAGAGGGTGAGACAAGGTGTGAGAGTAGTGTTGATATATGTGCACTACCATGTGTAAAATAGATAACCAGTGGAAAGCCGCTGTACAACACGGGAGCTCAGCGTGGTGTTCTCTGATGAACGAAAGCTGTGGGATGGGGTTTGGGAGGGAAATCCAAGAGGGAGGGGATGTAAGTATACTTATAGCTGATTCACATTAACATACAGCAAAAACTAACATATTGTAAAGCAATTATTCTCCAATCAAAACAATTAAAGAGAGAGAGAGAGAGAGGAAGGTAGAGAACATTTAGAAGAAGAGAAGTTCTACTTCAGAGATGCCTGTAATTAAAGGAGATGTATGAAACATGTATAAAAGCAAGTCTGGGAGAAGGGTGGGAGATGGGAGTGGTGGGCCGTGTTTACACCTATGGCTAATCCATGCTTATGAATGGCAGAAATCAGTCCAATAATGTAAAGCAATCATCAATCAATTAAAAACCAACATGTCTGGAATATAGGGAAAAGCACTATTTCCTTTCCTTTTCCCTTAGGAAATAGATGGGACAATTTCACCTGAAGAAGGTGAGTCTCTGGCTTGCAATTGCACTATGGATGCCTAAGGGTCTCTATTATTGATGCCAACTAGTTCCCGGCCCTTCATTCATGTCTATCTTTCCCTGAACTTCCACTTTTCAAAAAGGAAGAAAAGCTCTCTGATCATATTCTCTCAACCAGCATTACCCGATGACAATATGTTTTAACAGTAGAAACCAAAAATAATAATAATAACAAACAGTAGAAACCAGATAAAGATTAGAACGCCTTATAACCTTGATTTCTAAAAACCCAGCCACTTACTTTTATACTATTGTTGTCATAGTCTGGGAATTTTAAATACTTTAATTCCAGTGTGGTTGAGTACTCTTTTCAAGTACTGAATTAGTACTGAACTATTTTTGTTATCAGCAATTGTACTAATAATTGTGCTATTAAAATAGATCTAAGCAATAGCTGCCCTAGTTTGGGAAGCTGAATCAATGACTTTAAGAGAGCAAGGGCTGTAGAGAACAAACTTGTAGACATAGTGGGGAAAGGAGAGGGTGAGACAAGGTGAGAGTAGTGTTGATATATGTGCACTACCATGTGTAAAATAGATAACCAGTGGAAAGCCGCTGTACAACACGGGAGCTCAGCGTGGTGTTCTCTGATGAACGAAAGCTGTGGGATGGGGTTTGGGAGGGAAATCCAAGAGGGAGGGGATGTAAGTATACTTATAGCTGATTCACATTAACATACAGCAAAAACTAACATATTGTAAAGCAATTATTCTCCAATCAAAACAATTAAAGAGAGAGAGAGAGAGAGGAAGGTAGAGAACATTTAGAAGAAGAGAAGTTCTACTTCAGAGATGCCTGTAATTAAAGGAGATGTATGAAACATGTATAAAAGCAAGTCTGGGAGAAGGGTGGGAGATGGGAGTGGTGGGCCGTGTTTACACCTATGGCTAATCCATGCTTATGAATGGCAGAAATCAGTCCAATAATGTAAAGCAATCATCAATCAATTAAAAACCAACATGTCTGGAATATAGGGAAAAGCACTATTTCCTTTCCTTTTCCCTTAGGAAATAGATGGGACAATTTCACCTGAAGAAGGTGAGTCTCTGGCTTGCAATTGCACTATGGATGCCTAAGGGTCTCTATTATTGATGCCAACTAGTTCCCGGCCCTTCATTCATGTCTATCTTTCCCTGAACTTCCACTTTTCAAAAAGGAAGAAAAGCTCTCTGATCATATTCTCTCAACCAGCATTACCCGATGACAATATGTTTTAACAGTAGAAACCAAAAATAATAATAATAACAAACAGTAGAAACCAGATAAAGATTAGAACGCCTTATAACCTTGATTTCTAAAAACCCAGCCACTTACTTTTATACTATTGTTGTCATAGTCTGGGAATTTTAAATACTTTAATTCCAGTGTGGTTGAGTACTCTTTTCAAGTACTGAATTAGTACTGAACTATTTTTGTTCTCAGCAATTGTACTAATAAATTGTGCTATTAAAATTGTGTTTTAGCATTTTCTTTCACCCTTTAACATCTACTTGAACTGTTAGGCCCATAACTTTTTTATCCTAGTGAATTCTCACAACAGTATTTAGCAATTTTCCTCTCTGTGCTTTCTCTGCTTAATTGTTTAGTAGTGGAGTACTAGCTAAAGTTTAAGGTAGTTTCTAGCTTTAATGTCATTAATCCATAACATACAAAGGTGTATGGAAAAGAATAATTCTATAGGTATTTTTATTAAGGGAAGTATCCATGATTGTGTTTTGTGGGATGGAAAATGTGAAAATACTCATCAGCCTTGGGAAGAGAATTATCACAGGGCTTCATTTCTGGAAATCTCTGTTGCAGGTGAGATTTTAGAAAATCTTTGCAAAAGAGGAGAGAAGATGAAAGGATAATGAATCACATGAGTGAAACTATGAGTGAGAAAAGCATTGTAGGGGACAGGGTAGGAGGTGAGAATGGAGAGAGAACAGTGGGTTCTTGGCTCCTCCACACCTTCTGCTTGATAATCTAAAAAGCCAGAAGAGTAGGGGAAGGGAAGGGAGCAGCGTCAATTCATAGGCCATCTAGGGAAGCCCATGAATTGGATCCTTAGAGTCTGGGTAAAGAAGCATAAATTTTATGGCCCTCACTAAAGATAAGGGGATAGATAGGTTCTTTTTTAAATTTTTTTGATTATAAAGAGTCTTCAAAGAGAGCCATAGTTCTGATGTCCTCACAGAGGAAAACAGGGCTGACATTATGACCATAATGGTGATGATGATGATGATGATCACTACAGTAATAATAATCTCCAATAGCTATGAAATGTTTCACACCATCTTCTCATCTGAAATATCTCTTTTTTTGGTGAAAGTGAAAATGAAGTTGCTCAGTCCTGTCTCTTTGCGACCCATGGACAAGTCATGGAACTCTCCAGGCAAGAATACTGGAGTGGGTAGTCCTTCCTTTCTCCAGGGGATCTTTCCAACTTAGGGATCAAACCCAGGTCTCTCACATTCTGGGAATTTTAAATACTTTAATTCCAGTGTGGTTGAGTACTCTTTTCAAGTACAAACTTTTCAGCAATTGTACTAATAAATTGTGCTATTAAAATTGTGTTTTAGCATTTTCTTTCACCCTTTAACATCTACTTGAACTGTTAGGCCCATAACTTTTTTATCCTAGTGAATTCTCACAACAGTATTTAGCAATTTTCCTCTCTGTGCTTTCTCTGCTTAATTGTTTAGTAGTGGAGTACTAGCTAAAGTTTAAGGTAGTTTCTAGCTTTAATGTCATTAATCCATAACATACAAAGGTGTATGGAAAAGAATAATTCTATAGGTATTTTTATTAAGGGAAGTATCCATGATTGTGTTTTGTGGGATGGAAAATGTGAAAATACTCATCAGCCTTGGGAAGAGAATTATCACAGGGCTTCATTTCTGGAAATCTCTGTTGCAGGTGAGATTTTAGAAAATCTTTGCAAAAGAGGAGAGAAGATGAAAGGATAATGAATCACATGAGTGAAACTATGAGTGAGAAAAGCATTGTAGGGGACAGGGTAGGAGGTGAGAATGGAGAGAGAACAGTGGGTTCTTGGCTCCTCCACACCTTCTGCTTGATAATCTAAAAAGCCAGAAGAGTAGGGGAAGGGAAGGGAGCAGCGTCAATTCATAGGCCATCTAGGGAAGCCCATGAATTGGATCCTTAGAGTCTGGGTAAAGAAGCATAAATTTTATGGCCCTCACTAAAGATAAGGGGATAGATAGGTTCTTTTTAATTTTTTTAGATTATAAAGAGTCTTCAAAGAGAGCCATAGTTCTGATGTCCTCACAGAGGAAAACAGGGCTGACATTATGACCATAATGGTGATGATGATGATGATGATCACTACAGTAATAATAATCTCCAATAGCTATGAAATGTTTCACACCATCTTCTCATCTGAAATATCTCTTTTTTTGGTGAAAGTGAAAATGAAGTTGCTCAGTCCTGTCTCTTTGCGACCCATGGACAAGTCATGGAACTCTCCAGGCAAGAATACTGGAGTGGGTAGTCCTTCCTTTCTCCAGGGGATCTTTCCAACTTAGGGATCAAACCCAGGTCTCTCACATTGCAGGCAGATTCTTTACCATCTGAGCTACACAGGAAGCCCCAGAATACTGGAATGGGTAGCCTATCCTTCTCCAGATGATTTTTCCAACCCAGGAATCAAACCAGGGTCTCGTTCATTGAGGTAGATTCTTTACCAGCTGAGCTGCAAGGGAATTCCATCTTTTTGGCACATCTCTAATTTTACCTTTCTAGCTTCCTTGATGGTTCAATGGGTAAAGAATATACCTACAATGCAGAAGACCTATGTCAGTTTGAACCCTGGGTCAGGATGATACCCTGGAGGAGGAAATGGCAACCCACTCCAGTATTCTTGCCTGAAAAATCTCATGGACAGAGGAGCCTGGTGGACTGTAGCCCATGGGGTTGACAGTCAGACACAACTGAACTACTAAGCATGTAATTTTTTTTTTTTTTTTTAAGATTTATTTATTTATTTTGGGCGGGGGTTGGGTTGGGGAGAGGGGGAGTGAGTGGGCCACTTCTATTGGTCTTTCATTTCTCCATTTTCATCTGTCTTTGTTCTTTGGCCTGTGTGGGCCTCCCATCGTGGTGGCCTCTGTCTTTGCAGAACGCAGGCTCTGGGCGCATGCGTCCCAGAGCTCCAGCTCGGTAATTGGACACATCAGTCCAGCCGCTCCGCGGCACGTGGGATCTTCCCAGGCCAGGGATCGAACCGGCGCCCCTTGCACTGCAGGGCGGTGTCCTTATCCACTGGACCACCAGGGGAAGCCCTAAGCATGTAATTTTACAGTAAGTGGGAAACTACTCGTTGAACTTCAGAGACATGTATCCAACTGACCACTCAACATCCCTAAACTGGTTTCCTGTAAAATACTGGCCCTTCAACAGTCCATTTTCATAAATGGGCACTTACATTTTCAGTACCATTGGGCAGCTTTCTTGCCCCCACATTTATCAGCAAATCTTCCTATTGCCAGCAGTCTGAAATGACCAATCATCTTCTTTCTCATTATGAGATTCTGCTTTTCAGGAGGAATTTTTACTGACATCTTTCATGCCTTTGAGATATCAAAAGAGTTTTATAATTCTGATATACAAATAGTTTTATAATTTTGATATGTATAAAGTTCTCTGAGGAACTATAGTGTCTATCAGTCACAATTCATAAAATAAAAAATATAATATAGAATACGTACAGTCAGCAACTAATGATAGGATAAAGAGATAACAATTTGGGCTTCAAAAACTGACTTTAAGCCCAAATGATGTCTCTGTGTTCATGTGCAATAGTAGGAGAAAAGTGTAGAAGTATATGGAAATTCAACAACAGCCTTGATGAAAAGCATTTATTAAATTCTTAATGCTAGAGGATATAAAAGTACAGAAATACAAAGATGAAAAAGAAAAAGTGGACATCTTAAGAAACTCTTAATCTAGGAAGAAAGTCAGAGAAATAGCTATAATAATCACAGACTCAATTGTCCAAACTTACTTTAAGAACACTGTTCCACTGGTGGGAGCAACCCAAATGGATAAGGAAACAAACGAAATTTTTATGGTAACTTAGCAAACCCAAACTCCATAATTAAGGCCAAATATCATAGGGAATATGATTTATCAAATCTCATAGTTATTCATATTTTTTAAAAAGTAACAACAGAGTCTTGTAAATAGCCAAGAAATCTTTTTTTTTTTTTTTTTTAAATCCCTACATATCTGCTATAACTATGTTGTGATACAAAGTGCCTCCTCATGGTGAAAGGGCTTCCAGAACTCAGGCTAAAGTCTCTATTAGGTTTACTTCCCAAGAGAGTCTGTGTATCTGGGTGATCCATCCTTTAAAGACATGAACACTGCATTGGGTTATTCCAGTAAATCAAGTAAGCTACTGAGTGATATAATGCTAGGAGCACTAAACTCCTTGTGAGCTTTAATTCAAGAATGACATAGAGAAGATGGAGCACCCGAACACAAGCCAAGCTTTGGAAGCTGTTCTCATGTACTTGGTTGTGTTTAAAATACATTTATTATCACTGACAAGAAAATGATTCTACTAAAATGCAATCATCGTGGAAACTAAACACAGCCCTAAACCCAAAGCCACCGTTTACATTAAAGTACTGTTTATCCATCAAATGCTTTTGAGGATCTACTATGCCTTAGACACTCTTGCAGAAAGAAGAAATACAATAAAAAAAACTTGGTGCCAGTTTCCACAAGTGAATAGATTAGTGATAAACACTATCTTGAACAATCAATTAACACATAAAATACTTGTTTGGATGAACGTGGATAAAAAGTATCATAGGTGAAAGTCTGTCTCAAAGTCACAATGAAGCTGAGTTTGAAAAGTGGATAACAGGTAGACTAGCAGACAAGTGAGAGTGGATGATTTAGAAAAAAAGAGAGCAGAATTTTTAAAGGCCTAGGTATTGGAAATTTGCTGAGACGGCAGTTTCTCTGTTTCTTAACATCTGGCATTCCTGTTTAACTGCTGCTTAAACTTGACATTTAGCAGAACATTCAGCCACTGGACAGTCAGAATGATTTGTCAAGGTAAACAGAATGCAATGGTTTCTTAGTCCCTAGGTTAGACAAGGCAATAGTCCAAGTAGTAATATTTATTCTGTTGTAGGTAGTATGAGGCAATATTTCTTAGAAATATGATTTTCATTATTTTTGTGGGTTGCTGAATATAAATGGCATAAAAGAATAATTTGATGTAAATAACATTTCTTAATAAATTATATACATTCTATGAATTGATTTTTCATTTATTTTTTAAGACCACAGACATCTACAGAGAGACTACCACATACCCACCACTGTACTAGACTCTGGAGACAAAGGAACAGATAAAATAGCCCCAACCTTCAAGATTCAAAGTCTACTGGGATATTCAGATACATTTAAATAGATAGTTATAAAATAGCATGATCAATGTCACAATGGCAGAGAATGGGTAACAGAAACAGGAACAAGGGTAATTCTAACAAGAGTGATATAATGCTAGAGCACTAAACTCCTTGTGAGTTTTTAAAAACATAGAGAAGATGGAGCACCGAACACAAGCCAAGCTTTGGAAGCTGTTCTCATGTACTTGGTTGTGTTTAAAATACATTTATTATCACTGACAAGAAAATGATTCTACTAAAATGCAATCATCGTGGAAACTAAACACAGCCCTAAACCCAAAGCCACCGTTTACATTAAAGTACTGTTTATCCATCAAATGCTTTTGAGGATCTACTATGCCTTAGACACTCTTGCAGAAAGAAGAAATACAATAAAAAAAACTTGGTGCCAGTTTCCACAAGTGAATAGATTAGTGATAAACACTATCTTGAACAATCAATTAACACATAAAATACTTGTTTGGATGAACGTGGATAAAAAGTATCATAGGTGAAAGTCTGTCTCAAAGTCACAATGAAGCTGAGTTTGAAAAGTGGATAACAGGTAGACTAGCAGACAAGTGAGAGTGGATGATTTAGAAAAAAAGAGAGCAGAATTTTTAAAGGCCTAGGTATTGGAAATTTGCTGAGACGGCAGTTTCTCTGTTTCTTAACATCTGGCATTCCTGTTTAACTGCTGCTTAAACTTGACATTTAGCAGAACATTCAGCCACTGGACAGTCAGAATGATTTGTCAAGGTAAACAGAATGCAATGGTTTCTTAGTCCCTAGGTTAGACAAGGCAATAGTCCAAGTAGTAATATTTATTCTGTTGTAGGTAGTATGAGGCAATATTTCTTAGAAATATGATTTTCATTATTTTTGTGGGTTGCTGAATATAAATGGCATAAAAGAATAATTTGATGTAAATAACATTTCTTAATAAATTATATACATTCTATGAATTGATTTTTCATTTATTTTTTAAGACCACAGACATCTACAGAGAGACTACCACATACCCACCACTGTACTAGACTCTGGAGACAAAGGAACAGATAAAATAGCCCCAACCTTCAAGATTCAAAGTCTACTGGGATATTCAGATACATTTAAATAGATAGTTATAAAATAGCATGATCAATGTCACAATGGCAGAGAATGGGTAACAGAAACAGGAACAAGGGTAATTCTAACAAGAGTGGATATAAATATGGGGAAACTAATAGAATGTGACCTAGCTTATGAGTAATGAGAAAGTGTTTCTAGGTTATGAAATAGTATAAACAATCAAAAAGAAGGTATAAAATATTATGGATTAGTAGGGAAATTCCATAGAAAATTTACTGTGCAGGAAGCCTGCTCTCACTGAAAATATAGGCAATGAGTTTAAATGTATTTACACCTTCAATGGTTTGTGTTCTCTTTTTGTCTTTACTCAGACAAACAACAAAATTGCATTGTAGGCTGTTTTATATGGCTCCGGCTCTTTAACATGCAATAAAGAAGCAATGCTTTTTGATACAGTTGAACAGTTGCTGTTAAGAACATGATTAACAAATGAGTCAAAATGTGCAGCTGAGGGTTAGTTAATGCATTATATCAATGTTAATTAAACTATTATTAAAAGGCTGACTGCTGCCTCTCATATTGCTAGAATTTACACACACACTTCATTAATCTTTGCCCTCCCTGTGGGGTAAGTCACTGCACCTGTTCATCTTCATAAGCAGAAGTATTGCCTGCCAGATAGCTGGTGTGCAGTTCGAGAAACTCGGGGATGACATTCGGCAGATCAAAGAGAAACATCTCGGTGTTAGACAGAGATTTTATTTTCACCTCATTTTGGTGACCACACCCAGGCCCTTTCTTATTGCTTATCTGAGTAGACTTGTAAGACATACTCATTAATTCCTCCTACCAATGACATCTACATCAATTTCAAACACTCATGATTTTCATTATTTTTGTGGGTTGCTGAATATAAATGGCATAAAAGAATAATTTGATGTAAATAACATTTCTTAATAAATTATATACATTCTATGAATTGATTTTTCATTTATTTTTTAAGACCACAGACATCTACAGAGAGACTACCACATACCCACCACTGTACTAGACTCTGGAGACAAAGGAACAGATAAAATAGCCCCAACCTTCAAGATTCAAAGTCTACTGGGATATTCAGATACATTTAAATAGATAGTTATAAAATAGCATGATCAATGTCACAATGGCAGAGAATGGGTAACAGAAACAGGAACAAGGGTAATTCTAACAAGAGTGGATATAAATATGGGGAAACTAATAGAATGTGACCTAGCTTATGAGTAATGAGAAAGTGTTTCTAGGTTATGAAATAGTATAAACAATCAAAAAGAAGGTATAAAATATTATGGATTAGTAGGGAAATTCCATAGAAAATTTACTGTGCAGGAAGCCTGCTCTCACTGAAAATATAGGCAATGAGTTTAAATGTATTTACACCTTCAATGGTTTGTGTTCTCTTTTTGTCTTTACTCAGACAAACAACAAAATTGCATTGTAGGCTGTTTTATATGGCTCCGGGCTCTTTAACATGCAATAAAGAAGCAATGCTTTTTGATACAGTTGAACAGTTGCTGTTAAGAACATGATTAACAAATGAGTCAAAATGTGCAGCTGAGGGTTAGTTAATGCATTATATCAATGTTAATTAAACTATTATTAAAAGGCTGACTGCTGCCTCTCATATTGCTAGAATTTACACACACACTTCATTAATCTTTGCCCTCCCTGTGGGGTAAGTCACTGCACCTGTTCATCTTCATAAGCAGAAGTATTGCCTGCCAGATAGCTGGTGTGCAGTTCGAGAAACTCGGGGATGACATTCGGCAGATCAAAGAGAAACATCTCGGTGTTAGACAGAGATTTTATTTTCACCTCATTTTGGTGACCACACCCAGGCCCTTTCTTATTGCTTATCTGAGTAGACTTGTAAGACATACTCATTAATTCCTCCTACCAATGACATCTACATCAATTTCAAACACTCATGTTATGTCACAGGCATATTCTCCAAGATTCAGAAGTTAAAATGTGTGACAAAAATGCAAGTATTGGGACAGTGTCTCTATTTTACACTCCAGAAATATGGCTGAATATAGAAGATAATGAAGAGAAGCAAAAAATACTGATAGGGCAGGCACAGCACAGGCTCATTTGCAAAGGATTATTTGGAGACATGAGAAATAGAATCTCTCTAAAGATGCTCAAAGATTTTGGAGCTATAAGGGGCAAAAGAAATAAAAACAGTGATAAGAGTAGTTATCTCTTATGGAAAACCTACTCCATCAAGTGCTATGTTTTCAACTTTGGATATTTTATTTCACTTAATCTCTATTGGCTTTCATTGGAGCTCAAAATTATCCCCAGTTTATGCTCAAAGATGCCCAGGTTCCAGTGAAGAAGAGACTTGCCCACTGTCCCACAGCTAGAAAGAGGCAGAATTGGATTCTAATGGATCTCTATCCACTGCACTCTTAGTCACTCTCTTGAATCGTTTATACATTTGATAGCTACCAGCAACACTCCACCTGTGATTCCAATCAAGACAACCCACTGAGTTTGTAAACACTGGTCCTATGGATATTATCGACTTCCCTGGTGGCTCAGACAGTAACGAATCTGCTTGCAATGCAGGTTGGATCCCTGCGTTGAGAAGATGCCCTAAAGAAGGAAATGTCAATCCACTCTAGCAATTTTGCCTGTGAAATCCCATAGACAGAGAAGCTCAGTGGAATACAATCCATAGGGTTGCAAAGAGTCGGACATGACTGAGTGAATAACATGGATGCTATGCTTCTGTTATGAGTGGTTTGTTAGAAACGTATTGCTAAAAGAATGGATTTCAAGGTAAATGGGGTGGTGGGGGGCTGACCTAAGAGATTATTACTTGTTCATCAGAAGAGTTTATAGAAAAAATATTTGAGTTCTCCAAACTCTAGACTCTAGGCCTTTAACTTTGTAGGACTAGCCCTCAACTCTGCTGTATCTGTACAAAAGTGGTATCTTTTGAAATCATATGGAATTATGAAATTATACCAGTAAGAGATATTATACCCACTTAAAAATACAACTGCAAATTACATCAGAATGGCTCATTTCAGCTGAGCAACATGTTCTTACCCTGTAGGATACTATGAGAGATGACAAATTAAAATCAGAAGACTACTTAGTGAGCATGGTATCAGAGAAAAAAGGAATTGAATGAATATAAATATCTACAGAAACAAAACTTTCAATTAGACTGGATTACAAATGATTGGGGCATAAGACCTCTGTCAGATCAATGAAAGCACACTGACAAAAGTTCTGTTTTTAGCCTTTTATTTCCTCTGGGCTCTATATTGGTCACTCCATCCTTTTGAAAAGTAGCTTACAGAAGCACAAATTCCAACCTGGAGGTCTAGGAAGGGGAGGTAGATGAAAGGGAAGTTCAAGAAGAAGGGGACATATGTATACATATGGCTGATTCATGTTGATGTTTGGCAGAAAACAACAAAATTCTGTAAAGCAGTTATCCTTCAATTAAAAAAATTAATTAATTTTAAAATTCCAATGATACATTTCTGAAGTTACATTCTAGTTATTATAATTGGATTCAAACGGCTGGACACTTTCAAAGTATTAAATGTGTTCCATTTATTTAAAAAAAAAAATTCTTTGGAGGTGACCTTAACATTATTTACAGTTCATGTGCTTTCAAATGTGTTAAGAAAAATGACCACTAAGTGTGCCAGCACTACATGAAGTGATGGGAATGCAAGGTAAGTCCTTCAATAGGCTCTTGATTGGTTTGCATGAGTCCTGTCTTGCTATTCTGACATCATTTACACTGGATCCAGTGTGAGTTTTCCAAAACAGCAAATTCAAACACATCAATTTTATCTATTTTCTGGTACATTTTCTGAAATAGATGCCCTACCATTATGCTTATTATAGTCTCAGAATCCTTAATAGGAGCTTGTTGTTCAGTCACTAAGTCACATCCCATTCTTTGTGACCCCATGAACATCAGGCTTCCCTGTCCTTCACTATCTCCTTGAGTTTGCTCAAAATCATGCCCGTGTGTTGATGATACCATCCAAATATCTCATTCTCTGTCACCTCCTCCTCCTGTCCTCAATCTTTCCGAGCATCAAGGTCTTTTCCAATGAGTTGGTTCTTCACATTAGATGGCCAAAGTATTAGAGCTATAATATGAACTAGAGGCCCATAGTATGTTGCCCCTACCCACCTTGTTTCTCACCAAGGTCTGTTTGTTTGTTATGGTCCAAACACATGGTTTTTCAATCATTGAATGTACCAGTGTATTTGCTTCCAGAAATCTCTTTACATGCAGCTTACCTAAACTAAGGTGCTCCTACCTCTCTTTTATCTATTTAATTCCTACTTATCTTTTATATTTGGATAACATTTTATTCCTTAGAGAAAGATTTCTCTGAGTTCACAATCTAGGTCAAGTTGCCCTACTATTTACTCTAATATTACTGGGAAACTCCTTCATGTACCTGCTCTAAATTTTAATTTGTATTTATCCTTATAGTTATTTGATCAATATCTGTTTATTCCACGATACTCTAAACTACAAAAGTGTTCTATTTGAAAAACAGTATCTCACAAGCATAGTACTGACACATAGCAAATGTTCCCAAACATTTATTGAGTAAATTAATGCAGGCCATTGTAGCTTTCTGGATTTCACTGAGATTTTTTTTCAAAAATGAAAATTTTAGATTAGTTTATATTACTGTAAAATGCCTTTATACTCATTTTAAAAATTTCACCACTATAAAAATAAATACAGTAGAGAATAAAGACCTGACAAAATTCTTGTGTGGTTCTCAAGAAATGACACCTACTTTAGTTTAAAGGAATATCTTTCATTTATTCTGTGGAATAATTGTATGTGTGTGGTTTTTACATGAAAGAGGCCATGCTATTTGGAGAGCCTCTTTTACCATTTCATATGATGTAGAGACCTTTTGATACCAATCTCTCTCTATATATATATGTATAAATCAATTTATATTTTTGATACTCATCTGAGATTCCATTGAATGGATATATTAAAATTTGTTTCACTTGTTCCAAGTTGATGTTCATTTAATTTATAATTTATAAATTATTTATTTAATTTATAATTACAATTATAAATTATGCCTATTGTTGTAGGCCCATTAAATATATTTTTTTAATATTATATTACTAACAATGGCATTGCTGAGTAAGGAGAAAGTGGAAGTTGCTTAGATACTTAGCATGTGTGACTCTTTGTGACTCCAAGGACTGTAGTCCACCAGGATCCATGGTCCATACAATTCTCCAGGCAAGAATACTGGAGTGGGTTGCCATTCCCTTCTCCAGGAATATTCCCAACCTAGGAATCAAATTCAGATCTCCTGCACTGCAGACAGACTCTTTACTATATGAGCCACCAGAGAAACAACTACTGAACAAAAAGATGACTGTCTTAAATGCTGACATTCTTTTTTCTTAAATTTCTTCCAAAAAGATTATATAATTTAAGTGTCCACTAATTGTAAATGAGTGTCTCCATATTGAACACTTTCATAAGCTGAAAGATTTCATTAACCTGTGAAATTAATCACTCTATTCCCCTAAAACTTAATGCTCTTAGGAATGAGATAACTCACATAAAGAAAACATAATAATTGTAAATGAGAAGATAATGGCATATATCCTTTTAATTACTGGGTAGATTTCTTAAAGCATCATTGTTTGGAGTCTCTGAGGTAGCAATTGAAAAAAACACTGATAAGGCCCTGATTTTTTAAGATTAAAGTGTTTTAGTCCATGGAACTTTAGTTTTATCATAAAATAATTTGTAAGAGTGAAAGGCAACTTAAAATTTTGAAGAAAAAGGAGACTAAATAACTGTGCCCATGAGCACAACTAAAACTTTCCACTTGAGTGACTGTAGGTCCAATTTTCTAAGAAAAATTTATCTAATGGTGGTTTACACCTGTTGTCTCTCATTATGAATATTTGAACTAATAAAACTTAAATAATTACAGAAAGTTTCATAAATATTTTCCAATCACCAAACATTTTACACCCCTTTCTCCTTGTGTTTGGAAGCTTTCTGTAGACTGCCATGGACATCCAAGTTGTGGCAATAAGAGGTAGAAGTCATACCCTGGGAGGAAGTCAATTGAGAATTATTTCAAAGGAAAAAAATGAAAAAAAGTACATTAATTCAGAATTTTGTTATACTGTAAACTGAGACTTTGCTGAAAAGTCCAAGTATTATAGATGGTAGGATAAACAAGCAATTATAGCCAGCAAAAGTTGATCAAATCCGAACCAAGTTCTTTTGCCATCTAATTTTTCTGATCAGAGCCAACCGGGAATATGGAAAGATAGGATGACCATCATGTGAAATAGTACAAAGAAAATTGTTTCCCTAGTCTACCTTAGCATTCCAGTGCCACAATTAACTTACTTTTTTGCTAAAAGGAAGTTATTCCTTCATTCAAACTCGCTTCTTGTATCTCAGACCTATTTTCACTTGATTAATCTTGAATGAAAAGAAAGCACAGCTGATCACATCTCTACTCAATAGCTATGACAATCCCTCCCACTAGGTAAGCCTCTGGCTGTTTCTACATGACATCAAGAAAAACATTTAGAAAGTTAGCATTTAGCAGTGTTATGGAAATTGGGAGCCAGATTATTATTTGCCAGGGAGGCTGTTCTGTGCATTCTAAGATGTTTAGCGGTGTTCCGAATAGAGAGCGGTGCTCAGTTTGTGGTAACCAAAAATGCCTCCAGCCATTGACTCCTAGATAATGAGAACCTACCGTATAGCATAGGCAACTCTACTCAATGCTCTATGGTGACCTAAATGGGAAGGAAATCTATATATGTATATGTACAATTAATACACTCTGCTGTACACCAGAAACTAACACAACATTGCAAAGCAACTATATTCCAATAAGAATAATTTTAAAAGAGTGGTAGCTCCACAAAAATGTCCCTAGAATGGCAAAACCATGTAGCCTATAATGAGAAGCATGGCATTGTAGTTTTGGACAATATCACTCAATTACAGTTGTCAAGGGACATGTTTACATACCACAGAGTCTTGATATCTTCAATTTATCAGTTAGATGTACCCAGTCCAGGGTTCTATTTCTCAGAAGATAGGAAATAGCTTCATGGCTAATAACAGGTCATATCGAAAGCTGAGAAAAATAGACCATCTGCTCTGGAAAGTTCATTAGAATATCATCTTCCAACATATCTTAACATATAGATCATGATTCACGTGCTTACTTGGTGCTAAGTAGAATTCATGAAAAAATTACCTTGAGTTTTAAGTAAACATTTCTAAGGGAAGGTTTAGAATCTTATATGTGTCCCTGAGATGCATAAACACACTCTTAAATCCTCATATCAAAAAAAAAAAAAATCCTCATATCAGAGGTGGAATATTTAATTGATCTTTGGCTTTAAGCAACAAAACTCTACAAAGCTCTTACCTTCAATTGAAAAAATATTAAAAATAAATTAATTAAATTAATTCATCAGTTTTTTGATCAAATTTTTGTTACCACTAAAATATAAAAGCCCCATAATTAGCAGAGAAATTAAGGGAAACTAACATTTCTTGGGCCCCTACAATCATATGCTTTAAAAATATTAACTTATTTAATCTTCATATGAATACTATTGAATTCCTACTACCCTAATTTCATTGACAGATGGATAAATTGAGACTTAGCCATTCTCAGTGATTTGACCAAGATGAGACTGTGGGAAAAGGCTAAGTTATAAATCTATTTTAGATGTAACTCCAAAGTCAGCCTTCTCTTTCCAAAATATTATGGGTCTATTTTCTTCAAAAAGTTAAAAAAATAAAATAAAATCCAGAAATATTTCTTGAAAAGTCCATTTGTGGGGAAAAATGTTACATAAGATAAAGTCAAAATCACTTTTGTTTATAAAATATATTTCTTAAAGTATAAAAAGAACATTTACAGGTCTGAATGATATGATAATGAACACGCATTTTAAGAATTGAAATTTAGAACCATTTAAAATAGAAAATGAATTCTTAGCCAAAATATGTGCTCCTGGAAAATAAAAAAAGGAACATAACCAAAAGGCATTGAAACTAAATCACTTCCTGAGCCATAATGAACTTAGGTTTTTAATCAGACTAATGAGAAAAGATCTGTAATTCAGCACGGCTCATGAGTCATACCATAAAGTTTCTCCCTACAGTTTCATAGCAGCCCTTGATGTATCATTCATTAGGTACTGGAAAAAGTAACATTTTCAAGAACACAATGAACTGCAGACAGACAGGAAAAACAATGAGGGAGCAACCCCTCATTTTCCCTTCCAAACTGCCCTTTATTTTTTCAGTCAATGTGCTCTCATTCCCTCATCTTAACTGATCAGTACCTCTGGTCTATATTATCTGGTGAATCATTGGTGGGTTTGGACATTGTGTTCTTATAACCTATATAATACAAGTGTGGGATGGTAAGAAAGTTCCTGCTTGGGTGGGGGCGCAGTGAACATACATCAATTAACTCTTAATTAGATACTCTGCTCCTCCAACCCTAGGAGATCAAGAACACAGATTCTTTTTTACTTCTTTTTTTTGCGGGGGGGTGGGGCACACCACACAGCCCATGGGATCTTCAACCAGGAAAGGAACCTGCACCTCTTGCATGGGAAGTACAGAATCTTAACCAGTGGACTCCCAGGGAAGTCCCAAAAACACAACTTCTTGAAGTGTATTTATTGATATCTCTCTATATATAATCTGTGCTGCATGGCCCTAAATATTTTAAGTGTGCATTATCTATAAGTGGGGAAAACACGGGTGTTGGTGATCTGGATATGAAAGCATCACACATGAGTGATTACCTTATAATTTAAAGACAAAGAAGATATAACTAGGCCCAGAAGTCAAAAAGGATCTAGAAAATCCAGAAGACCACCTAGAGAGAGAACAAGAAGTTTCAAAGATATTAATACTTGGGAAATGACAAGTACCACAGAGACATGATATAATGGAAAGGACAAAGTCTGGAATCAGACGATATGAAGTACTACATAAGTCTGACACTTTGAGTGACTAGCAGCAAGTCTAAATTGTCCTAAATCTCAATTTCCCCACCTGTAAAATAGGGAAAATGAGAATTGTGTTTCACAGGTTTGTTTAGATAATACAATGGCATAATGCATCAGAAAGTTAATTTTATTGTTAAGTTTTATAACTGTATCTGTTATTTTATAAGTAAGTTATACTGAATAATAATGTTTTTATTAAGGTTTTTTTTATTATTTTTGCCTCTTAATTATTGTTCATTTTTCATCCATCTTTATTCTTTGGCCTGTGTGGGCCTCCCATCACAGTGGCCTCTCTCATTGCAGAGCACCAGCTCTGGGCACACGTGCTCCTGAGCGTTGGCTCCTAATTGGACACATGGACACAGCAACACCATGGCATATGGGATCTTCCTGGGCCAGGGATCAAACCAGTGCCTCTTGCACTGTAAGGTGGACTCTTTACCCACTGGACCACCAGGGAAGCCCTGAATAATAATCTTATAAATGTGTCTGTGTGTTTAGTCCCTCACTTGTGTCCGACTCTGCAATCCCATGGATTGTAGTCCGCCAGGGTTCTCTGTCCATGGAATTCTCCAGGCAAGAACACTGGAGTGGGTAGCCATTCCCTTCTCTAGGGGATCTTCCCAATGCAAGGAATGATCTCCTGCAGTGCAGGCAGATTCTTTACTGTCTAAGCCACTAGGGAAACACTATATGATAAATACCCAATTCTCATTATTTAATTGACTCTAGGCTTCTCTACCAACTTTCATGTGTTCTTTAAATCCGGAAGAGAGATGTCATTTCATCCATGCTGGGCTTTTTTTCTAGCTGATCTATATCTGATTTAAGCATATGATCTGATCATAAGCTTTCTCTCTTTTTCATCCATCACTCCCTCCAGCCATTTTTTTTTTCCTTCCTCCCTCTGTTGCTTTCTTTATTCTTTCCTTCTCCTCAAGTAATCTTTTATCTCCTTGTAATGTTAACTGATTATTTCTATCCTCTGTCAGACTCCTGACTCCTTACCTTGGAAACCTCTGTCAGACTGTAGGCTTGGATATAATTACAGCTATGAACATTAGGGAGCAGTAGAATGCAAGGAGCACTACTGCAATCCTGGAAAATGCTCCATAGCTGAGTCCAGGTATAACAGGAGCCTGGTCCACCCTTGCCTCCCAAGTTGGGAGTCTTGACTCCCAAACCATCGGACATTCCAGGAGACGGTGTGGAATAGCAATGGTTATTGAAGTTGGAAAAACTTGGTTTTCCATTATTTTCCAATTGTGTGATCTAAGGAATTATTTAGTATCTCTGAGTCCTGAATTCCAGTAATTCTTAAATAAGGATCAAGATGTCTTCCAAATAAGATTGCAATACTTTTTTTTTTTGGTTGCAAAATACCAAAATAGTGCCTGAGTCACAGAAGGTAATCAATATATTTTATTATCCTTCCATAACTCTTTCCTGTCACACTTGCATGGACTTTTCCAGTCCTCACTTTGGGCCAGCTGAGGTCAATTTTTAATTTAGAGCCATACTTCACTAGTTAACCAGCTAGTCATCAGCCTGATATACCTCCATTCTAAAGTCCTGCCTCTATAGACTTTAAGATGCCTTTACAGATACCTCAACTGCACTGTGCCCTACAAAATGAGGGAGAAAAAATCAGCTTTATAATAACCTTGGGTCAGATATACAATGAATAGCAAAAAGACCAGTCTGATAAGAGGCTCTAATATAGCCCCTCGTGATTTCTGTCTTTTGTTACTTGGAGACTTGTGTAATGCCTTCCCCTTGAGTAACTTGCTTGAGTAACAAAATGTAGCAGAATAAAGGAAGTGTCACTACTAGACTCAAAATATAAGAGATTATGACCTTTGTCTTGGCTAGCAGATTCTTATTGGCCTTGATGAGACAAAAGGCATATCAGAGAGGGCTGGATTACCAGAAACCAAGGTTAGCTCCTTGTCAGCATCAAGCAAGGAATTGAGACTCTCAATCCAACAACCTTTTGGGACTAAATCCTCCAAACAGCCATGTAAGTGAGCTTGGAAGTAGATTTTTTTTCTTCCATGAACATGTAAATAACACCCCAACACTGGAGAACCCCTGGACTGCAGTCTTTTGAGAGGTCTCAAAGCAGAGCATGAAGCTAAGATATGCCTTGATTCTTACCTCCTAGAAATTGTAGGTAATAAACGTGTGTTGCTTTAAACTGTTTGAGGGTAATGCCATTAGATAAAACTAATACAAAGAATGAAGAATGAAATATGTGACTAGATCAGAGACTATGTAGAAGTCACATCATCTTGGGTCTGGTCGACCATAGCCAAGAAGTTGATATTCTAAATCGGACATTCCAGGAGACGGTGTGGAATAGCAATGGTTATTGAAGTTGGAAAAACTTGGTTTTCCATTATTTTCCAATTGTGTGATCTAAGGAATTATTTAGTATCTCTGAGTCCTGAATTCCAGTAATTCTTAAATAAGGATCAAGATGTCTTCCAAATAAGATTGCAATACTTTTTTTTTTTTTGGTTGCAAAATACCAAAATAGTGCCTGAGTCACAGAAGGTAATCAATATATTTTATTATCCTTCCATAACTCTTTCCTGTCACACTTGCATGGACTTTTCCAGTCCTCACTTTGGGCCAGCTGAGGTCAATTTTTAATTTAGAGCCATACTTCACTAGTTAACCAGCTAGTCATCAGCCTGATATACCTCCATTCTAAAGTCCTGCCTCTATAGACTTTAAGATGCCTTTACAGATACCTCAACTGCACTGTGCCCTACAAAATGAGGGAGAAAAAATCAGCTTTATAATAACCTTGGGTCAGATATACAATGAATAGCAAAAAGACCAGTCTGATAAGAGGCTCTAATATAGCCCCTCGTGATTTCTGTCTTTTGTTACTTGGAGACTTGTGTAATGCCTTCCCCTTGAGTAACTTGCTTGAGTAACAAAATGTAGCAGAATAAAGGAAGTGTCACTACTAGACTCAAAATATAAGAGATTATGACCTTTGTCTTGGCTAGCAGATTCTTATTGGCCTTGATGAGACAAAAGGCATATCAGAGAGGGCTGGATTACCAGAAACCAAGGTTAGCTCCTTGTCAGCATCAAGCAAGGAATTGAGACTCTCAATCCAACAACCTTTTGGGACTAAATCCTCCAAACAGCCATGTAAGTGAGCTTGGAAGTAGATTTTTTTTCTTCCATGAACATGTAAATAACACCCCAACACTGGAGAACCCCTGGACTGCAGTCTTTTGAGAGGTCTCAAAGCAGAGCATGAAGCTAAGATATGCCTTGATTCTTACCTCCTAGAAATTGTAGGTAATAAACGTGTGTTGCTTTAAACTGTTTGAGGGTAATGCCATTAGATAAAACTAATACAAAGAATGAAGAATGAAATATGTGACTAGATCAGAGACTATGTAGAAGTCACATCATTTTGGGTCTGGTCGACCATAGCCAAGAAGTTGATATTCTAAATCGATTTTTATCCAATGGGAAACCACTGGGGGCTTTTCAGCATGGTAAAGACATGCTCTGCATTACATTTTAGAAAGATTACACTGGCTGCTATAAGATGGACTTTATGGAGCTTTAGTGATATTTTACATATATTCTTACCAAATTAAGATTATTTATTCTTTCTTCAGAGGAAGTGAAAGTACTCGCTGTCAACCATCTCTTCAGTAACACTCGAGATAGGACAACCTTCATTCCTCTTTGAATCATCGCCTCAGTACAAGAAATTGCAGCTTCAGAAGTTTTAGTTTTTAATTGTTTTTGAGATAAGCCTAGATTCACATGCAGTTTTAAGAAATAATATGCATGTGTGCTAAATTGTTTCAGTTGTGTCTGACTCTTTGTGGACCCATGGACTGTAGCCTGCCAGACTCCTCAGTCCCTGGAATTCTCCAGGCAAGAATACAGGAGTGGGTTGCTATTTCCTCCTCCAGAGGATCTTCCCAACCCAAGAATTGAACCCATGTCTCTTATTTCTCCTTCTTTGGCAGGTAGGTCCTTTGCTATTAGTGCTACTTGGAAAGCCTGACGAGAAATAATATAGAGATACCCTATACACCCTTCATCCAGTTTCCCCCAATAATAACATTATAAATAACTATAAAACAGTATCAAAACCAGGAAAATGCTACACCAATTGAACTTATTCAGATTTTACCAAGTTTGCATGTATTAGTTTGAGCTGTGTGTTTATGTGTGTGTGTGTGTGTGTGTGTGTGTGTGTGTGTGTTAGTTCTATGCAACTTTATCAGATAGGAATGTGTGTAACCATCACCGGAATCAAGATAAAGAATAGTTTCATCACAGCAAGGATCCACTGTTACCCTTTTATAGCCACACCACTTACTTTGACCCATACGTGCTAGGAATCACTAATCTACTCCCCCCTACAAATTTGTGATTTCAATGGACATCATATATTATAAATAGAATTATAGGGTATATAACCATTTGTAATTAGCTTATTTTCACTTAACATAATTCCCTTGAAATTTATGAAAGTTATTATGATATAGCAGTCTATTCCTTTTTATTTCTAACTAGAATTTCATGGTTTAGATAACCATGGTTTGTTTAACTATTCATATGTTGAAGAACAGCACAGGGGATTTCATTTATTGGATATTATGAATAAAGAGCTATTAAGGGGCTTCCCCTGGTGGTCCAGTGGGTAAGGACACCGCCTTGCAGTGTAAGGGGCGCCAGTTCCATCCCTGGCCTGGGAAGATCCCACGTGCTGCAGAGAGGCTGGACCGATGTGTCCAATCACCAAGCCGGAGCTCTGGAGCGCACGCACCTGGAGCCGGCACTCTGCAGCGACAAGACACCACTGAGATGGGAGGCCCACAGGAGCCAAAGAACAAAGACGGATGAAAATAAAGAAATGAAAGCCCAATAGAAGTGACCCGCCCGCCCCCTCCATCCCCAACACGACCCCCGCCCAAAATAAATAAATAAACAAATCTTTAAAAAAAAGAAAAAAGAGCTATTAAGAACATTCCTGAGTAGTATCATGTATGAATGTAAGTCCTTGTTTCTCTGAAGTTAATGCCTGAGAAAGCAATTTCTGGGGTCATATGGTCGTGGCAGTTTTATAAGAAATTGTCAAACCATTTCCCGGAGTATCTGTATCATTTTATATTTCCATCAGCAATATATGGCCTAGTTTTTCTGTATCTTCATCTGCATTTAGTATTATCATTATCTCTTTATTTTTGCCACTTTTACAGGTTTATAGTGATATTTCATTGTAGTTAATTTATTTATGTATTTATTTTACAATTTTCTACTAGCTTATAACGCTGTAATTCCAGGTGGTGCAATGGTAAAAACACCCACCAATTAAGAAGATGCGAGAGACATGGGTTTAATTTCTGGCTTGGGACTATCCCCTGGAGTAGGAAGAGGCAACCTACTCCAGTATTCTTGTCCATGGACAGAGAGGCCTCGCAGGCTACAGTCCATGGGAGTGGAAAGAGTCAGACACGAATGAACACATACACACATGATGTTGACCATCTTTTCATGTGGTTATTTGCCATCTGTATGGCCTCTTTAGTGACATATCAATGCATTATACCCTTTATCTAATTGGATTGCTTTCTTTTTACTGTTGAGTTTTAAGTGTTATTTATATTTCCTTAAACACAATTGCGTTCAGATACTTCATTTGCAAATGTTTTATACTAGTCTATAGCTTTCATTCTCTTAACAAGTTCTTTAATAGAGTAAACATTTTGAATTTGGATAAGCTCTAATTTATCCATTTTTCCTTTTTATTGATCATATTTTTCTGTCAAGTCTAAGAATTCTCTCAAGCTTAAGATCACAAAGATTCTTATTTTTTTTCTAAGTCTTTTAAAAGATTTTTCTGAATATTTTAGTTTTATATTTAATAGTTAAGTCCACGAATCCCCAGGAATTAATTTTTACATAGAATGTAAAGTTTAGGTTACAATTCATTCTTTTTGCTTATGGACATTGAATTGTTCCAGCCAGCATTAATAATCATGTATTCAAAAGTCCATCCTTCCTCAATTGAATTGATTTAGCACTTTTGTCAAATAAAACAAAACAAAAAGGTGGTGGATATCTACTTGTAAAATTATGGGGAAAAAAAAAAACAGACTCCTATCTCATACTATATGTAAAAATTAATTCAAAATGGATGTAGACCTAAATGTAAGAGTTAAAAATATAAAAATCTTAGAAGAAAACCTAAGAATAAATCTTTATAATATTTGATTAACATTTATACATGACACTGAAAGTACAAATGATAAAATAAAAGGTTGATAAGTTGACCTTCACCAACATTAAATTTTGTACTTCAAAGGATATCATCGAAAAGTGTAAAGACAACCCCAGAATGGAAAAATATGCTTGAAAATCATATATCTGATAAAGTATTTGTATGGATAATATATAAAGAACACTAACAAACATATATAATATATATCAACTATATCTCAACAAAAATAAAAATTTAAAAATACGAGAAGGAAATCTACCAACTCAACAAGAAGTTAAATAACCCAAGTTTTAAAATGGACAAAGAATTTGAAAAGACATTTCTTCAAAGAAGATACACACATGGCAAGTAAACACACTTCCCAAAATACTGATCAAATTCATGGGTTATTGGAACAATGCAAATCAGAATTACAGTAAGGTATTTCTTCACATATACTAAAATGACTGAAATTTAAAAAGAAAACAAATGCTAATAAGTTAACATTGCCACTTTGGGAAAAGCTTGGAAGTTTTTTAAAATATTAACAGAGTTATCATATTACCTGACAATTCAACTCATAGTTATTTACCGAAGGGAAGTGAACACATATATTCACATAAAAACTTATACACCAATATTTAGAGCAGCATTATCCACATAGCTTTTAAAAAAATAAAAAAAAATGAAAAAAATCTAGAGCATGAGAACTAGAATATTAAGAAGTAAAATCAGTCCCAATTGACAAATAGATAAATAAAATATGGTATATATGGCATAATATTTGGCAATAAAATGGAACAAAGTTCTGACATATGATATAAAATGGATAAACCTTGAAAACATTATGCGAAGTGAAAAAATCTAGTCATAGAATCAGATTGTTTTCATTTACATGAATTGTTCATATGAATTGTTCAGTATAAGAAAATCTATAAAGACAGAAAATAGTTTACGGTTTTCAGGAGTTGAAGAAAGGAGGAAATTACTGCCAACGGACATTGAATTTCTTTTGAGCATGATGAAATTGTTCTATAATAAAATAGTGATGATGGTTATACTATTATGTGAATATTCTAAAAAACAGATTCTTTCTATTTAAAAGGGTGAATTTCATAGTATAAAAATCATGTCTCAATATATCTGCTATTAAGAAAAAACAAAAATAAAAGAATTTAGCTGAGCATATCTTCATGAATCTGTTTCTGGTTTCTGCACTCTGTTCCACTGATTTGTGTATCTATTCTTCTGCTAAGACCATTCTGTCTTGACCACTACAGCTATAAGCTAGAATGATTCCTCCTACTTTATTCTTCTATTTAAAACTTGTTTTATCTATTAAAGGTATTGTGATATTCCATATAAATTTTAGAATAATCTTGTCTACATCTACATAAAACATTCCTGTGGTTCTAGTAGGAATTACCTTAAATGTACAAATGTATCAATGGCTATACTATGCTGTATTTCCCAAATCCATTTTGCCCTAAATGTCCTTTTTAGCAGAGTAACTAACATTATACAGAACCTAGTTTACGAAATCCTCACTTAAGCAAATTTACCCATGAAAAATCACAAGAATAAATGGAACTTAAAAGATGTCCAGTATCTTTAACATTGGAAGACTGCCACAAATCCAAATTATATGAAAGCTAACAGATGAGATGATTTATTTAAAATTATACTTGTTGACTCTGTATACTTTCTACAATTTTTAAAAAATATATGACCTTTTAAGAAATTTATCAGCCTATAATTTATGAACTGACAAGGTCAGGAAGATGTGCTAGATATCACTGTCTGCTGGCTAGAGGGTTTTGGTAGAAATTATGATTTATCTGAGGAAGTCAGCATTCTTAAGTTTGATCAGTAGAATATGATGTGCAGAAAAAAAAAAATTCCAAATTCCATAACTAGTGAAAATCAGCTGAGAGTAATGAAATGAGAAAGTTGACAGAGAAATAATTGAAACTTCATTAAACTAGGAATCAAAAGACAGAGTATTTATCAGTCATATTCCTGTTATTAACTAGCTGTGTAAATTTAGGTCAGCTTCTTAATTTCTAGAAATGGTAGCTTCCTCCTATATACAATGAAACAATCAGCATTTAGTAATCATTATAAGCATGATTTAGGAATTAGGAAGATTTAGCACTGAATCCTAACTGTGCTACTTCCTTACTTTATGACACAGCAAGTTACTTGAGCTTCCTAAGCTCATGTCCTCAATAAGGTTCTTGTAAGGATTAAATAAGATAATGCATAGACAGTACTCAGAAACTAGTGGCTATTATCATTTGGACACTGGATTCATTAGTGATCAAAATACATGATCTGGAATTAGACTTCCTTGGTTTTACTGCCATATCCATCATTTATCAGCCACTGAACTTGGAAAAATTAATACTCCAAGCCTCAGTTACTTAATTTGTAAAATGAAATTTATTAATAAACTTTCTATCTCTTTAAGTTGTTGTAAAGATTAAAATAATAGATGCAGGTAGAGTTTCAGTTTGGAAACACACAAGTATAACACAAAAGAAATGTCAGATGTAATCATTACTAAAGATAATGAAGTAAACCTAGGCATTTCCCATAGACCAGCAGAATTAGGCCTTCTATCTTGGTAGTGGGAAGTCACAGTTGTAAATCTTAATATGCTTTGGTCACTTAATAGGTGAAGAAATGGACATGGAAAGACAGACCCCAAATTAAGAGTCAACAGTTTACAGCAGCCTATTGTGTAAGCATTCCAAAACAAGAATAAATGGAACTTAAAAGATGTCCAGTATCTTTAACATTGGAAGACTGCCACAAATCCAAATTATATGAAAGCTAACAGATGAGATGATTTATTTAAAATTATACTTGTTGACTCTGTATACTTTCTACAATTTTTAAAAAATATATGACCTTTTAAGAAATTTATCAGCCTATAATTTATGAACTGACAAGGTCAGGAAGATGTGCTAGATATCACTGTCTGCTGGCTAGAGGGTTTTGGTAGAAATTATGATTTATCTGAGGAAGTCAGCATTCTTAAGTTTGATCAGTAGAATATGATGTGCAGAAAAAAAAAAATTCCAAATTCCATAACTAGTGAAAATCAGCTGAGAGTAATGAAATGAGAAAGTTGACAGAGAAATAATTGAAACTTCATTAAACTAGGAATCAAAAGACAGAGTATTTATCAGTCATATTCCTGTTATTAACTAGCTGTGTAAATTTAGGTCAGCTTCTTAATTTCTAGAAATGGTAGCTTCCTCCTATATACAATGAAACAATCAGCATTTAGTAATCATTATAAGCATGATTTAGGAATTAGGAAGATTTAGCACTGAATCCTAACTGTGCTACTTCCTTACTTTATGACACAGCAAGTTACTTGAGCTTCCTAAGCTCATGTCCTCAATAAGGTTCTTGTAAGGATTAAATAAGATAATGCATAGACAGTACTCAGAAACTAGTGGCTATTATCATTTGGACACTGGATTCATTAGTGATCAAAATACATGATCTGGAATTAGACTTCCTTGGTTTTACTGCCATATCCATCATTTATCAGCCACTGAACTTGGAAAAATTAATACTCCAAGCCTCAGTTACTTAATTTGTAAAATGAAATTTATTAATAAACTTTCTATCTCTTTAAGTTGTTGTAAAGATTAAAATAATAGATGCAGGTAGAGTTTCAGTTTGGAAACACACAAGTATAACACAAAAGAAATGTCAGATGTAATCATTACTAAAGATAATGAAGTAAACCTAGGCATTTCCCATAGACCAGCAGAATTAGGCCTTCTATCTTGGTAGTGGGAAGTCACAGTTGTAAATCTTAATATGCTTTGGTCACTTAATAGGTGAAGAAATGGACATGGAAAGACAGACCCCAAATTAAGAGTCAACAGTTTACAGCAGCCTATTGTGTGCACAATACAGTGGCAGACAATGTATAGACTTATAAAGAAAAGGCACTTTCAGCAAAAGAACTGGAATTGTCACCAAAGTTGCCTCTTGATCTTAATCTTTCCACTATACCTCAATTATCATCATTTATAACCCTGTTTATAGTGTCTCACATTCAGGATTTTCCATATTGATTGAAAAGCATAGGCTGATATAGTACTTCCAAAAGTCACCATGGTCTGCACTTCTGTTGGGAGCAGCAGTTTTTATGACAACAGTGCGTATGTCACATGGCAACCCTGAAGAAGAATATGTCCTTTTCCAGGAAATGGCACTTTTTTTCCCAAATGTAAAAATAATCCTTTTGCATCATGACACTGAGTTATTTCTTTTGATATAAACCTAGAGAGAAAGTCTCCTGGAGATGATGTACTATGTATCTCTTCTTTAAATTGACTCATTATTGTTATTAACACTTTTACTTATTTTTAATTGGAGAATAATTGCTTTACAGTGTTGCTTTGGTTTCTACTACACAGCAATGTGAATTAGCTATAAGTATACATATATGCCCTCCCTCTTGAACCTCGCTCCTCTCACCTCATCCCACCCTTTTAGGACACCACAGAGTACTGGGTTGGGCTCCCTATGCTATATAGCAACTTCCTAGCAGCTATCCACTTTACATATAGTAATGTACATGCTTCAATGATACTCTCTACTCTCTCAATTCATTCCACCCTCTCCTTTCCCCACTTATTAATATTGCTATTTTATATAATATTAGTATGGTTATTTAATTGTTCTACTGATCGATGCTTGTTAGAAAAATACACACCTCCAAATATACTTTCTTTGTTGTATTACTTATTGAGAGTTACCAGATAAAACACAGGATGCATGTCAAAATTTGAACTTCCAATAAATAGTAATTTTGAAGCTATAAGATGCCATCCATATTGAAATGAGTATACTTATATTAAAAATATTTTTATTTGAAGCTGAATTCCTGTATTTTTATTCAGTAAATCTGGCACTCCCAGGACCCAGCAGACTAAAATTGTCAAATACGTTTGTTTCTTCCCTTATCTCTACACTCTAAACGAGTAAAGAGTATGCTTGTCTTATGTATCATTTGTTTACTAGTGTCCATCACAGAACCTGACATATTATAGATACTTGATATATACATATGGATTAAAATGAGATTGATGGAAGTTTCTTCTTTAATCAAAGACATATTTCACTTGGCTATGAAGTTTACAGAAAGGAAAACATTTTAAAATTAGAAATTTAGATACTATCAAATGATCATGTGGTTTTAGGATGAATCCCAGGAAAGGTGAAGGAAGAAAGAAACGCCATTTTGTCAGTCAGATTAGGGAAATATCTCCTCTGGCAATCAGTGGGGTAATGTATATCAAAGCTACTGAGTTTGTAAGATTCTTGTTATATATGAAATAATTAATGACCCTAACTTTTGAAACACACTTACATCATCCACTTAAGTATCATTGACTCACTGTAGTTCTTTTTTCTTTTTATGCATGTTTGCAAAATCCATGTCTGATTTCTAAGAAACTTCTAACTTCTCTTATATTTACATATGTAATATGAGAAAATATTTTTTTCAATATTTTTGTTAATGTTTTTATAAAATCAAAAGAAACTCCTATGATCAATTAAGGAAGGTGGTTATGACTGGGTGGTTTGTGGGGATTTTTGTTGTTCTTTTCCTTTTAACCTTAAGCTTTAAGTTGAAACATTCTTGGACATTTGGGGCAAAACATCCTTTTAAACAGGGTTGCTAGGCTTGCTTCTGGGGAAGTGGTCCTGAGCAGGTGGATCATATGGCATTTATTCATACGTTATATCAGGACTACGCCCATCTCTTTCCTCCAACTTTTACCTCTTCTGTTAGAAAATACACACGTCCAAAGATACTTTCTATGGTGTTTGACTTAGGGAGAGTTACTAGATAAAACACAGGATGCATGTCAAAATTTGAACTTCCAATAAATAGTAATTTTGAAGCTATAAGATGCCATCCATATTGAAATGAGTATACTTATATTAAAAATATTTTTATTTGAAGCTGAATTCCTGTATTTTTATTCAGTAAATCTGGCACTCCCAGGACCCAGCAGACTAAAATTGTCAAATACGTTTGTTTCTTCCCTTATCTCTACACTCTAAACGAGTAAAGAGTATGCTTGTCTTATGTATCATTTGTTTACTAGTGTCCATCACAGAACCTGACATATTATAGATACTTGATATATACATATGGATTAAAATGAGATTGATGGAAGTTTCTTCTTTAATCAAAGACATATTTCACTTGGCTATGAAGTTTACAGAAAGGAAAACATTTTAAAATTAGAAATTTAGATACTATCAAATGATCATGTGGTTTTAGGATGAATCCCAGGAAAGGTGAAGGAAGAAAGAAACGCCATTTTGTCAGTCAGATTAGGGAAATATCTCCTCTGGCAATCAGTGGGGTAATGTATATCAAAGCTACTGAGTTTGTAAGATTCTTGTTATATATGAAATAATTAATGACCCTAACTTTTGAAACACACTTACATCATCCACTTAAGTATCATTGACTCACTGTAGTTCTTTTTTCTTTTTATGCATGTTTGCAAAATCCATGTCTGATTTCTAAGAAACTTCTAACTTCTCTTATATTTACATATGTAATATGAGAAAATATTTTTTTCAATATTTTTGTTAATGTTTTTATAAAATCAAAAGAAACTCCTATGATCAATTAAGGAAGGTGGTTATGACTGGGTGGTTTGTGGGGATTTTTGTTGTTCTTTTCCTTTTAACCTTAAGCTTTAAGTTGAAACATTCTTGGACATTTGGGGCAAAACATCCTTTTAAACAGGGTTGCTAGGCTTGCTTCTGGGGAAGTGGTCCTGAGCAGGTGGATCATATGGCATTTATTCATACGTTATATCAGGACTACGCCCATCTCTTTCCTCCAACTTTTACCTCTTGGGTTATTAGGTTACCTTCCCCTTGCTTTGTTACATTTCTATAGTTAAGTTGGTTTTACTTGAATTAAAATAATGAAAATGTCCTTAAAATCTGTTTCAACTCCTCCTGCAAATAAAAAATTAAATGAAGTGGCAGATATTTAAAAAAAAAGAAAAATCCACAGTGCTGATTCATGAGCGGCGGTCTCAATTCAACTGAAAAGTTTCAGCGTTATTTTCTAGGATGCTTTTGAAAGTATGTTTAACATCTTTGACTATGTTGCTGGGCTAATCACACACACCCACAAATCTTTTCAGGTGGTGCCAGTAGTAAAGAACCTGGCTGTCAATACAGAAGTAAAAAGAGACATGGGTTGGATCACTGGGCTAGGAAGAACCCCTGGAGAAGGGAATGGGAACCAACTTCAGTATTTTTGCCTAGAAAATTCCATGGGCAGAGGAGCCTGGAGGGCTACAGTTCATGAAACAGCAAATGGTCAGACAGGACTGAGCAATTGAGCACACAATGCAATCAAAAAACAAAACAAAACAAAAACAAGGAAATTTCTCTGTCAAAGTATTATTCTTATTTAAATGAACTGAAGACAGAACTTGGGATGGATGATTGGAAGAGATGGGTCTTTAGTTGTAGGAGTACAGAAGGTGTGAGCATGAGTGCTATCAGCCTGGACACACCTTATCGGTCTGAGAGGATTGAGTCTTAAGCAAAAGGGTATAGTCAAGCATAAGAGAAGTGTAAGATGCATACATTTGCATTCTTTTGGTTAATTGTGACAAAGTGTGTAACAAGAAAAGGTCAAGTTATTTTTGTCAGATAAGACTCTATCCCCCTTACTTCTGAAAGTAATATCCTGATGCTACTTTAGGAAACTACACCTCCTGCACTGCATGTTACTTAGCATAGCTGTCATTCATGATGTCCTTTTCTCCATGAGCAAAATAAGGGCATGTGAGAAAGAAAAGTCAGTGAGAACTCTCTCCACCTGAAATTTGGATCTTGATTTGTGTGACACAAAGACTGGAATATATTTATAAATTGAGTATAAATTGACTCATTTTACCCTTAGTGCTCTGAAGAGACTCTCATTTCCAGCCACCTAGATCCAAGTGAAGCCCCAGATCCTGGGTTTGCACGCCTTCCTAATACATTTCTCTTTGATTGAGTTAGCAAGAGTAGCTTTCTGTGCTTGAACCTATCAGTCCTAAATGAGACAAAGTTATTAGTCTAGTGGGAGTAGGCAGTGAGAACAGAGTGGATGGGAATTATCTCTAGCACAGCTGAATAGTATTAGCACTGTGCAGTATTAGCACAATTCAAATTCCATGGGAGCTTTTAGTAAGAAGTAACACTAGTGCCAGGAACAGCTCCAGTAGCAGAAACGTTTGAGAAGCCACTGTCTCCTAGTTTCAACTTCCAATGTGTGGGGAAGAACTAGAACAAGAAAGGAAGAAATGTGGATGCCAGACGGTAACTCAGAAAATAGGTTAGTTGTTTATTTATAGAACTTACTAGGGGGATACTTCAGTGGATGAAGACCTAGATGCTCCATAATAAGGATCTAAGAGTTAATAAGCTATAGTATCTGAGTTCCAAACCACGCTCCTCTATAGGATTCTTGCCGAAGCATATGTGTCCAAGTTGTTCCATGGCAGATTCTGCTTATAAATGGTGTCAGAGGGAGACAACAAAGATGAAGGGGATTGTTCCTTTCTCTTTTTTTTTTCTAGTCCTTTCTGCATCTCCAAGTGTTCATACTAGCAGGACCTATTATCCAAGTGTTACCAGTCAGCTTTCTTGCCCTCCTTAATTAATAGACATTGATGAGGCTAGACAAGAAATTCAGACAAGGCCCTGAATTGGGCCCCCTGCTACAACACAGGGAAGTGAGGACAATATAGGTTCTCTTGTTTGCTTGCTCCTCAAGATGGGGAGAGCTGGTTCCTCACACAGGGTGAGGGTATGGATATGTCCACAGATTGGAGGGGTGGTTTAGGGAGTTTGCCACCCCTTTGGTGGTGTTCGTGTTCAGGGGGCTTGAGCAGTATTATGCTTTTGCTCCCAGCTTTTCAGAAATGGCAGTTGGGTTTGGGTCTTTTTTATATCTTGTCCATAATTTACCCTAGCTGTACATGTATGCAGTTGTTTTTATCTCTTATAGTTTCTTTGTATTCTGTTGCTTGAGGAGATGTTAGCCCAGGTGTAAGCACTGCAGAAAAGGGTCCCAGTCAATCCTAAAGGAAATCAGCCTTGAATACTTATAGGAAGGACTAACACTGAAGCTAAAACTTCAAAACTTTGGCCACCTGATGATGCAGAGTCGACTCATTGGAAAAGACCCTGATGCTGGGAAACATTGAGAGTAGAAGAAGGGGGCAACAGAATATGAGATGGTTGGATGGCATCCCTGACTCAGTGGACATGAGTTTGAGTGAATTCTGGGAGACGGCAGACAGGAAAGCCTGATGTGCCACAATCCATGGGGTTGCATAGAGTCAGACGTGACTTATCAACTGAACAATAAGCTTCACAGAGCCCTCTCTGAGATACAGCATCAGCTGACTAATGCTTGCTTTTCACATTGAATTCCAGCTCTATGTGGCCCCTGCTTGGGGCTCCAGAGGCACCAACTCAATTTGGGCCATGTTCAGAGGTCTGGTCTCAGTTCCACAGTTTCTTTTTGTTGCTTCTGGGTACCAGAATCAGTTAGCATGCGCACTTCTGAGGTCAACAAGCAAGCCCTGAAGCAGCTCTCCTGTGAGCTTAAAGTTTATAATCATCATGCTTTCCTTCATTTATTCCTCCTTCCCTAAGAATGATAGCTCAGATCAGTTAGCATCTCTGGGTTATTTCAGAGCTCTCCTCTTGACTTTCTAGTCATTTCATGTCCATTTAACCAAATCTTACATAGGATTCTGTTGTTAACAAAACCAATGTGCATCTGTTTCCTTGACCAAATCTTAATTTATAGTATTTGATTAGAAAAAGAAGTGGTTCCAATAGTCCCCAACAGAAGATTCTGGGATTAATCTAGTTGTGGTCTTGGCCTTGAACACAATGCTGAGCATCTTGCCAATCAGAAATCAGATGCTGGTTGTTCTTATTTCTGTTCCCATATAAGAAACTGCCCCAGAACCTAATTGCATAAAACAATGACAATTTTAATTATTTATGATTTTATTGGTCAGGATATTGGGAAAGACTCATTTGACTGATTCATGCATAGAATGCCTCATGCATTTTTATTCATATGTCAACTGGGCCTACAGTCAATTTGAAGGTCTCAAAAAAATTGTTAGCCCAGGTGTAAGCACTGCAGAAAAGGGTCCCAGTCAATCCTAAAGGAAATCAGCCTTGAATACTTATAGGAAGGACTAACACTGAAGCTAAAACTTCAAAACTTTGGCCACCTGATGATGCAGAGTCGACTCATTGGAAAAGACCCTGATGCTGGGAAACATTGAGAGTAGAAGAAGGGGGCAACAGAATATGAGATGGTTGGATGGCATCCCTGACTCAGTGGACATGAGTTTGAGTGAATTCTGGGAGACGGCAGACAGGAAAGCCTGATGTGCCACAATCCATGGGGTTGCATAGAGTCAGACGTGACTTATCAACTGAACAATAAGCTTCACAGAGCCCTCTCTGAGATACAGCATCAGCTGACTAATGCTTGCTTTTCACATTGAATTCCAGCTCTATGTGGCCCCTGCTTGGGGCTCCAGAGGCACCAACTCAATTTGGGCCATGTTCAGAGGTCTGGTCTCAGTTCCACAGTTTCTTTTTGTTGCTTCTGGGTACCAGAATCAGTTAGCATGCGCACTTCTGAGGTCAACAAGCAAGCCCTGAAGCAGCTCTCCTGTGAGCTTAAAGTTTATAATCATCATGCTTTCCTTCATTTATTCCTCCTTCCCTAAGAATGATAGCTCAGATCAGTTAGCATCTCTGGGTTATTTCAGAGCTCTCCTCTTGACTTTCTAGTCATTTCATGTCCATTTAACCAAATCTTACATAGGATTCTGTTGTTAACAAAACCAATGTGCATCTGTTTCCTTGACCAAATCTTAATTTATAGTATTTGATTAGAAAAAGAAGTGGTTCCAATAGTCCCCAACAGAAGATTCTGGGATTAATCTAGTTGTGGTCTTGGCCTTGAACACAATGCTGAGCATCTTGCCAATCAGAAATCAGATGCTGGTTGTTCTTATTTCTGTTGCCATATAAGAAACTGCCCCAGAACCTAATTGCATAAAACAATGACAATTTTAATTATTTATGATTTTATTGGTCAGGATATTGGGAAAGACTCATTTGACTGATTCATGCATAGAATGCCTCATGCATTTTTATTCATATGTCAACTGGGCCTACAGTCATTTGAAGGCTCAAGTAGGCTTAGAATTCTAGTCTGAAAGTTAGCAAATGTTTTCTCAAAGGGGATTATTAGTAAATATCTTAGGATTCATGGACTATGTAGTCTCTGTCAAAATCACTCATTTCAGCCATTTTAGGACAAAAGTAATCAGATAAGTTCTGAAAATAAATTGATGTGTCTTTATTTTAATAAAATAATTGTAAAAATAGGCAGAAGGTTTACTTGGCCCATGGGCTGTGATTTGATAATTCCTTTCTAGATGGAACATTCTAGTGACTGGAAGTTGATATTGGCTGAAATGTTGACAGTAACACCTGTATGTGAAACCTCCATCATAAGTGGGCTTAGAGTAGTCAAACATCCTATACAGAAACTAGGTTTTCCCACGCAAGAAAAAAAGTGAGTGTTCCTCATTCTATCTGAGCTATGGGTGGCTAAAAGAAAAAATAATTTCTCACTCTAACATCATTGTCACCACTAACAATAACAATAAAAGGATAAATTAAAGAAAAAATGGAGTAGAAAAATATTTGAAAAAATAAGGGCTACGAATTTTCAAAAACTTAATGACAGGTACAAAGTCACAGACTCTGGAAGCTCAGACAATAGCAAGCAGGATTAAACAGCAACAAAAAGACCCTTAGGTATATTGTGTTCAAACTGCAGAAAAGCAAACAAAGAGGAAAAGATTTTAAGAGGAGTTAGAGCAAAGAACACTTTATAAGACAAACAAGGTAAACATTAAAGTGAATCATTCATTAGAAATCATGCTAACAAGAAGAGAATTGAGGAACTACTTAAGTTTTGAAAGAAAAAATCAGTATAGAACACTGTGTTTAAAATTTTTACAAATTGTCCTTTCATTTAAAAACTGAGATGTAACTGGCATATAACACTATGTTAGTTTCAAGGGCACAATTTGATTCAGTATTTATATGTACTGCAAAATGATCACCACAGTAAGTCTAATTAACATTCCTCACCATACATAACCACAATTAAAAAAAAATTTTAACTATTTTTATTGTTATTCAGTTGCTAAGTCGTGTCCAACTCTTTGGGACTCCATGGACTGCAGCACAGCAAGCTTTCCTGTCCTCCACTAATTTCCCAGAGTTTACTTAAACTCATGGCCATTGAGTCAATGATGCCATCTGCTGTCCCCTTCTTTGCCTTTAACCTTTCCCAGAAAAAGATCCACTTTTCCAATTCCTCCCAGGGAAAAATATTGTAGCTTCAAAATCACTCATTTCAGCCATTTTAGGAAATAATTGCTGAAAATATAGGCAAAAAAGAGAAGGTTTACTTGGCCCATGGGCTGTGATTTGATAATTCCTTTCTAGATGGAACATTCTAGTGACTGGAAGTTGATATTGGCTGAAATGTTGACAGTAACACCTGTATGTGAAACCTCCATCATAAGTGGGCTTAGAGTAGTCAAACATCCTATACAGAAACTAGGTTTTCCCACGCAAGAAAAAAAGTGAGTGTTCCTCATTCTATCTGAGCTATGGGTGGCTAAAAGAAAAAATAATTTCTCACTCTAACATCATTGTCACCACTAACAATAACAATAAAAGGATAAATTAAAGAAAAAATGGAGTAGAAAAATATTTGAAAAAATAAGGGCTACGAATTTTCAAAAACTTAATGACAGGTACAAAGTCACAGACTCTGGAAGCTCAGACAATAGCAAGCAGGATTAAACAGCAACAAAAAGACCCTTAGGTATATTGTGTTCAAACTGCAGAAAAGCAAACAAAGAGGAAAAGATTTTAAGAGGAGTTAGAGCAAAGAACACTTTATAAGACAAACAAGGTAAACATTAAAGTGAATCATTCATTAGAAATCATGCTAACAAGAAGAGAATTGAGGAACTACTTAAGTTTTGAAAGAAAAAATCAGTATAGAACACTGTGTTTAAAATTTTTACAAATTGTCCTTTCATTTAAAAACTGAGATGTAACTGGCATATAACACTATGTTAGTTTCAAGGGCACAATTTGATTCAGTATTTATATGTACTGCAAAATGATCACCACAGTAAGTCTAATTAACATTCCTCACCATACATAACCACAATTAAAAAAAAATTTTAACTATTTTTATTGTTATTCAGTTGCTAAGTCGTGTCCAACTCTTTGGGACTCCATGGACTGCAGCACAGCAAGCTTTCCTGTCCTCCACTAATTTCCCAGAGTTTACTTAAACTCATGGCCATTGAGTCAATGATGCCATCTGCTGTCCCCTTCTTTGCCTTTAACCTTTCCCAGAAAAAGATCCCAGGATCTTTTCCAATGAGTCAACAATAAGCTGTTCATATCAGGAGGAAAAAGTATTGTAGCTTCAGTTTCAGTGTCAGTTCTTCCAATGAACATTCAGGGTTGATTTACTTTAGGATTGACTGGTTTGATCTCTGTGGAGTCTAAGAAACTCTCAAGAGTCTTCTCTGGCACCACAGTTCAAAAGCATCAATTCTTTGGTGCTGAGCATTCTTTATGGTAGTTCAGCTGGTAAAGAATCCACCTGAAATGCAGGAGGATTCCTGGGTCAGGAAGTTCTCTGGGAGAAGGCATAGGCTACCCATTTCAGTATTCTTGGACTTCCCTGGTGGCTCAGATAGTAAAGAATCTGCCTGCAGTGTGGGAGGCCTGGATTTGATCTCTGGGTTGGGAACATGCCCTGGAGAAGAGAAAGGCTACCCATTCCAATATTCTCACCTGGAGAATTCCATAGCTCTTCCACGGGTTGCAGGGATTCGGATATGACTGAGCAAATTAACTGTCACTTTTTCACTTTCTCTTCTTTATGGTCCAACTCTCACATCATACATGACTACTAGAAAAACCAGTGTTGACTACACAGACCTTTGTCAGCAAAGTGACATCTTCTTTTTATTAATAATATGCTATCTAGGTTTATTATAGCTTTCCTTCCAAAGAGCAAGCATCATTTAATTTCATGGCTGCAATCACTGTCTGAAGTGATTTTGGAGCCCAAGAAAATAAAATCTGTCATTGTTTCCACTTTTTTCCCCCTTTTATTTTCCATGAGTGATGGATCTGGATGCCATGATCTCAGATGTAACTGGCATATAACACTATTATTCAGGGAAATTTATTAGTATTATGTACTGCAAAATGATCACCACAGTAAGTCTAATTAACATTCCTCACCATACATAACCACAATTAAAAAAAAATTTTAACTATTTTTATTGTTATTCAGTTGCTAAGTCGTGTCCAACTCTTTGGGACTCCATGGACTGCAGCACAGCAAGCTTTCCTGTCCTCCACTAATTTCCCAGAGTTTACTTAAACTCATGGCCATTGAGTCAATGATGCCATCTGCTGTCCCCTTCTTTGCCTTTAACCTTTCCCAGAAAAAGATCCCAGGATCTTTTCCAATGAGTCAACAATAAGCTGTTCATATCAGGAGGAAAAAGTATTGTAGCTTCAGTTTCAGTGTCAGTTCTTCCAATGAACATTCAGGGTTGATTTACTTTAGGATTGACTGGTTTGATCTCTGTGGAGTCTAAGAAACTCTCAAGAGTCTTCTCTGGCACCACAGTTCAAAAGCATCAATTCTTTGGTGCTGAGCATTCTTTATGGTAGTTCAGCTGGTAAAGAATCCACCTGAAATGCAGGAGGATTCCTGGGTCAGGAAGTTCTCTGGGAGAAGGCATAGGCTACCCATTTCAGTATTCTTGGACTTCCCTGGTGGCTCAGATAGTAAAGAATCTGCCTGCAGTGTGGGAGGCCTGGATTTGATCTCTGGGTTGGGAACATGCCCTGGAGAAGAGAAAGGCTACCCATTCCAATATTCTCACCTGGAGAATTCCATAGCTCTTCCACGGGTTGCAGGGATTCGGATATGACTGAGCAAATTAACTGTCACTTTTTCACTTTCTCTTCTTTATGGTCCAACTCTCACATCATACATGACTACTAGAAAAACCAGTGTTGACTACACAGACCTTTGTCAGCAAAGTGACATCTTCTTTTTATTAATAATATGCTATCTAGGTTTATTATAGCTTTCCTTCCAAAGAGCAAGCATCATTTAATTTCATGGCTGCAATCACTGTCTGAAGTGATTTTGGAGCCCAAGAAAATAAAATCTGTCATTGTTTCCACTTTTTTCCCCTTCTATTTTCCATGAGTGATGGATCTGGATGCCATGATCTCAGTTTTTTGAATATTGAATTTTAAGTCAGATTTTTCACTCTCTTATTTCACCTTCATCAAGAGGCTCTTTAAATCATCTTTACTTCTTGCCATTAGTGTGGTATCATCTGCATATCTGAGGTTGTTGATAATTCTCTTGGCAATCTTGATTCCAGTTTGTGAGTCATCCAGCCCAAGATTTTACATGATGAATAGAAGTTAAATAAGTAGGATGACAATGGATAACCTTGCCATACTGCTTTCCAATTTTGAACCAGTCCATTGTTGTATATCTGGTTCTTAACTGTGGCTTCTTGACCTGCATACAGGTCTCTCAGGAGACAGGTCAGGTGAGCTCATATTCCCATCTCTTGAAGAATTTTCCAGTTTGTTGTGATCCACACAGTCAGAACCTTCAGCATGATCAATGAAGCAGATGCATTTTTGGAATTTCCTTGCTTTCTCTCTATGATCAAATTGATGTTGGCAATTTGAATCTGGTTCCTCTGCCTTTTCTAAACCTAGGTTGTACACCTGGATGTTCTTGGTTCACATATTGTTGAAGCCGAGCTTGAATGAATGTGAGTATAATCTTGCTATAAATATTCTATTTATATTTATATAATTAAATTTATATACATTTAATTATAGTTGAATTATAATATTGTGATTCAAGTATATAGCTTCAGATTATTTTCCATAATGGGTGATTATAAGATATTAAACATAGTTCCTTGTGCTATACAGTAAATCCTTATTTTCATATGTAGTGGTATGTAGAATTCTACATCCAGCAAAAATCAGCCCTCAAAAGTATAGAGAAATAAAGATTTTTCTTAGGAAAACAAAAATAACACACTATATAACAAATGTTAAAGAAGTTTTTTTGGGAGATGGAATATAATATATGGGCACAACATAGATCTACATAAAGAAAGAGAGATCAAAATAAGAAATAATATAAGGTAAAATCAGATATTTTTCCTTTTCTTAATTGATACAAATGATAAGTGCTTGATGTGTCTGCAAGCTTGGTGTTTATGACAGTAAGGAGATTCCTCAAAAAGCTAATAATAGAAGCACCATATGACCCAGCAATCTCACTATTAGGCTTGTACCCTAATGAAATCAAAATTGAAAGAGACACCTGTACCCCAATGTTCATTACAGCACTCTACATAATAGCTAGAACACAGAAACAACCTAGATGCCCATTGACAAATGAATGGATAAAGAAGCTCTGGTACATATAAACAATGGGGCACTTCTCAGCTATAAAAAGAAATACAGAAGATTCAGTCCTAATGAGATGGATGAATCTCAAACCTATTATACAAAGTGAAGTAAGTCAAAAAAAAAGAAGGATAATTATAATATACTAACACATATATATGAAATATAGAAAGATTGTACTGATAAATATGCAGAGCATTGATGGAAAAACAGTCATACAGAACAGACTTATGGACACTGGGGAGAGAGAAGAGTGGGTGAGAGATATGGAAAGAGCAACATGAAGCCCTATACTAGCATATGTAAAAAAGATAACTATTGTCAATGTTCTGTGGGTTAAAGAATCTTACATGGGGGCTGTGCGATGGCCTGGAGGGTGGGATGAGGGGGTGGGATATACACATGACTAACCTGGGATTATACATATCTGTAAACAACAAAACTGTAAAAGCAAAAAAGAAAAATAAAATAAATGATAAGTACTTAAATAATAATAGCAGTAATAATAGCACTGATGAGTTGGGTGATAAAGGGATAAGTAAAATTAACAACAGTGATATTATAAGGGAGGATTTGTAAATATTATAATATGATACTGTAAGATATATGTATTATACAAGAGGTGAGTGTCTCAACAGTGTCATTGAAGTTGGATATAGTCTGGTAAAAATGTATATTAAAAATTGTAAAGCAAGATTCATGGGGCTTCCCTGGTGGTCCAGTGGGTAAGGACACCGCCTTGCAGTGCAAGGGGTGCCGGTTCGATCCCTGGCCTGGGAAGATCCCACGTGCCGCAGAGCGGCTGGACTGATGTGTCCAATCACCGAGTCGGAGCTCTGGAGCGCGGAGCGCATGCGCCCAGAGCCGGTGCTCTGCAACGACAAATGCCACCGCGATGGGAGGCCCACACGGGCCAAAGAAGAAAGATGGATGAAACTAGACAAATGAAAGACCAGTGGAAGTGGCCCGCTCACCCCCCTCCCCCCCTCCCCCCGCCCAAAATAAGTAAATAAATAAATGTTTAAAAAAAAAATTGTAAAGCAAGATTCAAAACATTTAAAAAGAAGTATAATTAATATACTAAGAGGGAAGATAAAGTAGAATCAGATAAAATGCTCAGTTATAACCAGAGAAGACAAAATGGGGAAATAAAGTAAAAATAAATGTTACAAATAGAAAACCATTACAAACATAGCAGATAGAATTCCAACTATACTAATAATCACTTTAAATGTGTATGGTCCAAATACACATATTAACAGGGAGAGACTGCACAATTGGATAAAACAAAACAAAAATCAAGACCCCCAACTATACATTGTTCACAAGAGACACATTTTAAATATAAATAATCAAATAGGTTACCTAAGAAGAGACAGAAAAAATATACCATATTAACACCAAACAAAATATCTTCAGAAAATCAGAGCAGTTATATTAATTACATAGAAAGCAAGTATCAGAACAAAAAAATTTATAAGGTTCAAAGAGGAGAATTACTCCGTGATAAATGAGAAAAATTTCCAAGTAGGACTTCCCAAGTGGTGCAGTGGTAAAGAATCTTCCTGCCAGTGCAGGAGAGGCAAGAGATGTCATTTTGATCCTGGGTCACGAAGGTACTCTGGAGTAGGATATGGCAACCCACTCTAGTATTCTTGCCCGGAAAATTCCTTGGACAGTCCATGAGGGTCTCAAGGAGTCATCCACAACTGAGTGACTGAGCACACACAAATAACAATCCTTAATGTGTATGCCCCAAACCCCAGAGTCCAAAATCGTAGAACTGCTAGGAAGAAGATAGTATGTCACTGTCCATCTGTCAACACTCATATTATTTTAAAGCACAAAGATTGAGCCTTAATTTATGTACTTTTTTCAAAACCATTTAGGAGATTGGGGGAACAATACAGAACATTGCAAAATGATTTAACTACACTAAAAATGTATGAAATCACTTCACTGAAGGAGGTGGAGAAAAAAATGCTGACCTAAGTAATATTGGAAATAAGTGGGATTTATAAGACTAAAGGTAAAAGGAACTGTTTTCATCTGAATTTAATAAGAATGATAAAGGTTTAGCCTCTCAACATTTATCATTATCAACATTTTGTTTTTAAGAAAACTTCCTCGATAGTGAATAAATATATATCTATCTTGTTAGGGTTACTGAACAGTGAAAATATATGTTGGCAGTATTTCCAATCATGCAGGCAAGCTTCCCTGGACCAGAAGACAATCTAGTAAAATAGAAAGTAATTCTCTCAGGGGGAGTGACAGTCACTTAGTTGTGTCCAACTCTGCATCCCATGGATTGTAGCTCACCGAGCTCCTCTGTCCACAGAATTCTCCAAGCAAGAATAGTGGAGTGGGTAGCCAGTCCCTTCTCCAGGGAATCTTCCCAACTCAAGGAAGTTCAAAGCCTCATGAGCTTCTGGTGAATTTCCTCCCCAGTGACTAATTTCCCAAGGATTTGAAAGGAATTTGGCATAACAGAGGCAGCTTGAGAATTGGAGAGTAAATGAACCTTGAAGAGAATCAGAAACAGACTTTTAATGGCTGTATAAGTTTGGGCACATATCTTAATATCTGTGAACCTCAATTCCTTCTGCCAAATGATATTAATAAAGAAGGATCTTATAGAATCACAGTAAGGGTTATAAATGAGAAAAATTTCCAAGTAGGACTTCCCAAGTGGTGCAGTGGTAAAGAATCTTCCTGCCAGTGCAGGAGAGGCAAGAGATGTCATTTTGATCCTGGGTCACGAAGGTACTCTGGAGTAGGATATGGCAACCCACTCTAGTATTCTTGCCCGGAAAATTCCTTGGACAGTCCATGAGGGTCTCAAGGAGTCATCCACAACTGAGTGACTGAGCACACACAAATAACAATCCTTAATGTGTATGCCCCAAACCCCAGAGTCCAAAATCGTAGAACTGCTAGGAAGAAGATAGTATGTCACTGTCCATCTGTCAACACTCATATTATTTTAAAGCACAAAGATTGAGCCTTAATTTATGTACTTTTTCAAAACCATTTAGGAGATTGGGGGAACAATACAGAACATTGCAAAATGATTTAACTACACTAAAAATGTATGAAATCACTTCACTGAAGGAGGTGGAGAAAAAAATGCTGACCTAAGTAATATTGGAAATAAGTGGGATTTATAAGACTAAAGGTAAAAGGAACTGTTTTCATCTGAATTTAATAAGAATGATAAAGGTTTAGCCTCTCAACATTTATCATTATCAACATTTTGTTTTTAAGAAAACTTCCTCGATAGTGAATAAATATATATCTATCTTGTTAGGGTTACTGAACAGTGAAAATATATGTTGGCAGTATTTCCAATCATGCAGGCAAGCTTCCCTGGACCAGAAGACAATCTAGTAAAATAGAAAGTAATTCTCTCAGGGGGAGTGACAGTCACTTAGTTGTGTCCAACTCTGCATCCCATGGATTGTAGCTCACCGAGCTCCTCTGTCCACAGAATTCTCCAAGCAAGAATAGTGGAGTGGGTAGCCAGTCCCTTCTCCAGGGAATCTTCCCAACTCAAGGAAGTTCAAAGCCTCATGAGCTTCTGGTGAATTTCCTCCCCAGTGACTAATTTCCCAAGGATTTGAAAGGAATTTGGCATAACAGAGGCAGCTTGAGAATTGGAGAGTAAATGAACCTTGAAGAGAATCAGAAACAGACTTTTAATGGCTGTATAAGTTTGGGCACATATCTTAATATCTGTGAACCTCAATTCCTTCTGCCAAATGATATTAATAAAGAAGGATCTTATAGAATCACAGTAAGGGTTATACAAGATACATCTAAATACTCCTTATATTAAATTATAAATAATGAACTACTATTGTTATCACCAATATCATCAATGGGCCAAGTTGATATCAATAGCTACAAAACATAGTTCTTATGGATACAGTACCGTTTAATTATTTCTCTTCTAGTGCCTTACAATAATAAAATGATGATAATGGAAGTAACGACTACTACTCTAATGATAGCACTAAGAACATTTCTGAGCACTGACTAACCAACAAGCATTGTATCATGTGGCATGTATTTCATTCGTACTTCCCACAGCTTTATCTTATTCAAAAGATACTTTTGACCAGAGTTGAGTTTAATTAGATGGTGAGATTTGATTATTTAATAGCAATATCTTGTGAGACATAAACAACCCAAGATTAGATCTAGCCACTCAATTTTGCCCCATTAAACCATCGCATATAAACCAAAAAGGAGAAATTAGTTTTGCAATGTAGTATGGTATGCATAAAAGGTGACTTAATTCTCAAAGACATTCAGCTATTTAGAACTTTGCAAAACAATGTAAGAATCAGGAAGAACCAAGTTTATATTTCTGATTTATGAAGTATTCTCTAATATTTTTCAGAATAAACATGAGTTGGATGACTTCTATTGATTGAGCATTAATTGAAAGAAAAAATATTGATGCTTTGTAATTCTTCCAGGTTATTTTTAAAGAAGGTAAAAACTGAAAAGACACTTTTTATTCTGTGATGATATTTATGTAATTTATTTAAAATAGTTTTTTATCTGAAAATATTTCTAAAAACCTTTGTTAAACTTCCATTGGAAAAATGATATTTTAAATTATTTCTTATACATTTCAGAGCGTTACTAGAAACAATGTAGATGGCTTGTGCACTTTCTTCAGGAGGTCTATTGGTTCACTTTCACATAGTAAGATAGTTACAGACTGTGTCTAAAGTGGCATGGAGAGGGAGCAAGGTGGACAGCTCTTAAAGTCAAACGTTTGTGTTTAATTTTGTTTATATATATATTTCCAATTTTATTGATATATAATTAATATATACACTGTATAAGTTTAATGTATATGTATAGGACATATAGATTTGATAAGTAGTGCACAACTATTATCACTGTAAGTTAACATCCATCATTTCACATTGTTATAAATGTATTTTTCCTTGTGATGAGAAGTCATAAGATCTACTCTGTTAGCGACTTTCAAACATACTATACAGCATTTTTAACTGTAGTTACAATGTTATATATTATATCACTCCAAACTTATAACTGGAAGTTTGCACCTTTTGACCACCTCCACCCAATGTCCCTACTCCCCTGCCTCTGGAAACCACTAATCTGATCTCTGTTTCTATGAGGGTTTTTTTTTTTTTTTTCAGATTTCATATGTGAGTGAGGTCTTACAATATTTGTCTTTCTCTGTCCAAAAAGTCAGACTTCAATTTCAATATAAACTGACACATGACTGTGACTGAGTAAATTGTTTAGTGTCTTATTTTTCTCATCTATAAACTGAGTGTAAGACGTGTACTTATTGATCAGGGGTATCGAGCTGATTAAAGATATGTATTTGCAAATTGTCTACTAGTATGTTGTCTAGAGACATTCAATAAAGATCAACTCTCTTTTTTCTTTAATTCATAATTGAAACTTCAGTGTAGCCATTAGAAGAGGCAAAATTTCTTATTTCTCTCACATCAATCTAAATTAGACTTTACATATCTCAAAGTATAAATTATATAAAAATACCCTCTATGTAATATTATCCAATGAATATTTATATAAATATTAAAGGTATATATCCTTCCTCTCATTATATAGGTCAAGAAACCATGCTTCAGAGAGTATTAAACAACAACTTGTTTATGCATACCTAAGAAGTGGTAAAAAGGATTTGAAGACATGTTCCAGAAATTCTGATCTTGAGTCCCCTAATTTGACCTTAAGATTTCTTTAGCTAACCACTTTAACCCTTTCAGGATGATTGGAAAATTGGTTGCTCTCCCATAGGGTCTAAGATCTCAGGGAGCTTGGGATGGCTTCAAGTCTTCTCTGTCTCAGCATCCAGGCTGTCTAGCATCTTATGTACGATGATCCCGAAAATTTTCTGAAGTTTTCACTTTTCTGGGCTCCCGAGGAAGTGGAAAACAGGTCTCTTTTACTTACAATCTGGCACTTATCTGGAGTATTTATTGGCCCCTATCTACCTGAAGGATACTTGAATTGCAAAAATAAGCAAGTTATAGCAATTCTCACTCACTCACTAACATCTGTATTGCAAAACTGCTATAGGCTAACTTGACCATCCACAATTTTCAGGTCATTGTCTTTTGGTAATATCAGGTTACTCTGATATTTGGAGATAGAAAAGGCTCTTGTTCCCTGCCCTTCTCACTACCAAGTGTTTTCTTATAACGTGAACAAGTCTAGCATGGTATTTGCCACCAATATAAACATTTCTTAGCACAGGTCCAAAGGCAGTCACACAATCTGTCCTTCATGCTTAATGCTTTCTGATGTTTGCCCTGTTAAGAGCTGGACAATCAACTTGAATGAAAGGTTTATTATTGAAGCAAATGCATAAATGATTCTATGGCAGGATCAGATATGTTTGTAGGTAGATCACAGAAGATAACGCTGCTCTAACGAGGACAAGGGAGTATAAGTTTTTAGGTGAAACATAGAATTCCAAACTTGACTACTGGGCCTATCAGGTTTTCAAAATTTTTCAAATTCCATTCGTGCAAGAGCAGACATACCTGCATAGTGTTTGTAAACACTGAATATTTAGAATACTTACTTTCAGCACAGAAGTTGTTTCTAATAACCCTTAGCCAATTTGTTAGTGCATTTTTAGAAAGCTTTTGAAATACTTACTACAAAGACTTGGGGAAACATGAATCCCTGATCAGGTTGTTTTGCTGCTAACCAACAACTTTTGGAATATAGATTTAGGATTAGGGTGATTTAAAAGCTAACTAACTGCCCTTTGATTGTAAGTTAGAATTTATTTACCTTCATGTGTATCTAGGTCACTGTATAGAGTGTTTTCCAAACTTCAGATCTCTGATTACTAATAAGTAATAAAACCAATTTTGTATATCAAGAGCAGCATTTTTACGAAATTTTATGTAACATAAAAAATGTCAAAATACATGGACATGGAAAGGAAGGGTAAATATTTCTCTTAATACATTTATTTCAGGTATATGTGTATGCATATATTCACTTAGGCATGTGTGCTTACATGTATATATTTGTATTTGTGCATATATACTACATTTCAATTTACAACATACTTCGAACTATGCATTAAAGTAATAACAAAGTTTAAAAACAATTCATTGTTTCAGAAGTAAATTATAGACAACATAGAACTCATACTCTTTTCCTCTCTTCTCTAAATCTCTCTCTCTCCAGCTCAAGAGTGGATTCAAAAAAAAAAAAGGGGGTTTAATATCAGGTTACTCTGATATTTGGAGATAGAAAAGGCTCTTGTTCCCTGCCCTTCTCACTACCAAGTGTTTTCTTATAACGTGAACAAGTCTAGCATGGTATTTGCCACCAATATAAACATTTCTTAGCACAGGTCCAAAGGCAGTCACACAATCTGTCCTTCATGCTTAATGCTTTCTGATGTTTGCCCTGTTAAGAGCTGGACAATCAACTTGAATGAAAGGTTTATTATTGAAGCAAATGCATAAATGATTCTATGGCAGGATCAGATATGTTTGTAGGTAGATCACAGAAGATAACGCTGCTCTAACGAGGACAAGGGAGTATAAGTTTTTAGGTGAAACATAGAATTCCAAACTTGACTACTGGGCCTATCAGGTTTTCAAAATTTTTCAAATTCCATTCGTGCAAGAGCAGACATACCTGCATAGTGTTTGTAAACACTGAATATTTAGAATACTTACTTTCAGCACAGAAGTTGTTTCTAATAACCCTTAGCCAATTTGTTAGTGCATTTTTAGAAAGCTTTTGAAATACTTACTACAAAGACTTGGGGAAACATGAATCCCTGATCAGGTTGTTTTGCTGCTAACCAACAACTTTTGGAATATAGATTTAGGATTAGGGTGATTTAAAAGCTAACTAACTGCCCTTTGATTGTAAGTTAGAATTTATTTACCTTCATGTGTATCTAGGTCACTGTATAGAGTGTTTTCCAAACTTCAGATCTCTGATTACTAATAAGTAATAAAACCAATTTTGTATATCAAGAGCAGCATTTTTACGAAATTTTATGTAACATAAAAAATGTCAAAATACATGGACATGGAAAGGAAGGGTAAATATTTCTCTTAATACATTTATTTCAGGTATATGTGTATGCATATATTCACTTAGGCATGTGTGCTTACATGTATATATTTGTATTTGTGCATATATACTACATTTCAATTTACAACATACTTCGAACTATGCATTAAAGTAATAACAAAGTTTAAAAACAATTCATTGTTTCAGAAGTAAATTATAGACAACATAGAACTCATACTCTTTTCCTCTCTTCTCTAAATCTCTCTCTCTCTTCCAGCTCAAGAGTGGATTCATTATTTCTAAAAAGGGGAAAAGATCCCTCATAAGGTGTTATTACAAATATTGCACTTCTTTATAACAGGACTTCACCTTTGAACACTGAAAATGAAGGATATGAATCACTCATTTTTCTGTGATCCATTCCTCTTGGACAACAGAGGCTTCATGTCTAATGATTAAAACCAGCAACATCATGGATTTATAGGAATTTCATAGAAAAACCAAACCAACATAGTCTAATATTCACATTATCATCTTAGTTTGCTAACATCCTGTATCAGCTTCTTAAGTAACCATTCCAGAAATATCAGGTAGTCATGCCTGTGAGGCTGGTTTAAGAGGACCATCAGGATATCTGGAGAAGAGAATGTAAAACAAGGGGAGAGGTATGGATTATATTAAAAAACCCAGAATTATTAGAATAAATTAGGTGGGAGGAGATAGAATGACTAGGGCAACTTTAAAATTGTTGGCTTGATAGACTGCTTAGGAAGGAAATATCCTTACGTGAGAAGGAAAACTCGTGTGTGTTTGGCTGTGTGCTCAAGTGAATGAAAGTAGAGATCGTGTTGACTTTGAACTATCTATAGGGTATGTCATTGGAGGTACTCGGCAAACAGTTGTCCAAATGAATCCACAGCTACCGACTAAGCCTCTGCTAGAGATGCAGCCTAGTGTCATCAGCATATCTGGTGATTGTTGAAGCTCTAGAAGAAAGGACTTTTCAGAGTTTGTTGACTTAGATGATTTCAAGGCTAACAATCGAATCTGAGATAACATAATATTTCAAGCACAAACACATTTAGAGAAATGAAAAATAATAGTGAGATAGGAGAGAAACACAGGAGGAACCACCTCATGAATCAAAGAAAGACAGTTTCAAGGAGGAGAAAGTGTTCAACATTGTCCCACCTCATGGTGGATCAAGGAATATAAGAAAAAGTTTAGAGCACAATTTTTTTTCCAGGTATATGTGTATGCATATATACTAATTTCAATTAAACAACATTAACTTGAACTATGCATTAAAGTAATAACAAAGTTTATTCATTTTTAATAATTATAGACAACATAGAACTCATACTCTTTTCCTCTCTTCTCTAAATCTCTCTCTCTCTTCCAGCTCAAGAGTGGATTCATTATTTCTAAAAAGGGGAAAAGATCCCTCATAAGGTGTTATTACAAATATTGCACTTCTTTATAACAGGACTTCACCTTTGAACACTGAAAATGAAGGATATGAATCACTCATTTTTCTGTGATCCATTCCTCTTGGACAACAGAGGCTTCATGTCTAATGATTAAAACCAGCAACATCATGGATTTATAGGAATTTCATAGAAAAACCAAACCAACATAGTCTAATATTCACATTATCATCTTAGTTTGCTAACATCCTGTATCAGCTTCTTAAGTAACCATTCCAGAAATATCAGGTAGTCATGCCTGTGAGGCTGGTTTAAGAGGACCATCAGGATATCTGGAGAAGAGAATGTAAAACAAGGGGAGAGGTATGGATTATATTAAAAACCTAGAATTATTAGAATAAATTAGGTGGGAGGAGATAGAATGACTAGGGCAACTTTAAAATTGTTGGCTTGATAGACTGCTTAGGAAGGAAATATCCTTACGTGAGAAGGAAAACTCGTGTGTGTTTGGCTGTGTGCTCAAGTGAATGAAAGTAGAGATCGTGTTGACTTTGAACTATCTATAGGGTATGTCATTGGAGGTACTCGGCAAACAGTTGTCCAAATGAATCCACAGCTACCGACTAAGCCTCTGCTAGAGATGCAGCCTAGTGTCATCAGCATATCTGGTGATTGTTGAAGCTCTAGAAGAAAGGACTTTTCAGAGTTTGTTGACTTAGATGATTTCAAGGCTAACAATCGAATCTGAGATAACATAATATTTCAAGCACAAACACATTTAGAGAAATGAAAAATAATAGTGAGATAGGAGAGAAACACAGGAGGAACCACCTCATGAATCAAAGAAAGACAGTTTCAAGGAGGAGAAAGTGTTCAACATTGTCCCACCTCATGGTGGATCAAGGAATATAAGAAACAAAGCCCTTTTAGAGACACAATTTTTATATTCTGTTTTAACTTAGGATGATTAATTTTAAGGAACTGTTAAACAAAGAGGTTTGACTGTAGCCGGTTGAGGAGTATGATCTGTGGTGATGAAAATAAATATGAACCATGCTTTTGAAGAATGTGGCTATGAAGGACAGAAAGAAATCAGTAGCCGAGGTGATCATGGGATCGTGAAGAGGCAGGGGTGACATCTTCCATAATAAAGGCATTATATACAAAGAGAAGCTTTGTATATAAATACCTGTAGGCTAATTCACGTTGAGTTGTGGCAGAAGCCAATACAATATTGTAACATAATTAGCCTTTAATTAAAAATAAATGAATTACAATGCTAAAGAAAACTAAATAAGGTATTAATTCCTGTCTCTCATTCTTTGGAATTGGAATTGTCAATGTGACATATTCACATGATGTCCAAAAATACATTTCCATCCTGAATCCAATCAGTCCATCATCTTTGTATCTAATGATGGCAACACTTATCAGTAAAACAAATAAATGCATCTGAATTTTCACTGACTTTTCCCTAACTACTTTCTCTTACTGTCACATCTCTCAGGAGCTATTGTTTCTGCACATGTATTAATAAAATACGGGGGGACTCTTCCCACCTCTACTTTGACCATCCTGTTCTGACTCTTCACTGCCTTACTCCTAGATTTCTGTGTGATGGGCTCCAAACAGCATCTGTACAGTCTATTTTCAAAGCACAACAGCCAAAGTTCACTTATACAATGTAAGTTAAAATGTAAGTCATATAATGTCATTGGAGTCTGGTGTCCAAATGAATCCACAGCTACCGACTAAGCCTCTGCTAGAGATGCAGCCTAGTGTCATCAGCATATCTGGTGATTGTTGAAGCTCTAGAAGAAAGGACTTTTCAGAGTTTGTTGACTTAGATGATTTCAAGGCTAACAATCGAATCTGAGATAACATAATATTTCAAGCACAAACACATTTAGAGAAATGAAAAATAATAGTGAGATAGGAGAGAAACACAGGAGGAACCACCTCATGAATCAAAGAAAGACAGTTTCAAGGAGGAGAAAGTGTTCAACATTGTCCCACCTCATGGTGGATCAAGGAATATAAGAAACAAAGCCCTTTTAGAGACACAATTTTTATATTCTGTTTTAACTTAGGATGATTAATTTTAAGGAACTGTTAAACAAAGAGGTTTGACTGTAGCCGGTTGAGGAGTATGATCTGTGGTGATGAAAATAAATATGAACCATGCTTTTGAAGAATGTGGCTATGAAGGACAGAAAGAAATCAGTAGCCGAGGTGATCATGGGATCGTGAAGAGGCAGGGGTGACATCTTCCATAATAAAGGCATTATATACAAAGAGAAGCTTTGTATATAAATACCTGTAGGCTAATTCACGTTGAGTTGTGGCAGAAGCCAATACAATATTGTAACATAATTAGCCTTTAATTAAAAATAAATGAATTACAATGCTAAAGAAAACTAAATAAGGTATTAATTCCTGTCTCTCATTCTTTGGAATTGGAATTGTCAATGTGACATATTCACATGATGTCCAAAAATACATTTCCATCCTGAATCCAATCAGTCCATCATCTTTGTATCTAATGATGGCAACACTTATCAGTAAAACAAATAAATGCATCTGAATTTTCACTGACTTTTCCCTAACTACTTTCTCTTACTGTCACATCTCTCAGGAGCTATTGTTTCTGCACATGTATTAATAAAATACGGGGGGACTCTTCCCACCTCTACTTTGACCATCCTGTTCTGACTCTTCACTGCCTTACTCCTAGATTTCTGTGTGATGGGCTCCAAACAGCATCTGTACAGTCTATTTTCAAAGCACAACAGCCAAAGTTCACCTTATACAATGTAAGTTAAAATGTAAGTCATATAATGTCACAGAGATAAACAAAGCTCCCCAATACTTTCCCATTTCTCTCAGATTAAAATCAAAGTAATTACAGTGGCCTTCCAGCCTGAACAATCTGGGGTCCGTTTCTTTGCTGTTTGCCCCCATCTCCTGTTCTCTATGCCTCAGACATGCCCACCTCCACACTTTGGAGAGCTAAACAAAACCTCCCCTCAGATCCTTTATTCTGCCTACTCTCATTTCTGGGAATTCTCTTCTCCAAAATACTTATTAAAGTGAAATCTCTCACTTCCTTCAAGCCTTTGCTCAAATTTCACCTTACAACAAGGGCTACCGTGACTGCCTTATTTGAAAGTGCCAAATTTCCCCAATAATTTTCTGTTTTGTTCTCTGTTGCACTCTAACTACTTAGGGCAGTTCCTGGCATAAATAGGTACTCATACATATTTAATTGTTGAATGAATCTATGAATGTGCAATTTCAGTCTTTTCTGATCACTTCCAGCAGCTGGAAGAATACCACTCAGTATGGTACTGACAAGATATGTATATATAGGTAGTTTTGGATATCTTTATGTTTTAAGATAAACATAATTTTAAGTGCCAAAATGCCAATATAGTCTCAACTTAGAAAGTACTTTAAAATAATTACTGGGAACTGAAGACTATTTGTGGGGAAAAGAAAATAATATTCACAGGAAATGGAATCCAACGCAATAATATACATCCTCTTCTCCTGCCTCGAAGGATAGTGTGACTCATCTTCATTCAGAGGAGTCCACAGCTTCAAGGCAAATCACTTTGAGGACTAGAGTAAAGCAGGAAGACCCACTCCACAGGACAACAGCCACACCAGGAGGCTATTATTATGAGCCATATTTCAGAACTTGAGTACCTATTACATTATTTAACTAGGTTTGGGAACTGGGGAAAAAGTTTATACTGTCTTCCTGCTCCAACCAGGGTTGCCACATTTGTTCAGAACGCTCAATGGATGAAGTGGTCATAAAATTATCATCCAGTTTAGGGCCACTTTTTGGCATTGAATGGGAGCACTATTAATAATGGTAACAAGGTACAACACAGGAATATGGTCAACTGATTGCAGAAATGAGGACTCTGATGTGGGAGTTCTATGGAAGGTCCCAGTCATTGCCCCTCCATCTGTTGGATCATTGGTTGGTTGGTCTGGTGGGTCGTAGAGGAGGGATTGAACTAGTTCAGAAGCTTTAAGAGATATGGAACTTCTAACTTAGGTATATTCTCACTGGTACAGATAAAGGACTTCTACATTTTAGCAACTACATGGGTTAAGTGTTCTCCCAGTCATTTAACATCTCAAATTTGCCTAGGACAGACTTGTTTTATGACTATCAGCAGAATGGGATTATGAATAACTGCCCTTTATTTTCAATTTTGCCCAGTTTGGATTATAACTTGTTATAATTTACTTTGAAAAACTGTTATTTCATCAAAATCTGCAAATTATGCTGGAACACTAAAATCTGTGACCTGGTGAGCAGAACAGAAAAAATTAAAAGAGGGTTCAAGACCTGCTGTACTAGATTGTATCACATGCCACAGAATTTAACTCTCCACCCAAAGTCACCTAAGTAGTTTGATCAATTTCTCACCTCAAGTCTGCAAAACCAATGTGGTCTTGCTAATAATCAGACTCATGCCATGTCCACTTCTATTTATTTTCCAATGTTTATTATTACCACTTATAGATTTTAAAAATTTAAATGTGAGTTTAATTCTGATATGCTCACAGATCTATAAAATACTTGCCCCCCAAAACTCGCCAGTTTATACAGATAGCCTTCTATGTGAGAGTTCTGCAACCACAGAGTCAACCAACAGTCAAAAACATTAAAACAAAAATTCCAGAAAGTTCTAAAAAGCAAACCTTAAATTTTCTGCTCACAAGCAATTATTTGTCTCATGTACATTGCATTTACAATGTTTTACATAGCATTTACATTTTATTAGGTATCATAAGTCATCTAGAACTCATTTAATACTGAAGGTTGTGTATGGGTTATAGGCAAATACTATGCTATTTTATTGTAAAGCTTTTGAGCATCTATGGATTTTGGTACTAACAGAGATCATGGAACCAATGCCCCCACAAATATCAAGGGACAACTGTAAATCCTCTTTGGCACTAATCAAACATTGTTATAAACTGAAACATTTTCTATGCTGGATAACAAAGTATATACTATTAAACATATTCTATGAGTAATCGAAAATGGTTTGTACCTCTATGCATAACCTTCTGAAACATCAGCACTGAATCATTTTTCTGTGTATCAGGTGGGCAAGGACAAGGCCTTCCATCATGCTAATGCTGGAACATGCTAATTACATATTTCTCACACCATTATTTTTCCTTTTTTCTGATTAAAAAGAAAATATATCTTTTTATTTGGGCTTCCCAGCTGACTTAGTGGTAAAGAATCCATCTGCAGTGCAACAGATGAGAGTTCAATTCATGGCTCAGAAAGATCTCCTGGAGAAGGAAATGGTGACGCACTTCAGTATTCTTATCTGGAAAATTCCATGGGTAGTGGAGCCTAGTGGGCTACAATCCATAAGGTCACACAAGAATTAGACCTGACTTAGCAACTAAAGTAACAGCAACAACTTTTTTTTATTTACCTCACTTAAAATTTATCTATTTAACCATATAGATTTTATTAAACTATCTAGCAGCAATACATTAAAATGATTCTATTATGTAAATTAAATAATATATATTTATACAAATTGTCACTTAAATAATATATTTATAGAATGTAACAATATAATTGTATATTATAATGAGGTGTGATATAAATAGTTAATTAAAGATGCAAAAATTATATTTATGGCCATAGATTGCCACTAAATTTCTTTAATATTTTGGACCAGTAGGCAAACTTTCCTATAGATGTTTGCACTGAAGAGTCTCTTGACTCAGCTTGAATGCTGCTTCCATATTTGATAAATTGTACGATATTGAAAAAGTGATTTAACCCACTTTTCCTTAGTACCCTACTCTATAAAATGCAGAAAATAATAATACTTAATTTATAGGGTTGCAGCAAAGATTAAATGAGCACACGATGGTGTTATAATTGTGCCTGCCTCATAGTAAGCTTAGTATTTCAAAAGGCAAAGTGGTAAATAGTATAATGGAGATGAGGTTAACAATTTGATGATACAGATCTGGATCCGTATCTGCATTTACTAGCTTTGTGGTACTGAGGATGTTAGATCTCCCAGAATTTCTCTCCTTCCTTACATCCTCCCTCCTTCTTTTTCTTCATTTCTCTCTTCCCAGTAAAATATCGTCAATAATACCTGTAGTAGAGTAACGATAGAGATCTAGGATCATTTATTTGAAAATACTTATTAGGGTCTAAATTATAGTTTTCCAAACTGGCTCACTTAAAATCATATGACTTAATAGAAGGAGGGATTTCTTTACTATAATCCTCTGCAACAAAATCCTTCCAATTGCACGCTTTGATGGATCACTGACTCTTTGACCTGAAAGTTCAAAAGAATTCAGCCACTTCCCACAGAAGTCCATTTCAACAGGGAAAACAGAACTGTCACATAACTGAGTTAGTGTTTTTCAAATTCTAAGTTGTGATATTTCAGTGCTCATAAAATCAATCTGGTGGATGGTCATCATCAGTAACAAAATAGAACAGACAAATAGTTTTTAAGAAATACATACAGTAGAGTAGAGGTCATTTTCTTAAAAACTCTTTTCTCTCATATATTTACACACACAGACATACATATATACATGCATTTATGTATGCATATATGCACATGACACTGTGTGAATGCATGTATATATATATGTATATATATACACACATATGTGGTAATGGGCCATGTTGATGTATTTTATGTACATATGTGGTACCATGCCTATGTGACCATTGGTCATTATGCTAAATGTATATGTTACACTATGATTTGAGGCTGAGATTTTTTTCTCTTTTTTAGCTGTATCTGGACCTTAGTTGTGCCACAGCGATCTTAGTGACGTCATACAGGATCTTTCCTTGTGATGCACTGACTCTCTAGCTATGGTGCATGGGCTTAGGAGTTGCGGCTCTGGTTTAGTTGTTCTGCAGCATGGTCCTTGTCCCCTGCATTGCAAAGCAGATTCTCAACACCTGGACCACCAGAGAAGTCCCAAGGTTAAGGTTATAATGAGATGATTTAGAAATTATTATCTCTTCTAACTTTTCCCCTCCCTGAATTTCCTTCTTTCCTTTTTTCTATCAAGGAAATAGCTCTTTATGTACTGATTCAAAGGATAGATGTAGCAGGGAAGAATTCAAAAATATGTTTTACATTCCAAAAGCTGAAGTCCTTAAGACAATTTAGAAGACAGGTCTGAAAAGAGGACTTAGAACAAAAATAAGAGGAAGACATTCTCTTCCAGTTTAAAACAGGAGAGGGAGAAAATGAGAACAGTTTTGACTTTTCAGTAACTCCTTGAATAGTAGTAATTATCTGAGAGAGGAAATTGGTCAGCTGAGGCAGATGAAATCATCACAGACTCACAGTCTCAATGCCCAAAGTGGTACAGAAGCCAAGCCACAATGTGGCCACCAAATTGAACATGGATAAGGACATTTCAATGATTACTTACGTATCTAGATATTCTGTCTCATCATCTACAAAACCCTACAACTACACATACACCCGCTAAATATAGACAGAGGAAGAGAGATTCATAGGGTAGACTTGGAAGGATCCAATGGCTAAGCTTCTGTTTTCCTTTTCCTGTAGAATGACAGGCACTGTTACTCTCTCCTGGCCACATAGTGGGGCAACACACGCACTCATAGAACTTCCAGCCAGAGAGGCCGTCCTTAGGCTCTGATGTCCAGAGTTTCTATTGGGGATTAATTATAGTACATCTACATGGCTGACTGTCAGTATCCAGCATCTCCTAAATATATCAGAAGGATATGGTCACCAGTGCTCCTGATAATGTGTGTCTCAAAGCTCTGATCATAAATCACATCTTTAGATGATCTAGTGGCCCAAGCCCCCAGGCAGACACAAACTCTCCCAAGAGAGAAGTTTCAGACCCCTAATTACCTCTTAGTAGGCAAGGATAAAGACTAAACCCCTCTCTGAGTTAAGGTAATTCTTTAATGCACAGGGCTATCTGTGACTCTCTGGTCATCTGTACTGAGAACAGGAGTCTCCACTGGACTCAAATGAGTAACACCGATGAAGAGTAAGCCATGATGCTTTGGGGAAAAAAATATTCTAATGCTTTTCTCACTTTGGTTATTCAGACATGCTTTCTCCATGATAGGAATACTCTAGAAAAAGCATGACAATTGTTCACTGAGAGGGTATTTTCAGTAGCTGAATTACACAAACACACCTGAGCCAAGCACTTTGAGTCTAATTCAGACATGCACTGATTCAAAGGATAGATGTAGCAGGGAAGAATTCAAAAATATGTTTTACATTCCAAAAGCTGAAGTCCTTAAGACAATTTAGAAGACAGGTCTGAAAAGAGGACTTAGAACAAAAATAAGAGGAAGACATTCTCTTCCAGTTTAAAACAGGAGAGGGAGAAAATGAGAACAGTTTTGACTTTTCAGTAACTCCTTGAATAGTAGTAATTATCTGAGAGAGGAAATTGGTCAGCTGAGGCAGATGAAATCATCACAGACTCACAGTCTCAATGCCCAAAGTGGTACAGAAGCCAAGCCACAATGTGGCCACCAAATTGAACATGGATAAGGACATTTCAATGATTACTTACGTATCTAGATATTCTGTCTCATCATCTACAAAACCCTACAACTACACATACACCCGCTAAATATAGACAGAGGAAGAGAGATTCATAGGGTAGACTTGGAAGGATCCAATGGCTAAGCTTCTGTTTTCCTTTTCCTGTAGAATGACAGGCACTGTTACTCTCTCCTGGCCACATAGTGGGGCAACACACGCACTCATAGAACTTCCAGCCAGAGAGGCCGTCCTTAGGCTCTGATGTCCAGAGTTTCTATTGGGGATTAATTATAGTACATCTACATGGCTGACTGTCAGTATCCAGCATCTCCTAAATATATCAGAAGGATATGGTCACCAGTGCTCCTGATAATGTGTGTCTCAAAGCTCTGATCATAAATCACATCTTTAGATGATCTAGTGGCCCAAGCCCCCAGGCAGACACAAACTCTCCCAAGAGAGAAGTTTCAGACCCCTAATTACCTCTTAGTAGGCAAGGATAAAGACTAAACCCCTCTCTGAGTTAAGGTAATTCTTTAATGCACAGGGCTATCTGTGACTCTCTGGTCATCTGTACTGAGAACAGGAGTCTCCACTGGACTCAAATGAGTAACACCGATGAAGAGTAAGCCATGATGCTTTGGGGAAAAAAATATTCTAATGCTTTTCTCACTTTGGTTATTCAGACATGCTTTCTCCATGATAGGAATACTCTAGAAAAAGCATGACAATTGTTCACTGAGAGGGTATTTTCAGTAGCTGAATTACACAAACACACCTGAGCCAAGCAACCATTAATGCTAAAGCTTCAAAAACTAAATGAAATCAGATCATGCAACATAAAGGTCATTTCAGAAAAGAAAGCATATAATCAGACAATTTTAATAGAATGGAGTAACTTATAAATAGTATAACTTATATCTGTAGAATCACAGAAGACAGGAACTTAATCCATCCTGGAGATGTAGGGAAATCTTGCCTTTGATGACCCTTGAAGGACACTGTCTGGGAAAAAGTGAAAGCAGCAGCCACAGCAGCAATTGTAATGAAACTAGTTAACAATTATACAGAATTATAATGTCAGACATTATTCTGAGCCCTTTGGATACATTAATTCTTTTAAATTATTAATTTCAGAGAATTGGCAAAATCTATTAGTGAACTCTGAGCCTCTGCTCTCTCTAAATCTGCACTTTAAGGTAAAATTGTCTTGAAAGTCTGTCACCATTTCTCAAAATGGAGCTAGGGGAGTTTAGATACCTGTATCCAAAAAGAAAGAAGGTCATTTGCCTAGACATATTACTGAACAAAGATATGTACAAGACAGTTAAATTTTTCCAGATTTCACTCATATTGCAGCAACTGTACAAACCAAGAAAGCTTTTCCTTAAGCAAGAACATTCCTCTTCTCATTTCTCATTCACAGACTCTTCTCCTCTCACTATGAAGTAGGAAGCTGTGTTTGGACGCAATGACAAATACCGGGGCCTGCATTTCACTCATCTTGCATGCCGTGCTCCCATTGAGGCCACTTAATCCGATTGACGTCAGCCAGCGCTCTGTGCACAGAATGTGCCACTCAGAATCTAAGAGAATCGATCGTCCCGCAATTCACATTGCCATGACACCTACAGCCTCCAATTTATTACAGGTTTGTAGTTTCTTTTGTTTTTCTTTCTTTTTCCTCTCCTACTAAGAAAAGGTTATTTTTTTTTTTTTTCCTTTCTTCACAGACAACATTTATGAGAGCCCAAGCCTCACTATTGGCAAATTCAGACTATTATCACTTTGCACTGATAATTAGCATTTTTGAATAAAGCTGTTGTAGAGAGCCAGGTAGACCTGAAAAAAACAAACCAAAAAAACACCACACATCTCAGATTAAATATTCACTGAGATGTGGCTGTTGGTTGACATAATTTTTTTGAGGAAATGTGAGTATTTGATATGGAATTTTATTAACTCCATTAAGGAAAGAATGGGAAAGAAGATTCATGAAACATCTACTCTATTCTGGGCATAGCACACACATTATCATATATAGCTTGGTTCTCAATCAAGTGTAATTTCTCACCTTCCCCCATTTCCTGAGGAAATCTGGCAATATCTGGAGACATTTACAGCTGTCATGCCTGGGTGGTAGTTGCTGCTGATATCCAATGGGCAGAAGCCAGAGGTGCTGCTGAATATCTTGTAGTGAAAGGGATAATCCCCCACCCCACCCACCACCCACAGACAACAAAGAATTATCCAGCCAAATTCCTGATACTATCAACAACAAGAAACCCTGAAACTGACTCTCACAAAGCCTATGTTGTAAGTATAATATTCTCAGTCTATAGATGAGCCCACTGGTAAGTATTAAATGAGTTGTTTATGTTCACAAAGTTAATAAGTCACTGGATTTGAACCCAAGCTTCTCTAGCTGCCAAAACTGAACTCTTCTGCACTATGCTGTACTGCACAAGTGCTTGTAGTCAAGGAAACCAGAACTCCAAAAGACTGGTCGCTGGAGGCATTTGCCTTTTTCCATGTGTAGAAGTCCCTTTTATAAAGTTTTCTTCATAAAAACAGGAAGGTGCCTCTCTGGTACTGAACTATAAAAACTTACCTCAACCAGTAAGAGCTTCATAGAGTATGAAGGCTACATATACAAAAGATAATTTCACTTAATCCAATTACAAGGACATGATCTTGTTGCATGTATACTGGGAGTCAGTATGTACATATTATTTATTCCTCTACCTTATCCCTCCAAAATACATACATGAGTAAATCATGATACTGCACCTTAAACCTGCCCTGTATAGTGGAGAAAGATGAGCAATGTAATATACCAAACTAAAATTATATATCAAAAGCTACAATACCAGTAACTGCTGTTGACTTTCACACTAAAAGACTGATGATCATTAATCAGTCATTCATTTGGCAAATGAACTTTATTAAATTCTTGGTATAGACTCTATCCAGATGCACAGTGAATAATTACAACATAGAAAACAATAAGAAGAAAAACTACAGTACTAAAATAGATGCAAGGACATGGTGGTGTGCTAGCCCAGAGGAGGAGGCACTTAACTCTCTTTGGAGACAATGGAGAAGTTCTCCCAAAAGATATCATACATTGTGGGGCCCTGAAGGAAAGAGGGCCTTTGCAAGCATAGGGAAGCTTAAGCACATATTTGCAGTTTGGTGCTAAAAGGACGCCTACAGGAAGAGACAGGGCATGATCTAAAGTCCATTGTCAAAACTTCTGATTGATCCCCCTGGTTTCCGGCTCTGGGCAATGCAGGCTCACTGTGAGTTCCTATTGCAATGTAAATACATAGCTGCTCCGACCTTTAGCTTGATTGGTGTAACTATAGGAAGTCCCTTGCAAACCCCCTTCGTTTGCCTATAAAAACTGTTAGTTTAATGAAGTGGAACCGCTCTGAAGGAACCCCTGTCGCATCTGATTGTCCTTTGCACGAGCCAGGGGGCTGGGGGGCGGGCAGTCAAGATTTGCCTTTCTCCGAGATCTCCCGATTCAGCCGGGGGCAATCCCACTGCCTTCCCTTTCTGTGGAAGGTCCCCGCAATACATAAGGTGAGTGCAATGTTGAGGATGGCGTTCACCAGGTAGAAGTGTGATAGGGCTTAAGGCAAAAGCAAGAGCCAGACTAAGAATCTTGCAAAATAAAAAGTTTTAATGTAAAGCTTAAAAAAAAAAGTTTTAATGTTATTCTGAAGGTGAATTGAAGCCAATGAAAGTTTCAGAATGAAAAACCTAATAAGATTCATATTTGACGAAGACCTTTGCATTGTCAGTAGGTGATTCAGGATGTGGGGGAGAGTAGAGTTATGGAGACACATTTTGAATATGTTGTAGTAGTGAAGCTAAAAAAGAATGATAAAGGCTTGAATTAAAGAAAGAGCAGTGGGCATGGAAAAGAAAGGCCAGAATCAAAAAAGAGTTGGTGGTAGAACTTACAGGTCTTAAATGTAGAAGTTAAGAGAGGAAGGATTTCTCCCTGGAAGAATGAGAATACAGAAAAAAAAAAATGCATATTTGGACAGAGGTACCTTTAAGATACCTATTTGAGTAAAGAATTTTGTGGGCTGACTAAATATCAGAAACTTTACTAGATGTTCCATATATTAGTCATTACAAAAGTCCTATGATTTAGGTATTAAATTTTATTTTAAAGATGAAGTCTCATAGACATTAACTTGCTCCATTTAATATGGCAAATGACAAAGTCAAACATAATTATAATTCTAGATATATCTTCAAGTATATACCTGTTAATCATCATGCAAGATTACCTCTTAAAGCACAGCTTTATAAGACTTAAAATTTATACGTAAGCTAGAAATACGGTTCTGGAGATACTGTTCCTCTAAGTAGCAGTTGAGATCTTGGATGGACATAAAATCATTTATGGAGAGTATTGATTAGGAATGAGTAAGAAAGTGGTACAGTAGGTTGAGGACTGGGCCATTTAAGATAAGTTCTTCAAGAGGGGAAGGTGAATACATTGAGAGTTTGGGACGGAGATGTACACACTGCTATATTTAAAACAGAAAACCAACAAGGTCCTACTTGTCTAGCACAGGGAACCCTGCTCAGTATTCTGTAATAACCAGAATGGGAAAAGAATTTGAAAAAGATATATGTATATGTATAACTGAATCACTTTGCTGTATACATGAAACTAACACAACACTGTTAATCAACTATACTCCAATATAAAATGTCAAAAAATATGAATTCTTCAAGGAGGTGACTATAAAGTAGGCAAAGAAGTTGGAAAGGATGACAAAGGGATCATAGTGTCACAAAAGCAAAGGGAGAAGTTGTGAACAGTCTTGATAAGAAGTCAGATATATTTTGCACACACACACAAAGCCTTACTGCACAGGCATGATTAGGATCCCTGCTGGGAAAATCTCAGTTGTTTCTATTCTAGAGGAAGCAATGCAGATTCCCTCCTCTTACCACTGTATCCACTCCAATTCAAGCTCTACTGTTCATATGAAATGATGGATATAAAGTCATTGACACATGTAGATGCTCAAAAATGGTACACTCTTTCTCCCTCACTGCCGCAGATATTAGACAACAGATCTGACAGCAAGGAACTCAATTCTAGCAGAGAGGAGAATCTGAAACTTCATCATTTTAAAAAATGTTATCACTACTTTGCAAGCTAATTATTACTATCCCCATTGCACAGGTGTTGAAATTTTAATACAGAGAGGTTAAGAAAAGTTTCTAAGGTCTCAGAGCTAGTAAGTGGTCAGTCTTGCATCTGAATTCAGATCTGTTCAGCACAAAGAGATTATCCTTTCCTCAGTTCACTTCCTCTTTAAGAAAGAGATATATCCCAGAGAGATACCTGTGCCCCACTCTCATTGCAGCATTGCAGGTATACCTTGTTCTATAATATGCTTTGCAGATACTGAATGTTTTACAAATGGAAGCCAATCTATTGGCACCATCTTCCCAACATTTTCTCACTTTGTGTCTCTGTGTCACATTTTGGTTTTGGTGGTGCTGTTCAGTCACTAAATTGTGTCCAACTCTTTGCAACTCTATGGACTGTAGCCCTCCAGGCTCCTCTAACAATGGGATTCTCCAGGCAAGAATACTGGAGTGGGTTGCCATGCCCTTCTCAAGGGGACCTTCCTGACCCAAGGATTGAACTCTCATCTCTTGTATCTTTTTCGCTGGCAGATGGGTTCTTTACAACCTGAGCCATTGAGGAAGCTCCCTGCTTGCAATTTTCTAAACACTTCACCAGCGTAATCACTATATCAAATAGTAAAAAGGGGTTTTTTCTGAATCACTTTGCTGTATACATGAAACTAACACAACACTGTTAATCAACTATACTCCAATATAAAATGTCAAAAAATATGAATTCTTCAAGGAGGTGACTATAAAGTAGGCAAAGAAGTTGGAAAGGATGACAAAGGGATCATAGTGTCACAAAAGCAAAGGGAGAAGTTGTGAACAGTCTTGATAAGAAGTCAGATATATTTTGCACACACACACAAAGCCTTACTGCACAGGCATGATTAGGATCCCTGCTGGGAAAATCTCAGTTGTTTCTATTCTAGAGGAAGCAATGCAGATTCCCTCCTCTTACCACTGTATCCACTCCAATTCAAGCTCTACTGTTCATATGAAATGATGGATATAAAGTCATTGACACATGTAGATGCTCAAAAATGGTACACTCTTTCTCCCTCACTGCCGCAGATATTAGACAACAGATCTGACAGCAAGGAACTCAATTCTAGCAGAGAGGAGAATCTGAAACTTCATCATTTTAAAAAATGTTATCACTACTTTGCAAGCTAATTATTACTATCCCCATTGCACAGGTGTTGAAATTTTAATACAGAGAGGTTAAGAAAAGTTTCTAAGGTCTCAGAGCTAGTAAGTGGTCAGTCTTGCATCTGAATTCAGATCTGTTCAGCACAAAGAGATTATCCTTTCCTCAGTTCACTTCCTCTTTAAGAAAGAGATATATCCCAGAGAGATACCTGTGCCCCACTCTCATTGCAGCATTGCAGGTATACCTTGTTCTATAATATGCTTTGCAGATACTGAATGTTTTACAAATGGAAGCCAATCTATTGGCACCATCTTCCCAACATTTTCTCACTTTGTGTCTCTGTGTCACATTTTGGTTTTGGTGGTGCTGTTCAGTCACTAAATTGTGTCCAACTCTTTGCAACTCTATGGACTGTAGCCCTCCAGGCTCCTCTAACAATGGGATTCTCCAGGCAAGAATACTGGAGTGGGTTGCCATGCCCTTCTCAAGGGGACCTTCCTGACCCAAGGATTGAACTCTCATCTCTTGTATCTTTTTCGCTGGCAGATGGGTTCTTTACAACCTGAGCCATTGAGGAAGCTCCCTGCTTGCAATTTTCTAAACACTTCACCAGCAAAAAAATTACAATTCACCAAAACCTCAGATGATGGTTAGAATATTTTTACCAATAAAGTATTTCTTGAGGTATATACTTTTTTTTCACACATAATGGTATTAAATATTTAATAGACTACACCATAGTGTAAATGTAACTTTCAATTACACTGGGAAACCAAAAAATTCATGAGTAGCTTTATTGCAGTATTCATTTCATTGCAGTGGTCTGGAACAGAATCCACAATCTCTCTGCGATGTCCATATTTAAAATAGTCAGGACATGGAAATAACCTAAGTTTTCATCAATGGACGAACAGATAAATTGTATATATAATATATACATATATATAATACCTATTATATAAATAATTCAGATAATATATATATACACAAATATGAGTACTTTTAAGCCACAAAAAGGAAGGAAATCCTGCCATTTTCTTTTCTTTCTTTCTTTTTTTTTTTTTTAAAGATTTATTTATTTATTTATTTTGGGCAGGGGTCGGGTTGGGGAGGGAGGGAAGCGGGCGGGCCATTTCTATTGGTCTTTCATTTCTCCATTTTCATCCGTCTTTGTTCTTTGGCTCCTGTGGGCCTCCCATCGCGGTGGCGTCTGTTGTCGCAGAGCGCTGGCTCTGGGCGCATGCGCTCCAGAGCTCCTGCTCGGCAATTGGACACATCAGTCCAGCTGCTCCGTGGCACGTGGGATCTTCCCAGGCCAGGGATCAAACCGGCGCCCCTTGCACTGCAAGGCGGTGTCCTTATCCACTGGACCACCAGGGGAAGCCCTTTGCCATTTGCAATAACATGGATGGAACTTAAGTACATTATTCTAAGTAAAATAAGATACATAGAGAAAGACAAATATTATATGATGTAACTTGTATGTGGAATCTAAAAAGAACAAACTATAGAAACAGAGAACAGATTGGTGGGAGTCAAATGTAGGGGTTTGGGGTAGGGTAGGAAAACCGGATAAAGATGGTCAAAAAAGCTATAAACGTCCAGTGATACAACAGGTATGTTTTGGGAATGTAATGTATTGCAAGGTGACTATAGTTAACAGTACTTAGCATATATTTTAAAGTGAAAAGAGCAGACCTTGATGTTTCTTGTCATAAGGAAAAAATATAATTATGTGAGGTGACAGATTCTAACTAAAGTTATTGTATTTTATATATATACACACACATATATATGTAAGTTCAAGGTGTACAATAAAATGACTTTATATATACATGCATATATATATATATATATATGTTGTATGATTTAAATGTATACATTGTCATATGCCATTTCTATCTCAAACAAACTGGACAATCTTTGTAAAAGAAAGTGATATATTTTAATGTTGAAAATGGGTACTGTTAAGTAGAACAAAACATACGTGTGGCCAAGAGTTTGGAGATCTCAATCATACCCACCACTCCACCCCTCCATCATGATCCCAGAATTAATCACCCTAACTCTGAATAGGAGTGGGCTCCTTCTCTTGGTTGTAGAGGAGGGTTTCTCAACCTCAGTATGACTCATATTGACCAAGCTATTTTTTGTCAGGAGTCGGGAATGAACTCTTCAGGATACTGTACAATGCTTAAAACCATCTTTGGCCTCTACCTACTAAATGCAAGTAGCAGTACCCGAACCCACCCCATGCCCCATATGACAGGTAAAAATGGTTCCAGACTTTGCCAAGTGACTCTAAGGGAAAAAATGCTCATAGGCTGAGAACTGCAGGTTTAGATGTGTGGTATTCCTGCTCTAAGAATTAGTTTACAACTTGAGGTCTGTTCTTGTGAGCTCTCTTTTTTTGGAGACTTCATCTGCTTTTGCCCAGATCCTCATCTCCAACCTCTGTACCCTATCTCACGATCCAACCGTCCATGTCTCCTAGCTTTAGAAGGTCTCTAGTCCTCAGGAGCTCAGACAAAGGACCTAGAACCCCTTCCCTGATCTGAGAGCTGAAACAAGTTCCTGATCTGGAGACCAATGCCACGAAAAGAACAAACTATAGAAACAGAGAACAGATTGGTGGGAGTCAAATGTAGGGGTTTGGGGTAGGGTAGGAAAACCGGATAAAGATGGTCAAAAAAGCTATAAACGTCCAGTGATACAACAGGTATGTTTTGGGAATGTAATGTATTGCAAGGTGACTATAGTTAACAGTACTTAGCATATATTTTAAAGTGAAAAGAGCAGACCTTGATGTTTCTTGTCATAAGGAAAAAATATAATTATGTGAGGTGACAGATTCTAACTAAAGTTATTGTATTTTATATATATACACACACATATATATGTAAGTTCAAGGTGTACAATAAAATGACTTTATATATACATGCATATATATATATATATATATGTTGTATGATTTAAATGTATACATTGTCATATGCCATTTCTATCTCAAACAAACTGGACAATCTTTGTAAAAGAAAGTGATATATTTTAATGTTGAAAATGGGTACTGTTAAGTAGAACAAAACATACGTGTGGCCAAGAGTTTGGAGATCTCAATCATACCCACCACTCCACCCCTCCATCACGATCCCAGAATTAATCACCCTAACTCTGAATAGGAGTGGGCTCCTTCTCTTGGTTGTAGAGGAGGGTTTCTCAACCTCAGTATGACTCATATTGACCAAGCTATTTTTTGTCAGGAGTCGGGAATGAACTCTTCAGGATACTGTACAATGCTTAAAACCATCTTTGGCCTCTACCTACTAAATGCAAGTAGCAGTACCCGAACCCACCCCATGCCCCATATGACAGGTAAAAATGGTTCCAGACTTTGCCAAGTGACTCTAAGGGAAAAAATGCTCATAGGCTGAGAACTGCAGGTTTAGATGTGTGGTATTCCTGCTCTAAGAATTAGTTTACAACTTGAGGTCTGTTCTTGTGAGCTCTCTTTTTTTGGAGACTTCATCTGCTTTTGCCCAGATCCTCATCTCCAACCTCTGTACCCTATCTCACGATCCAACCGTCCATGTCTCCTAGCTTTAGAAGGTCTCTAGTCCTCAGGAGCTCAGACAAAGGACCTAGAACCCCTTCCCTGATCTGAGAGCTGAAACAAGTTCCTGATCTGGAGACCAATGCCACGAAAATGTGCTTCCAAACTCTCTTCAGTATTTGGGTGGAAATGGCTTCATCAATCACCTTATTGTTTTGTGGGCCTTTGAGGGTGCTCCTGGGAATGACAGGGATTGTGACTCATCCTGCTGTACTGCTGTAATATTAAAGAAAATAAATAACGGAACTAAGAAGGCATTAAGTGAGGAAATGAGGCATGGGTGCATGAGGCAGAGGTGATCCTACTGCACTGCCTCTAAGTGAATATCACCCAATTAACAGGAAGTAGAACAGAGGAAAGGAACTGCCGAATCACAGTTCTCTGAATGAACCGCAGAACGTACAGATGGCAGTGAATTCCCCAAACCAGCCTTTTCCTGTGAGCTCCCTTTCTGAATAATAAGGAAGTGCATGCAATTAGCTTGTCATGGTTTGTTCTCTGTCTTAAGTAATAATGGTAATAACCAGACCTTATGTTTGCACACTATTTCCTGATTTACACAGAACTTTTCAATACGTTACATCATTCTACTCACAGAGCAAACCTAGACACCCAGCCTGGAGGGAGGCAGTACTCAGAAGGGGCACTTCTACAGGTTTGAGAGCACAGGCTCTGGAACCTGAAAAATCTAAAAATACTGGTTCTTAGACCAGCTCTGGAAACTTAAAGCTTAACTGTGAAATCAGCGTTCTTCTTACAGGGTAGATAATAGCATTGTTGCAAGATATTCAAACAAATCAGACCTATACTTGCTGAGCACAACATCTTTGTTTACCAAAGGAAAAAAATCTTTTAATAGTTGCATAAGGAATATTTAACTGAGGATGATATGTAGATTGTTGCTGTTCAGTTGAAAATTGTGTCTGACTCTGCATGCCCCCATGGACTGCAGTATGCCAGGCTTCCCTGTACCTCACCAACTCCCAGAGCTTGACCAAGTTCATTTCCATTGAATTGGTGATGATATCCAACTATTTCATCCCCTGTTGCCCCCTTCTCCTCCTGTCTTCAATTTTTTCAACATCAGGATCTTTTCCAGTGAGTTGGCTCTTCACATCAGGTGGCCAAATATTGGAGCTTCAGCTTCAGCATTAGTCCTTCCAAAGAGTATTCAGGGTTTGTTTCCTTTAACTCTGACTGGTTTGATCTCCTTGCTGTCCAAGGGACTCTCAAGAGTCATTTCCAACACCACAGTTCGAAAGCATCAGTTCTTTGACACTCAGACTTCTTTGTTGTCCAGCTCTCATATCAGTACATGACTACTAGAAAAGACCATAGCCTCGACCACATGGACTTTTGTCGGCAAAGTGATATCTTTGCTTTTTAATACACTGTCTAGGTTTGTCATAGCGTTTCTGCCAAGAAGCAATTATCTTCTAATTTCATTTCTGCAGTCACCATCTGCAACGATTTTAGAGGCCAAGAGGAGAAAATCTATCACCACTTCCACCTTTTGGCCTTATTCCATGAAGTGATTGCTTTGCACCCAATTAACAGGAAGTAGAACAGAGGAAAGGAACTGCCGAATCACAGTTCTCTGAATGAACCGCAGAACGTACAGATGGCAGTGAATTCCCCAAACCAGCCTTTTCCTGTGAGCTCCCTTTCTGAATAATAAGGAAGTGCATGCAATTAGCTTGTCATGGTTTGTTCTCTGTCTTAAGTAATAATGGTAATAACCAGACCTTATGTTTGCACACTATTTCCTGATTTACACAGAACTTTTCAATACGTTACATCATTCTACTCACAGAGCAAACCTAGACACCCAGCCTGGAGGGAGGCAGTACTCAGAAGGGGCACTTCTACAGGTTTGAGAGCACAGGCTCTGGAACCTGAAAAATCTAAAAATACTGGTTCTTAGACCAGCTCTGGAAACTTAAAGCTTAACTGTGAAATCAGCGTTCTTCTTACAGGGTAGATAATAGCATTGTTGCAAGATATTCAAACAAATCAGACCTATACTTGCTGAGCACAACATCTTTGTTTACCAAAGGAAAAAAATCTTTTAATAGTTGCATAAGGAATATTTAACTGAGGATGATATGTAGATTGTTGCTGTTCAGTTGAAAATTGTGTCTGACTCTGCATGCCCCCATGGACTGCAGTATGCCAGGCTTCCCTGTACCTCACCAACTCCCAGAGCTTGACCAAGTTCATTTCCATTGAATTGGTGATGATATCCAACTATTTCATCCCCTGTTGCCCCCTTCTCCTCCTGTCTTCAATTTTTTCAACATCAGGATCTTTTCCAGTGAGTTGGCTCTTCACATCAGGTGGCCAAATATTGGAGCTTCAGCTTCAGCATTAGTCCTTCCAAAGAGTATTCAGGGTTTGTTTCCTTTAACTCTGACTGGTTTGATCTCCTTGCTGTCCAAGGGACTCTCAAGAGTCATTTCCAACACCACAGTTCGAAAGCATCAGTTCTTTGACACTCAGACTTCTTTGTTGTCCAGCTCTCATATCAGTACATGACTACTAGAAAAGACCATAGCCTCGACCACATGGACTTTTGTCGGCAAAGTGATATCTTTGCTTTTTAATACACTGTCTAGGTTTGTCATAGCGTTTCTGCCAAGAAGCAATTATCTTCTAATTTCATTTCTGCAGTCACCATCTGCAACGATTTTAGAGGCCAAGAGGAGAAAATCTATCACCACTTCCACCTTTTGGCCTTCTATTTGCCATGAAGTGATGGGACCAGTGGCCATGATCTGAGTTTTTAGTATTGATCTTTTTTCTTTGGCCACTTCTGTTGTTCTTTCATTTATCTATTTTCATCCATCATTGTTCTTTGGCCTGTGTGGGCCCCCCATCACAGTGGCCTCTGTCGCTGCAGAGCACTGGCTCTGGATGCATGCACTCCAAAGCTCTGGCTTGGTAGTTGGACACATTGGTCCAGCCACTCCACGGCACGTGGGATCTTCCCAGGCCAGGGATCGAACCGGTGCCCCTGGCACTGCAAGGCAGTCTCTTCACCCACTGGGCCACTAGGGAAGCCCTAATATTGACTTTTAAGCTGGCCTTTTCACTCTTTCTTCACCTTCATCAAAAAGCTCTTTAGTTCCTTCTCTCAGCCACTAGATTAGAGTGGTATCATCTGCATATCTGAAATTGTTGATATTTCTCCCAGAAATCTTGATTCCAATCTGTAACTCATCCAGCCCAGCATTTCTCATGATGTGCTCTGCATATAAATTAAATAAACAGGGTGGCACTAAACAGGGCGGCAACAAACAGGGTGGCAACAAACAGGGTGGCAATACACAGCCTTGTTGTACTCCTTTTTCAACTCTCAACCAGTTTTCCCATACAGGGTTCAGAGGTTCAAACAGCATGTTGTTTTGTGTCATAGTCAAGAATAAAGACTTTAGAGAAAACGTGACCAGGGGTTTGAATTTCAGTTCTGTCACTTGAATTTGTAGAACTTAAAACAAGTTCCTGTCTTCCCATCCAGAAAATGGGAAAAGTTAGTACATGAAATGTACCGATTAAATGACTGGTTTGATCTCCTTGCTGTCCAAGGGACTCTCAAGAGTCATTTCCAACACCACAGTTCGAAAGCATCAGTTCTTTGACACTCAGACTTCTTTGTTGTCCAGCTCTCATATCAGTACATGACTACTAGAAAAGACCATAGCCTCGACCACATGGACTTTTGTCGGCAAAGTGATATCTTTGCTTTTTAATACACTGTCTAGGTTTGTCATAGCGTTTCTGCCAAGAAGCAATTATCTTCTAATTTCATTTCTGCAGTCACCATCTGCAACGATTTTAGAGGCCAAGAGGAGAAAATCTATCACCACTTCCACCTTTTGGCCTTCTATTTGCCATGAAGTGATGGGACCAGTGGCCATGATCTGAGTTTTTTTAGTATTGATCTTTTTTCTTTGGCCACTTCTGTTGTTCTTTCATTTATCTATTTTCATCCATCATTGTTCTTTGGCCTGTGTGGGCCCCCCATCACAGTGGCCTCTGTCGCTGCAGAGCACTGGCTCTGGATGCATGCACTCCAAAGCTCTGGCTTGGTAGTTGGACACATTGGTCCAGCCACTCCACGGCACGTGGGATCTTCCCAGGCCAGGGATCGAACCGGTGCCCCTGGCACTGCAAGGCAGTCTCTTCACCCACTGGGCCACTAGGGAAGCCCTAATATTGACTTTTAAGCTGGCCTTTTCACTCTTTCTTCACCTTCATCAAAAAGCTCTTTAGTTCCTTCTCTCAGCCACTAGATTAGAGTGGTATCATCTGCATATCTGAAATTGTTGATATTTCTCCCAGAAATCTTGATTCCAATCTGTAACTCATCCAGCCCAGCATTTCTCATGATGTGCTCTGCATATAAATTAAATAAACAGGGTGGCACTAAACAGGGCGGCAACAAACAGGGTGGCAACAAACAGGGTGGCAATACACAGCCTTGTTGTACTCCTTTTTCAACTCTCAACCAGTTTTCCCATACAGGGTTCAGAGGTTCAAACAGCATGTTGTTTTGTGTCATAGTCAAGAATAAAGACTTTAGAGAAAACGTGACCAGGGGTTTGAATTTCAGTTCTGTCACTTGAATTTGTAGAACTTAAAACAAGTTCCCTGTCTTCCCCATCCAGAAAATGGGTGTTTTGAAGATTAAATGAGTTAGTACATGAAATGTACCGTATTACTGTCTGAGTCATCTGTACTTGGTTACTTCTGTGTTACAGGCTTTGCTGCCAATTTTCATATTATTTTTACCTCAGTTAATGAGATTACTCAGAACTGATTTTAACTACTATATTTTTTAAGGTAAATAACACTGGATGCTATTACAGATAAATCCCCAAATCTAAGTGGCTTAGCACAATTAAACTTACACTCATATCATATTCCAGTGCCAGATAGTCAGTGTGTGTGTGTGTGTGTGTCTGTGTGTCTGTATGTGTATTGTTGTTGTAGAGGTGGTATATACTTCATGCAGATATTTCAAAAATAAACTCCAACCATTCTATGTTTCTACCCTCTGCTATACTTTCAGATTCTTCTTTGGGCTGATGAAGGAAGCACAGAAACCAGGCACAAGAATTTCTATAGGTCAAGACTAGACATGAACACATTGCTTTTGTTCTCATTCTTTATATAGAACTCAATCAAGCACGTGGCCATAATTGACACTAAGAAGTCTGAGCAATGGGAGTCTAGCACTGTGTCCAAAAAAAGGAAAATTCAAATACTAGAGACTTCTAGGAATTTCTGCCTCAAGTCCTCAGTACAGGGGTTCTTTTCTTCCCAGAAGCAGGCTCTGTAAATTGCTGCACTACTACGAGGGCCATAGTGCCCTGATGCTATCTTGTCAGTGTCCTTTCTTTCCAGGCATCATTCTCCCATGACCTTGTGAACAGCGCTTTATACCTTGACAGCAGGATCAGTCCTACTTCTGGTGGGGTTCCAAATTGTAAATAACCTTCCTTTTGAATGAAAACACAGCTCTCTTGACATCAGAATATGTCAAGAATACCCTACTTAAGAAACAAGCTGAGGGCAAGATCCATGATATAGAAATTCAGTGCCCTGTGAAAGGAAGTTCATAGGCCTTCAGAGGCTAAATATTAGAGCAATAGATTCTACCATGTCATAGAGACAAGGTCACGGTGGACTTACAGGAAATGACAGGCAAATGGAAATGAGCTGAAGGCCAAAATGTTAAAACCAGAGACTAGGAAGCAAAGTACAATTTTAGAGCCAAAAGTAAATTTACAGACACAGTAGAGAATTTCAAAAAACTAAGAACTGAGCACATGATAAGTTGTTGCTGCTGTTGATAAGTCATGTCTGATTCATTGCAACACCATGGACTATATTTTTTAAGGTAAATAACACTGGATGCTATTACAGATAAATCCCCAAATCTAAGTGGCTTAGCACAATTAAACTTACACTCATATCATATTCCAGTGCCAGATAGTCAGTGTGTGTGTGTGTGTGTGTCTGTGTGTCTGTATGTGTATTGTTGTTGTAGAGGTGGTATATACTTCATGCAGATATTTCAAAAATAAACTCCAACCATTCTATGTTTCTACCCTCTGCTATACTTTCAGATTCTTCTTTGGGCTGATGAAGGAAGCACAGAAACCAGGCACAAGAATTTCTATAGGTCAAGACTAGACATGAACACATTGCTTTTGTTCTCATTCTTTATATAGAACTCAATCAAGCACGTGGCCATAATTGACACTAAGAAGTCTGAGCAATGGGAGTCTAGCACTGTGTCCAAAAAAAGGAAAATTCAAATACTAGAGACTTCTAGGAATTTCTGCCTCAAGTCCTCAGTACAGGGGTTCTTTTCTTCCCAGAAGCAGGCTCTGTAAATTGCTGCACTACTACGAGGGCCATAGTGCCCTGATGCTATCTTGTCAGTGTCCTTTCTTTCCAGGCATCATTCTCCCATGACCTTGTGAACAGCGCTTTATACCTTGACAGCAGGATCAGTCCTACTTCTGGTGGGGTTCCAAATTGTAAATAACCTTCCTTTTGAATGAAAACACAGCTCTCTTGACATCAGAATATGTCAAGAATACCCTACTTAAGAAACAAGCTGAGGGCAAGATCCATGATATAGAAATTCAGTGCCCTGTGAAAGGAAGTTCATAGGCCTTCAGAGGCTAAATATTAGAGCAATAGATTCTACCATGTCATAGAGACAAGGTCACGGTGGACTTACAGGAAATGACAGGCAAATGGAAATGAGCTGAAGGCCAAAATGTTAAAACCAGAGACTAGGAAGCAAAGTACAATTTTAGAGCCAAAAGTAAATTTACAGACACAGTAGAGAATTTCAAAAAACTAAGAACTGAGCACATGATAAGTTGTTGCTGCTGTTGATAAGTCATGTCTGATTCATTGCAACACCATGGACTATATAGCCCACCAGGCTTCCCTGACCATCATCTCCCAGAGTATGCTCAGAGTCATGTCCATTGAGTTGGTGATGCCATCCGACCATCTCATCCTTTTCTGCCCACTTATCCTCCTGTCTTCCTTCAATCATTTGAGCATCAGGGTCTTCTCCAATGAGTCTACTCTTTTCATCAGGTGGCCAAAGTGTTGGAGTTTCCGCATTAGTCCTTCCAATGAATATTCAAGGCTGATTTCCTATAGGATTGACTGGCTTGATCTCCTTTCTTTCCAAAGGACTCTCAGGAGTCTTCTCCAGCACCAGAGTTTATGAAAGCATCAGTTCTTTATGTTCCATTTCTCACATCCATACATGATTACTGGAAAAACCACAGCGGACTTTGTCAGCAAACTGATGTCTTTGCTTTTTAACATGCTGTCTCAGCTTATCATACCTTTTATTCCAAGTATCAAGCATTTTTTAAATTTCATGGATTCATGAAAGAGTAATGACATCAAAAGGGTGTGAAAGAGTATATAAAGGAATGTGTTGAGGGAGGTCGAGGAATGATACCCTTGGATAAAAGAACAGAGTAGTTTAGAAGAGGGGACTTAAAAGTATTGGTTTTATAATGTTTTTCAGGCTTGTGTTCAAATCTAAGACTATGTAAATGAGCAAGGCTTCTAACATCCACGAACCTTAGTCTTCCCATCAGTTCAGTTCAGTCGCTCAGTCTTGTCTGACTCTTTGCAACCCCATGGATTGCAGCATACCAGGCTTTCTTGTTGCGGGGAGCTGCCCTGTTTCAAGGGGTTTCTTTTAAGGAAACAGAGCTCTGGGAGTTGCCCTGGAAACAGGGGCTGATAACAGCATAGCTCTTTGTCCCGCCACCCCAGGTATTGTGAAGACATTCCTGAGCTATTGTAAAGGACACCTGGAGCCTCAGTACAGATAAAAAGGGCTTGAGGGGCATTATGCCCCGGAACCATTGTAATCTAAAGAACTTTGAATATGTTAATGACTTACAGGAGGTAATACCTAGTTAATGGCCTGCCTTAGGGAGAGGATGCTAGGTCTGAGAAACCTGGCCTAAAGCATGTTTACACTACTGTTTGCTGTGTGTTATCTGATTTTGAGAAGTATAAAATATATGAGCGAATTCAATAAACTTGTCAGCAACTTGTCAGCAACCTGTAGAGTTGTCTGCCTTCTTGCTGTCCCTCTCAACCCCATCTTTTCTGTCCTTCTTTCTTTTCTTAGCCTATCTGCCACTCTCTTCAGGATCTGTTCGACTGCCAGCTGGCCCGGCACCTTGTCCTTTACCATTTCCTGGAGCTTGCTCAAACTCATGTCCATTGGCTCAGTGATGCCATCCAACCACCTTGTCTCCTGCCATCCTCTTTTCCTTCTGCCTTCTATTTTTCCCAGCATCAGGGTCTTTTCCAATGAGTTGTCTAGTAGCGTCATGTGGCCAAAGTTTTTTAGCTTCAGCTTCAGCATCATTCCTTCCAATAAATAACAGGATTGATTCCCTTTAGGATTGACTGATTTGATCTTCTTGCAGTCCAAGGGACTCTCAAGAGTCTTCTCCAACATCATAGTTCAAAAGCATCAATTTCCATCAGTAATGGGAAAATACATTATTTATCTCTTAGAATATTTGTGAAAAAACCTGACATAATATGTCTAGAAAGGGTATTCCCAATCCTTACTGTATCTCAAATTCACCTGATAATTTGGCTTATTTTTACAGCAAAATGCATGCCTAAATTTCCTTCTCCAGGGGATCTTCCTGAACCAGGATGTGAACCTCCCCTCTTGCATCTCCTACATTGGCATGTGGATTCTTTACAAATAGCACCACCTAGGAAGCCCTCAGTCTCCTTTTGGTATTATTTCTTTTTTTTTTAAATTTATTTTTATTTGAAAGATAATTGCTTTATGATATTGGTGTAATTCCTGCCACACATCAACACGAATTAGCCATAAGTGTACATATGTTTCCTCTTGCTTAAACCTCCCTCCCACTGTTGCAAGGAGAAAATCAATTCTGACCCCAAGATGAAACTGGTTTTTTGACTTGCCTTCCATTGCTTTTATTATTATAGTCATACTCAATGGCTTACCTGGAGAAGCCTGCCCCTCTTCCTGATTGTTAAAGTAAAATGTCTTTGTTCAGAACCCTGCCCACCTGCAGATGGCTAGAAGGGAGAAATTAACACATCCTCTGCCTGAGGTTTGCCATTCCAAGAGATGTTTGCAAGATTAATGTCTTTTTTGCTTTGTTTCCTCATCTCCCCTCATCTCTGATCTATTAAAGAACCTGGCACACAGACCCCCCCAAAATGGTTATTTCTGAGTTAGAACCTGCCATCTTCTTGGTCAGCTGCTTTCCAAATAAAGTCATTTTCCTTGCCTCAGCACCTCATCTCTGATTCATTGGCCTGTCATGCAGCAAGCAGAGCAAGCTTGAACTCAGTAACACCACCTCTGACCCCTTCCCACTCCTCTAGGTTGTTACAGAATCTTATTTTGGAGCTTTGGAAAACTATGTGGTAGTTATGCATTTGTTCATAGTCTTTAAGAAATACCTGAAATCAAGATATTTCCATTACTTTAGCAGTTACTGCAGAGTCAATAAATTATTCGTGTTTAAAGCATGGACCCTGGAGCAAAATCAGTCTTGGATTGAATCCTGACTAACTGCCTCAGCTGTATAGCTCTGAGGAAGTACATATCTTATCTCTATCTCAGTAGCCTCCTCTGTAAAAGGAAGTCAATGGATAATATACATATCAAAGGATTGCTGTGATGCTTAAATGGCAGTTAGCAGTTAGCTAGTGTAGGCCCACAGTAATGCACAGGACCATAAAAGTTTTAGCTTGAACATTTTTTAAAATTGGAGTATAGCTACTTTATAATGACATGTTAGTTTCTGCTTCATGATAAACTGAGCTATATGTATACACGTATTCCCTCCCCCATCCCACCCATCTAGGTCACCATAGAGCACCTAGCTGAGCTCCCTGTGCTATACAGCAGGTTCTCAGTAGTTATGTGTTTTACACATGGAAGTGGACATAAATCAATCTGAATCTCCGGATTCTTCCCACTCCAACCCCATGTCCGCAGGTCTGTTCCCTACATCTGTGTCTATTCCTGCCCTGCAAATAGGTTCATCTATACCATTTTCCTAGACTCCATATTTTCTAAATCAAATTATCAAGTCCCAAGAAGCCACATATTTAAAATAAATGAATAAAGTATCTACAAGACGGCTAAATTGAAAGTTTTAACTTTACTATCAATGCTTTAAGATAAATCAGTTGCAAAATGTATGTCTAAGTTAAGTCTGTTGATTTCATTTACTCATCAAAAATGGCTGAGGATCAAGCATCAAGGTCACATGTGAAGCACCAGTGATAAGCAGAGTTGCCAATGAGACGGGGAAGTCTTTGAGTTCAGTGGGAAAAAAACAAATCAAGGAAATAATCACTCAAGCATTTAATTCTTTACAACTGTACTACATATGAAGAAAAAGGGGAAAAGGATTGCAAAGAAATAATACAGAAGTTATTTTAAGGTGAGGATCCCAGGGAAGCTTTTCCTGAGCAGTGTATCCATCCAAGTCAAGACTTTCTGACTAGTTAGAATTTCTAAGACATTTATTAAAATACTGATTGTGGTCAGGAGGCGCCCAACAGAAGTCTACAGAAAACCGTTCTTTTTCTATCTGCATGCATGTGTAGAAGAAAAGATCATCATGAAGAAAAGTGTTATAAAGTCATTTACATACAAATTAGAGGAAGAGAATCACCTCTTTTCCTTTCACTTCATCACAAATTCTTTAAAACAAAATACTTCAGGGACCAACTATATGCCAATCATAGTTCTTGACTCTACATGGAATCACAAGTTGAGTCCATTGGTCATATCTTCAAAAAATTCTGAATCTAACCAGCCCTTAATTTTACCTTCATATACCATTCCAAAGTACCACATGGCTCAATTGAAATTTGCAATAGCTTTGTAATTTGGCTCCTGATTCTACTATAATAGTAGAGTTCTACTGATTCTACTATTATAGGAGAATCAACCCTTATAATCTATCCTGCGCAAAGTAGCTAAAATTATTTTTTAAAAGATTAAATCATATGTAATCATCCTGCTTATAACATTCCAGTGACTTATTATCATAATTAAAAAGCAGACACTTTACTGTGATCACACCACTACACAATCTGTCCCATCATTTCTGATCACATCTCTTACTAGCCTCTCCCTTGTTCACACCATATAATTCATGCTAGCATCTTCGTTCCTTGAGCATGACCAATAATTTCTCAGCTCAGAACCCTTGCCATTGCTGTTTCCTCACTACAGATGCTTTTCCACCAGATCTTCACACAGTGCACTCAGTCAGGCTTCAGCTTATTCTTTAATCTCCAGCTTGAATATTTTCTCATCTTATCAACTATTCTGATGCAGTTAAACCACTGTAAATACATATTATATTATGAGCACAGTTTTAAAAGTCTGATTAGTTTGACATCCCTTTTGCCAGCTAATGCAGGTTGATACTTTCTGTCCTTAATGCTTATCATGTCTGTGCTTAACAACCCATTCCAGAGTTGAAGTTACATTTGATATCAGGTTCACCCGTTCCCCATGTCACCATTTTCTGCCAGTCTGCCTTTGGTCAGTGGAGACATCCACCTGTCTACAATAGGGTACATTTCTTCAATTAGTCATTATTTCTCCAAAATTAAGCATCAGTGATATTAAGACTTTAATGGAAAATTTATTCTTTTCACTCTAACAGAAAATATCTGAGTTTTAAACTTGACTAGCTACATGACTCCCTATTCTCTTTTACATTGTGTTTTATTAAAGAACATTAAAAATAAGGGTATACCAGTGAAAACAGAACCGACTATGCAGTCCACAGGCCTGAGAATCAATAGCCTTCCTCAGGAGTTTTAGTTCTGCCTCAAGGGCTTGACCTTCCTGGCCTTGTCCTAGAGACTGCCTTTTTTTTTTTTTTTTCTGTGTGATGTAACAATTGCAGGTAAAGACTTGCATATGTGCCAAGTTCTGTGAGATTCTGCATTCCATTTTATTTCTGAGCATTTTAGAATTCCAGATTGTGATCTTAGTGTCAGAGCTAAAATTTTTTACCTTCTTGAAAAGTGCTGTGTAAGACAAATGTAAGCTTGATATATATATTTTTAAATTTTGGCCTCTTTTATTGGTGCTTTTATTTATTTATTTTCATCCATCTTTATTCTTTGTCTTGTGTGGACCTCCCATTGCAGAGGCTTCTCTCCTTGCAGAGCACCGGCTCTGGGCACATGCACCTCAGAGTGCTGGCTAACAACTGGACACCCTGGTCCAGCCACTCTGTGGCATGTGGGATCCTCCCAGGCCAGGGATCCAACTGGTACCCCTTGCACTGCAAGGCAGACTCTTTACCCGCTGGACCACCAGGGACGCCCTAAGTTTGATGTTTTATCTCTTCTTTAACATTTGAATGTACTGAAGTTGAATAAGCTTGCTCTTTTCAGTGGAGTTAAGATATCCTGTTGTTTCTTTCTGTTATGCAGACAAATGCTATGATATCAGACAACATTAATCTTTGTCTTCATGTTATTAAACTGGTGCAATCAGGAAAGCAACACATTAGCCAGGAGATTCTCCTTACTATCACAGCTGTCACTTCTTTCTTTAGAATTATCACACCCTTTACTGTCAGCAAACTGTTTACTTACACATTTGACAAATACTTACTGACTATTTAGGTCAGGGACCACTCAGATGTTGGAAGTTCAGATATTAAAAAAATTATAAGGACATAGGATGTGTAACAGTATTGATAAAGTAGAAATAAAACAGCCGTAGCGACAACAAAAGGGAATCTTAGGAAATTCTTGGACAGTGAGGCGACTCTCTTATAACTAACTTATAGTTATTGCTTTAACTTTGAGTAGAAGAATCCCTGTCTCTTTTTGAGTGGGTATTGATTCATCAAAATATAATGTAAAGTGTTTCTCCTTCTAGCAGAGAGATGAAATTGGTCCTTGTGTTTTCAAAAATTCAGTGGTGATTTATAGACGTTATTTCACTTGGCCCTTATAAAAACCAAATGAACCTGATATTACCATAACTTATATTTTAAATAGAATGAGAACATTGAGGCTAGTGGAAGTTAAGTAGCTTGCTCTTGGTCACTTGCTTCTGAGCACCTGAGGTTCTTGTGGTGTCCCAAGGATAAAAGAACAAGGTGAACAAAAAGACTTGGAATACAGGGACAGATAAACCAGATCCTTATTGTCCTTTCCTCCCCCATACTGCAACCATTACTCTTCCCCCACCCAGTACACCATACCTCATCCAATCAACAAATGACCCGTAAGACCCCTATTCCACTCCTTGGACCCTGGTTATAAAAATTGATCAAAGACCCCTGTGCATGGTCGGTTCTTCCTTGAGCCAGTCTGCTGTTGTAAGAGCAACTCCTACTCTAGTAAACTTTATTCTCTCATTCTGTCTCATGTCTGGAAATTCTTTTTTAACCCATGCACAGACTACAACATTTTTGGTGCCCCATATGGGGACTTGGGGTCTCTTCCCCAACCTGCTCACCTTTCTTTTCTCATAGGGACCCTCTAAGAACAGGCTAGTGGCTGTGACTGCAACTGAGGAACTCTGGCTAGGGTTACCCTCTGGTGTGTTCCAAAGGTCCCACTGCTCACTGTGCCCCAGTAGCTGCCACCCAAATGGGTGAAGGTCTCTCCTTTTGACTTCTTCATAACTGAAGACTAAGCCAACCAATATTGTTTGGGCATGCGTCAGACACTTAAAAACCATTAGGGCACCTGCCACACAAAGACTCCCACATGAAGATAAGGGGGTTATGAAATGGATCAGGCCACAGGGCCATCCTCCCCCAGCAAGGCAACTTCCATGCACCCTGTCATGCACATAGCAGTTGAAGCAAAACATACAGCCCACTGTCATTCATTGGCCCCGATAGGATTTTAAAATGGAATCCTCAGGAAATTCTTGGACAGTGAGGCGACTCTCTTATAACTAACTTATAGTTATTGCTTTAACTTTGAGTAGAAGAACCCCTGTCTCTTTTTGAGTGGGTATTGATTCATCAAAATATAATGTAAAGTGTTTCTCCTTCTAGCAGAGAGATGAAATTGGTCCTTGTGTTTTCAAAAATTCAGTGGTGATTTATAGACGTTATTTCACTTGGCCCTTATAAAAACCAAATGAACCTGATATTACCATAACTTATATTTTAAATAGAATGAGAACATTGAGGCTAGTGGAAGTTAAGTAGCTTGCTCTTGGTCACTTGCTTCTGAGCACCTGAGGTTCTTGTGGTGTCCCAAGGATAAAAGAACAAGGTGAACAAAAAGACTTGGAATACAGGGACAGATAAACCAGATCCTTATTGTCCTTTCCTCCCCCATACTGCAACCATTACTCTTCCCCCACCCAGTACACCATACCTCATCCAATCAACAAATGACCCGTAAGACCCCTATTCCACTCCTTGGACCCTGGTTATAAAAATTGATCAAAGACCCCTGTGCATGGTCGGTTCTTCCTTGAGCCAGTCTGCTGTTGTAAGAGCAACTCCTACTCTAGTAAACTTTATTCTCTCATTCTGTCTCATGTCTGGAAATTCTTTTTTAACCCATGCACAGACTACAACATTTTTGGTGCCCCATATGGGGACTTGGGGTCTCTTCCCCAACCTGCTCACCTTTCTTTTCTCATAGGGACCCTCTAAGAACAGGCTAGTGGCTGTGACTGCAACTGAGGAACTCTGGCTAGGGTTACCCTCTGGTGTGTTCCAAAGGTCCCACTGCTCACTGTGCCCCAGTAGCTGCCACCCAAATGGGTGAAGGTCTCTCCTTTTGACTTCTTCATAACTGAAGACTAAGCCAACCAATATTGTTTGGGCATGCGTCAGACACTTAAAAACCATTAGGGCACCTGCCACACAAAGACTCCCACATGAAGATAAGGGGGTTATGAAATGGATCAGGCCACAGGGCCATCCTCCCCCAGCAAGGCAACTTCCATGCACCCTGTCATGCACATAGCAGTTGAAGCAAAACATACAGCCCACTGTCATTCATTGGCCACTGCCTCCCTGATAGGATTTTAAAATGGAATCCTCAGTTCTCTTTCTGCTTACTCTTGCTTCACCTTTCTTGTTCTGGATTGTCCGCAGGAGACCTTGCAGCCTCCAAGTCATCTTGAGAACTCCTCCACATCCCTGAGGATCTTCTAACATTGAGTCATCTCCAGACTGTTGCCTTAGCTGCACAGTTCCCTGATGCTTTAATCACATGTTTGCCTGGTGCCTAGTCAGGTTGCCTTAAGTTGCACAGAGAAGTCACTGAGCCAGCTGGTTAAGTGCCCCCATTCTATGGCATGCAGGCTAAGAATGGGTTCTGGTATGTCTTGACTGCCATCAGACTCACCCCTTGCCTGTATCCTCAGGAACTGGAAAAAGTTTGACCCAGGCAACTTCAGGAAAAGGAGATTTATTTTTGTAACTCAGCCTGGCCCCAATACAAACTGGGGAACCAAAACATTGGCCTCTGAATGGCACGCAAGATTTTAGCAACTTGTGAAAACAGGATTTTAGCCAGGTTCAAGTGTTGGCCATGTTGGTTCGAGTCCCAAACTGGGTTTTGGGCTTAAGTCCCAAATCCAATGTAAATGGCTTCAGTTGGCAGCTAGAGGTTCCTTCCTTCATGGCTCTTAGCCAAAATTCAGATTTCAGGGACTCATGCCGCACTGTCTTTCTGCTGCCTCCCTATCACCTGTGTCCTTCTGTCTTCCTCTTCATAAGATTTCCTACATGACCCCATGTGACCTTTCCTATGTACATGTGATCTCTGTTGTCAGAGACTAGGAAAGGATTCTGAGATTCCCTTTGGTCTGAGTCTTTCTCCTATATCAAAAGCCTGAGGGATCAAAACTGTCCTGAACATTCTAAAGAGTCTCCTTCTAACTACTCTTATCTCTTAAGTGCAGAGGGACCACGTTTGCCTGATCTTGAACGTTCTGAAAAATTCCATTTTAACTGCTCCTGTCTCTCAGGGTAGGGAGGGACCAAGCTTCTCCCACCCCTGCAAACTCCTTTACTCCTTTTGCATATGTCAAAAACAGCTAGCTTGTTAAAAGGTCTACGTATGGAAAAGCTTGAAGTTAGCCCTTGCCATGCCCTTGAAATACACAGCCCATTTTGCCTGAGACCTCAGCCTTGGGTAAATTAGAACTTCGAGCCAAAGGAAAAACAAAACAAAAAAAAAACAAAAAAATGGGTCAGAGACATTTTAAATCACAGGCAGAAAACTATAAGATCTCTGTCTAGCTGTCCCTCTGGATTTATGTATCAGTGTGTGTTTTTGTTTTTTGACAATGCTGAAGTTGTAAATGAGCTCTAATTTAATTGGTCTAATATAAGTAACAGTTTATAAATCAAACAATTCTAAATACAAGAGAAATTAACCTAAAAGCATTTCAGGTTCACATGAACTGGGAAACATTCAATATTAAATATCTAGTATTAATGTTTATCTGCTAACCTAATAGAAACATGTCCAAGAGTCATTAACATTCAGCATAATATTTTAATTGTGTCTAGGTTTCATATAAATTAAGTATTGTTATACTGTTATATCTGTTACAAGTTTGTTAGCAAGGAAAGTATCTCAGTGAAAAAACTTCTAAAACAAAAATGTAAATGAGACATGAGCTTTTAGATAAACTCCATTAAGAATAATTTTACTTGGGGTTGTGCTAAACTAAGTAACAACTGAATAGCCAGGTAATTTTCAAATAAAATAAGATTCTGAAATATTAATTACTGAACACTAATTTCCTCTTACAAAGAAACTTAAGAGATTTTGGAGTATTAATATACTCCTGAGATGTTTTGTATAAGAAAGCAAAGTTTTTTTTTTCTTAGAATTATCACTGGCATTTCTGCTCATCAATCTATAGAATACTAATATAGGTGAATTTAAGTTCATCTTTAAATGAATTTAAAGGCAATCTGATGCAAAACTTGAATTTGACTTGTCTCCCTATTAAAAGGACACACTTTCTTCAGATGTTGAACTGCTTTTAATAATGCTATATTGCTGCAAGTTTAATTAAGTTATCAAAACTGCTTACTTATAACCTTACTAATAAGTGCTAGCCATATTATAATCTATGTCACCTATTTCAGAAAATTGTTATCTCTTACATTATCAAATGAGTGACTGAGCCTATGGTAAAATACTGATATACAGTTCCATGGGAGATCAGTGATTATAATAATGTAACTCTAGATATGGGAAGAAGAAAAAGGGGAAATATTTTCCAGAACCAAGGAGCTAGTAAGACAGGTGTTGTCCAGAGAATTTTTCTACACACAAGGCCTGGTCTAGTAATGCACACTGAGTGGCCTATCAGTGGAATCTTCACTAGACCTGGGAATGAGCCTTCCCAGCATCATTGGACACAGTGGTCATGAAATGCCTCAAAGCATGACCAATTATGTGGCTATGAAGGAGCCCTGCCAACTGAGAGTTGGCACTTACCAGCTGCCTCTATAAAGATTAAATCATGACCACTACAAGCTGCCAACCTTCAATACCCTCTGGGAGGAATTTGGGGTGGAGATCAGAAATAAGGCACTCTGTGTTCTGGGGAAAAACTGGAAAAACAGGCCTTCAGATAGTCAGAAGTTTTCAGGTAAAAATTCTCATGAGTCCCCAGTTCTTGCATCTTCTCATACCTAGAGAAACACAAATGTCCCAGACCAATATCTCGTCCTTGTCCTCCTGGCTAGCTAGACTCACAACAGCTTTTCTAATTCTATTAATCTTTGGGCTATGTATCTTTTAACTTTCTCATTAACTTTGTTTTTTCTAGGATAAAATAAATCTACAATTGATAGTACAACAAGAATATCACCCAGCAAACACGCAGACAGTGCTGCAACAAGCTGCCATATCATTCTGTGGAGCCCCGCCTTTCTCCTTTAGTATATCCTGACAGACAGCAGGCATAGAGAACCCAGAACTCCATAACACCCCTGTACAGCTTGAAGAAGCCGGAGTGGTCATTACTCCTTTTCCCTTGCAAATAGATTCTCAAATGCCTGAGAAGGGAAATAGGCCAATAGTTAGTCATGAGGAGGATATTCAAAGGGGCCAAAGAATTGTCCTTAAAATTAAAGAGAGGCAAGAATCTTTATTATTTTGTTTTGCAAGTTTAATTAAGTTATCAAAACTGCTTACTTATAACCTTACTAATAAGTGCTAGCCATATTATAATCTATGTCACCTATTTCAGAAAATTGTTATCTCTTACATTATCAAATGAGTGACTGAGCCTATGGTAAAATACTGATATACAGTTCCATGGGAGATCAGTGATTATAATAATGTAACTCTAGATATGGGAAGAAGAAAAAGGGGAAATATTTTCCAGAACCAAGGAGCTAGTAAGACAGGTGTTGTCCAGAGAATTTTTCTACACACAAGGCCTGGTCTAGTAATGCACACTGAGTGGCCTATCAGTGGAATCTTCACTAGACCTGGGAATGAGCCTTCCCAGCATCATTGGACACAGTGGTCATGAAATGCCTCAAAGCATGACCAATTATGTGGCTATGAAGGAGCCCTGCCAACTGAGAGTTGGCACTTACCAGCTGCCTCTATAAAGATTAAATCATGACCACTACAAGCTGCCAACCTTCAATACCCTCTGGGAGGAATTTGGGGTGGAGATCAGAAATAAGGCACTCTGTGTTCTGGGGAAAAACTGGAAAAACAGGCCTTCAGATAGTCAGAAGTTTTCAGGTAAAAATTCTCATGAGTCCCCAGTTCTTGCATCTTCTCATACCTAGAGAAACACAAATGTCCCAGACCAATATCTCGTCCTTGTCCTCCTGGCTAGCTAGACTCACAACAGCTTTTCTAATTCTATTAATCTTTGGGCTATGTATCTTTTAACTTTCTCATTAACTTTGTTTTTTCTAGGATAAAATAAATCTACAATTGATAGTACAACAAGAATATCACCCAGCAAACACGCAGACAGTGCTGCAACAAGCTGCCATATCATTCTGTGGAGCCCCGCCTTTCTCCTTTAGTATATCCTGACAGACAGCAGGCATAGAGAACCCAGAACTCCATAACACCCCTGTACAGCTTGAAGAAGCCGGAGTGGTCATTACTCCTTTTCCCTTGCAAATAGATTCTCAAATGCCTGAGAAGGGAAATAGGCCAATAGTTAGTCATGAGGAGGATATTCAAAGGGGCCAAAGAATTGTCCTTAAAATTAAAGAGAGGGAAGAATGTGGTGTCCTAAGGACAAAAGAACAAGGTTAACAAGGAGGGTCTTGTTATATCCATTACAGGTTTCTCAGTAAGGAAAGTATCTCAGTGAAGAAACTTCTGAAACAAAAATGGAGTGTTGGAATGCAGGAACAGATAAACCAGATCCTTACTGTCCTTCCCTGCCCCATGCTGTAACCATTAGTCTTCCCCCACCCAGTACACCGTACCTCATTCAATCAGCAAATGACCCATAAGACCTCTATCCCACACCTTCGGCCCTGGCTATAAACATGGATCAAAGACCCCTGTGCAAGGTTGGTTCTCTCTTGAGCTGGCTCACTATTGTAACAATGTCTCCCACTCTAATAAGTTTCATGCTCCTCTCATTCTGCCTCATGTCCGGAAATTCTTTTCCAATCTGCGCATAGACCATGAAAGTTCTCATAATAAAGTTGAAACTGAATAAATTTACCCTATGAAGAGCGTAATCTCTTTACATTATTCCATATTCACCGTGCAGTGGAATATTAAAAGTCAGGAAGCCAGAATTTTTATCAGTTTTTCCCTTTAATTAATATTCAATTTTCTGTTCTGACACGTACCTCCCTGAAGCAGCTTGTGACAATGATATTTGTTTCGTTTCTATTTAATGTTTTGTTTTAGGTTTTCCTTAAAAGCAGAGTTGGAAATAGGGTAGTTGTGTTGTTTTGGTTTTTTTCTTTTTCTTAAGGAATGATCCCAAAGAATAAGGGTAGGGAACCAAAAGATGGGCAACAAGAAAGGAGGGAAAGTCAATCCAAAGAGTGTGCTATGAGCTGATTCTGTTATGGGTAATGAGGGTTCAAATTTCTAGGATTCTCTGAAGATTCATGTAGAATGCATTTCAGGATTGTCTCCCTAAGGATCAGAAGAGGCACATGTGAATCCACTGGACTTTCTTCCCCACTGGTGTAGGAATGACCCTTAACTACCTTATGTTTGTTAGCAAATGCATCAAAATGGCTGCATAGGAACATGGAAGCAGAAAGTGAATGGCTGAAGTGAAATGCTCTTAGACTATAGTTGCGCATATCTGGGTTCCATAGCAAAGATTAGAATAAAATGGTAGGCTGAGAGCATATTGGAATAGATATAAAAGTTATCTAATGACAGCAGTCCCCAATCTTTTTGGCACCAAGGACCAGTTTCATGGAAGACAATTTTGCTGTGGACCAGCGGTGAGGGAATAGCTTCAGGATGATTCCATTGTATTACATTTTTGTGTACTTTATTATTATAACATCAGCTCCATTTCAGATCATCAGTCATTATATCCCAGAGGGACCTGCAGACCCCTGATCTAATCCATAACATCTTTCTTCTATTTAACCATAATATCTTCCAATGTTTATAGATTATTACCATAATCTCTATAAAATTTTATGATGGGAACAATAATTTTAAAACCCTAGTTAATAAATATGCTATTTAACGTTTAATTGATAGAAACACTACTTTAATTTTTAGACCATCTTTTAAGTGCTACTTTCTTTTTTATGGCCTCTTAATAGTGTGGCAGTTTAAGAACAGTTATTCATCTCAGGTAGAAGGCAGATGAGTAGAAATGGGCCACGACTCAGTGGATGTTTTTCTTGTGCATAGAATGTTTGTGATTCCTGCCAGATGAGGATGCAGAGAGTTAAAATCAGCACCAAGATTCCATGTATTTGGTTTCAATTTAATGTTTTGTTTTAGGTTTTCCTTAAAAGCAGAGTTGGAAATAGGGTAGTTGTGTTGTTTTGGTTTTTTTCTTTTTCTTAAGGAATGATCCCAAAGAATAAGGGTAGGGAACCAAAAGATGGGCAACAAGAAAGGAGGGAAAGTCAATCCAAAGAGTGTGCTATGAGCTGATTCTGTTATGGGTAATGAGGGTTCAAATTTCTAGGATTCTCTGAAGATTCATGTAGAATGCATTTCAGGATTGTCTCCCTAAGGATCAGAAGAGGCACATGTGAATCCACTGGACTTTCTTCCCCACTGGTGTAGGAATGACCCTTAACTACCTTATGTTTGTTAGCAAATGCATCAAAATGGCTGCATAGGAACATGGAAGCAGAAAGTGAATGGCTGAAGTGAAATGCTCTTAGACTATAGTTGCATATCTGGGTTCCATAGCAAAGATTAGAATAAAATGGTAGGCTGAGAGCATATTGGAATAGATATAAAAGTTATCTAATGACAGCAGTCCCCAATCTTTTTGGCACCAAGGACCAGTTTCATGGAAGACAATTTTGCTGTGGACCAGCGGTGAGGGAATAGCTTCAGGATGATTCCATTGTATTACATTTTTGTGTACTTTATTATTATAACATCAGCTCCATTTCAGATCATCAGTCATTATATCCCAGAGGGACCTGCAGACCCCTGATCTAATCCATAACATCTTTCTTCTATTTAACCATAATATCTTCCAATGTTTATAGATTATTACCATAATCTCTATAAAATTTTATGATGGGAACAATAATTTTAAAACCCTAGTTAATAAATATGCTATTTAACGTTTAATTGATAGAAACACTACTTTAATTTTTAGACCATCTTTTAAGTGCTACTTTCTTTTTTATGGCCTCTTAATAGTGTGGCAGTTTAAGAACAGTTATTCATCTCAGGTAGAAGGCAGATGAGTAGAAATGGGCCACGACTCAGTGGATGTTTTTCTTGTGCATAGAATGTTTGTGATTCCTGCCAGATGAGGATGCAGAGAGTTAAAATCAGCACCAAGATTCCATGTATGCCTTTGGTTTCAATAAGAAAATTCTGATATTCCCATACCATAAATATTATTTCCTATTAGTAGCCAAGTAGTTTGTAATTTGACATCTATCAATACCAAAAATTTAAGTATTTGCTAGGTTATATTGTCTTCAGCTTCTTAAAATCTTCTTTCATTAATGTCATTCAACCTGCAAATACCAGTTGCATTTGCCCTGAAATCCATCAGTTGTCAAGTGGCATTTGATTACATCCTGTTTCTTCAACCATTACTTAGCCTGTATTTACACTGCATCTTAGTTAGTTTACTCTGCATCTTACTAGTGACGGTGATGGAATTCCAGCTGAGCTATTTTAAATATTAAAAGATGATGCTGTTAAAGTGATACACTTAATATGTCAGCAAGATTATAAAATTCAGCAGTGGTCTGAGAACCGGAAAAGATCAGTTTTCATTCCAATCCCAAAGAAGGGCAATGACAAAGAATGTTCAAACTATTGCACCATTGCATTCATGTCACACACTAGCAAAGTAATGCTTAAAATCCAAAGGGCAGATACACAGCCTATTTGCACCAACAACAGGATCCTGTCTCCAGAACAAATTATTGGTACCTATAATAGGCACATGATCCAAATAAGGTCATTCTAGGCCTTACCTGGCCCACCTTCTAAGTGGAATTCCCCATGCCCAGGACTTCACTTGCTTGATAACAGGAGATCTGAAAGACATAAGGTAATATGTAGAGGGAATTAAAGATGTACAAGAATGGAAATAGTGAGATTGAGCAGTCTTAGATTCTACTTAGGACAGGATTTGTTGATTTGTATATTATATTATTATAATATGTTAATGTTACAATAGTTCTACATATGCTAATATAATAGATTATTATTAAAATCTATATAATTTATAGTTATTATTTATAGATTTATTAGCTCCTCAAATCAAACCACAAACAGGATAAGTACAACCAATAAATATTGTTTGCAGCCATTGCTTCAAGTTGAATTTCTGTTACTTCAAACAAAGATTTCTGATTACTTCACTAAAAATATTTGTCATCTAAATTATGTGTCAAAAATCTCTAAAAAATATCTAGCTTCTATACCACAGGTATTCAATAGTCAGCATTCAAAAGCTTTCAAGTAAAGCTCTGCCCTTACTTAGAAATAAAATAAGTTAATTCTAAGAACATATTAAGGTTTGGAAAATTAGAAGGATTTTATTCCCTGTGTCTAGTTTCATCTGTGCATGTAGAACAGGAATAATTGAATGTTTAGTTTCTCTCTAATCTCCCAAAACTATCATGTTCACTATTCTACCCAGAAACCCACCTTTCCAAAGAAGAAACTTTCACTTTTTCTTACAACCTGGAAGCAACTACTTAAATATCTTCACCTTCCAGAGGAAATTCATATTCTTCTTCTCAAGGCTATAAACCTCACCTTAATGCTGGAAGGTCTTCAGCGGAATAAAAACTTACTGAGGGTCATTTAGCAAGGTAATAATTCAAAATACCATCATCACATTTGGTGTTCTGAAAAAAGTTCCGGAAAAAGATCACCGAATTTTCATTCCAATCCCAAAGAAGGGCAATGACAAAGAATGTTCAAACTATTGCACCATTGCATTCATGTCACACACTAGCAAAGTAATGCTTAAAATCCAAAGGGCAGATACACAGCCTATTTGCACCAACAACAGGATCCTGTCTCCAGAACAAATTATTGGTACCTATAATAGGCACATGATCCAAATAAGGTCATTCTAGGCCTTACCTGGCCCACCTTCTAAGTGGAATTCCCCATGCCCAGGACTTCACTTGCTTGATAACAGGAGATCTGAAAGACATAAGGTAATATGTAGAGGGAATTAAAGATGTACAAGAATGGAAATAGTGAGATTGAGCAGTCTTAGATTCTACTTAGGACAGGATTTGTTGATTTGTATATTATATTATTATAATATGTTAATGTTACAATAGTTCTACATATGCTAATATAATAGATTATTATTAAAATCTATATAATTTATAGTTATTATTTATAGATTTATTAGCTCCTCAAATCAAACCACAAACAGGATAAGTACAACCAATAAATATTGTTTGCAGCCATTGCTTCAAGTTGAATTTCTGTTACTTCAAACAAAGATTTCTGATTACTTCACTAAAAATATTTGTCATCTAAATTATGTGTCAAAAATCTCTAAAAAATATCTAGCTTCTATACCACAGGTATTCAATAGTCAGCATTCAAAAGCTTTCAAGTAAAGCTCTGCCCTTACTTAGAAATAAAATAAGTTAATTCTAAGAACATATTAAGGTTTGGAAAATTAGAAGGATTTTATTCCCTGTGTCTAGTTTCATCTGTGCATGTAGAACAGGAATAATTGAATGTTTAGTTTCTCTCTAATCTCCCAAAACTATCATGTTCACTATTCTACCCAGAAACCCACCTTTCCAAAGAAGAAACTTTCACTTTTTCTTACAACCTGGAAGCAACTACTTAAATATCTTCACCTTCCAGAGGAAATTCATATTCTTCTTCTCAAGGCTATAAACCTCACCTTAATGCTGGAAGGTCTTCAGCGGAATAAAAAAACTTACTGAGGGGTCATTTAGCAAGGTAATAATTCAAAAATACCATCATCACATTTGGGAATCAACTAATATATTAATATCAGTCCTACTGACTAAAGTGAGTACCATGTGCTTATTTCAGCAGGTACAAAAATAGGCATTTAATGCTATTGCATAATCACTTCTGGATAAAAAGACAAGAAACATGTAGAAATGTCGGAACAGAAACTTACTTCCTTGATATCATAAAGAATAAACCAAATGCCACATCATACTTATGGTGAAAAACTATAGTCATGCTCACTCAAATTAGGAACAAGATAAAGGCTTCATTATTTTTTAACATCATCTGGAAATCCTGTCTAAAGTAATAAAGCATGAGACAGAAATAAGAGATATAACTATTAGAAATGACACAAAATTAGTATTACTTTCTGGTGGTATAAAGATATGTGTGTGTGTGTGTGTGTGTATAGGGGAATGGAAGAGAAGTTAGGTATAACATATTAGATTGAATTTATCTAAAAAACAGTAGTTATAATTTAGATAAATATTTTAAAAATAAGACACTTTACTGCACTTGAAACATAGTACCTGAAACACATTGAACATATTTTAACCAAACATTGTAAAGTCAGCATTATACTATCTTGAAAGCACACAAAATAACATACATTTCACACACATAAACATGAAACCATTGTCAAGAAATATCATTGTATAAATCTTTATGAAGAAAATTATAGTCTGTATTATTCTGAATATGGTATAGTATGGTAATAAGTAATCACTTTAAATAAATTGGTTTGTTATCACGTTTCTTGTTAAAGGTTTCAATAGTCAGCATTCAAAAGCTTAGTAAGGATTTTAGTTTCTAAGAACATATTAAGGTTTGGAAAATTAGAAGGATTTTATTCCTGTGTCTAGTTTCATCTGTGCATGTAGAACAGGAATAATTGAATGTTTAGTTTCTCTCTAATCTCCCAAAACTATCATGTTCACTATTCTACCCAGAAACCCACCTTTCCAAAGAAGAAACTTTCACTTTTTCTTACAACCTGGAAGCAACTACTTAAATATCTTCACCTTCCAGAGGAAATTCATATTCTTCTTCTCAAGGCTATAAACCTCACCTTAATGCTGGAAGGTCTTCAGCGGAATAAAAACTTACTGAGGGGTCATTTAGCAAGGTAATAATTCAAAAATACCATCATCACATTTGGGAATCAACTAATATATTAATATCAGTCCTACTGACTAAAGTGAGTACCATGTGCTTATTTCAGCAGGTACAAAAATAGGCATTTAATGCTATTGCATAATCACTTCTGGATAAAAAGACAAGAAACATGTAGAAATGTCGGAACAGAAACTTACTTCCTTGATATCATAAAGAATAAACCAAATGCCACATCATACTTATGGTGAAAAACTATAGTCATGCTCACTCAAATTAGGAACAAGATAAAGGCTTCATTATTTTTTAACATCATCTGGAAATCCTGTCTAAAGTAATAAAGCATGAGACAGAAATAAGAGATATAACTATTAGAAATGACACAAAATTAGTATTACTTTCTGGTGGTATAAAGATATGTGTGTGTGTGTGTGTGTGTATAGGGGAATGGAAGAGAAGTTAGGTATAACATATTAGATTGAATTTATCTAAAAAACAGTAGTTATAATTTAGATAAATATTTTAAAAATAAGACACTTTACTGCACTTGAAACATAGTACCTGAAACACATTGAACATATTTTAACCAAACATTGTAAAGTCAGCATTATACTATCTTGAAAGCACACAAAATAACATACATTTCACACACATAAACATGAAACCATTGTCAAGAAATATCATTGTATAAATCTTTATGAAGAAAATTATAGTCTGTATTATTCTGAATATGGTATAGTATGGTAATAAGTAATCACTTTAAATAAATTGGTTTGTTTCCCACTCACGTTTCTTGTTCTTGATCAATTGAGACAGAAAATAGTGTTTATTATCGTCTTTATTCAGAGATTCATGTATTGGTGTCTGCACCATGGTATAGGAAAAACGGAAGATGAAAATTATTCAACAGATTTATTCAACAGTTTTGCCTACATTTTATTGGCCAAAGTAAGGCAGATGTAATGTCTAATTTCAAAGGGGTGAGAGTGCAATATTAAATACAGTTTAAAATGGGGTTCCCTGGTAGCTGAGTCAGTGAAGAATCTACTTGTAATACAGGAGACCTGGGTTCGATCCCTGGGTCAGAAGATCCCCTGAAGAAGGGAAAGCAGCCCACTCCAGTATTCTTGCCTGGTGAATTTCACAGACAGAGGAGCCAGTTGGGCTACAGCCCACAGGGTCACAAAGAGTTGGATACAACTGAGAAACTAATACTTTCAGATTTCAAATGAAAAAAATACAGTGGTTGATTGCAATATCCAGGCTAGAGATTAAAAATTCTGACTCCAGAAGCAGTTCCTAGGCTCAAATCCTGCCTCAGATAATTGCCCCTAAGTATTCTTGGATTATTTTACCTTGGTGTGATTTGTTTTCATCTGAAAAGTAGAAACAATAATAGTGTGAGACTTATTGAATTGCATTACTGTCTTGTAAACTTATGAAAAGATATTTATTGAGTAACTATTTTGTGTCAAGAATATACTATTCTTCATGCTTAGACATATCCACAAACAAAACAGACATAGATCCCTGACCTTGGGGATCATACCTTCTTGATACAAAAGCATAAAATAAATCATTAGAAAACTAAGTAAGTTAAATGCTAGATAGCTTTTTAGGTTACTGAAAAGACTGGATTTATTACTCTTTGTGGAAGAGACTTTAGTGGCATTTTAATTGAAAAAAAAACACTTTACTGCACTTGAAACATAGTACCTGAAACACATTGAACATATTTTAACCAAACATTGTAAAGTCAGCATTATACTATCTTGAAAGCACACAAAATAACATACATTTCACACATAAACATGAAACCATTGTCAAGAAATATCATTGTATAAATCTTTATGAAGAAAATTATAGTCTGTATTATTCTGAATATGGTATAGTATGGTAATAAGTAATCACTTTAAATAAATTGGTTTGTTTCCCACTCACGTTTCTTGTTCTTGATCAATTGAGACAGAAAATAGTGTTTATTATCGTCTTTATTCAGAGATTCATGTATTGGTGTCTGCACCATGGTATAGGAAAAACGGAAGATGAAAATTATTCAACAGATTTATTCAACAGTTTTGCCTACATTTTATTGGCCAAAGTAAGGCAGATGTAATGTCTAATTTCAAAGGGGTGAGAGTGCAATATTAAATACAGTTTAAAATGGGGTTCCCTGGTAGCTGAGTCAGTGAAGAATCTACTTGTAATACAGGAGACCTGGGTTCGATCCCTGGGTCAGAAGATCCCCTGAAGAAGGGAAAGCAGCCCACTCCAGTATTCTTGCCTGGTGAATTTCACAGACAGAGGAGCCAGTTGGGCTACAGCCCACAGGGTCACAAAGAGTTGGATACAACTGAGAAACTAATACTTTCAGATTTCAAATGAAAAAAATACAGTGGTTGATTGCAATATCCAGGCTAGAGATTAAAAATTCTGACTCCAGAAGCAGTTCCTAGGCTCAAATCCTGCCTCAGATAATTGCCCCTAAGTATTCTTGGATTATTTTACCTTGGTGTGATTTGTTTTCATCTGAAAAGTAGAAACAATAATAGTGTGAGACTTATTGAATTGCATTACTGTCTTGTAAACTTATGAAAAGATATTTATTGAGTAACTATTTTGTGTCAAGAATATACTATTCTTCATGCTTAGACATATCCACAAACAAAACAGACATAGATCCCTGACCTTGGGGATCATACCTTCTTGATACAAAAGCATAAAATAAATCATTAGAAAACTAAGTAAGTTAAATGCTAGATAGCTTTTTAGGTTACTGAAAAGACTGGATTTATTACTCTTTGTGGAAGAGACTTTAGTGGAGCAAGGATTAGAACAAAGAAACTACCAAGGAGGCCACTGCAGCAATCCAAGTGAGAGAGGGGTTGGATCAATATAGCAATGATGGAAGTGCAAAGAAATGCATCAGGCAGAGACCATGTCCAGGATATTCAGATTTAGGATATGAGTATTCTGGATATATTTTGAAAGTAGAGGTATTATTTTATGTATTTTGAGATATACTCTGGAAGTAGAATGCATGACGAATTACATGAGGAGTAGGATACAAAGAGAAGAGGCCGTTGATCCTGTAAGATTTTTAAATGAAGCCGTTGACTGAGATGGAAAGGTAGCACTGAAGTCCAGTTTCAAGTTTTACATGCCAGTGAGACAACCAAGAACAACTTCTAAATAGGAAACAGATACATTTTTATAGAGTTCAGCAGGGTACATAAGTGGAAAAGCAAACATGCATGCACACATAGAAAACATGTTCAAAACCAAGCAACTCAGTCAAATCACCAAGCAAGTGAGGGTATGTGTTTTTGATGAGTTCGTAAATAGGTGTGACTTCAGATAATGGTATATAATAAATATCTAATAAATGTCAGTTACTTTTATTGTTACATTCCTGTAAGAGACCACTGGTTCAAAACTTAGTTCTTAGTGGGTTAATTTACAGTCCTGAATGAAGCTCAGTAAAATTCTTTTAACAAAAGAGGTTGACAGAACTACTCTAATGGTTGTCTGGGGACTTCACTGGTGGTCCAGTGGCTAAGATTCCATGATCCCAATAGAAGGGGTTAGCTGCAGTCCCTGGTCAGGGAACTAAATCCTGCATGTTGCAACTAAGACATGACACAGTCAAAGAAAGAAAGAAAAAATTTAAAAGGTTATCTGGAAAAAAAATCAACAGTGAAATCAGTTTGGAAACAAGTGAGACGAGTTTGGACATTGAAGCCTATGGTATCAAGGAGAGAGTTTGAAAGCAGTGGCCTGTTCATCACCTCATATTTCACAGACTGGACAACTTTATTACATGTGGAAATGGTTTAAGAGTTGATAGTAAGATGATATGAGCAGAACAGATACTTTCAAAGTAGATTATCTATCAATATTTACATGTGTATCAGCAATGCATTAAAAAATAACACACAGCATCCCTGGTAGCTCAGTGGTGAAGAGTTCGCCTGCCAATGCAGGAGATACAGATTCGATCCCTGATCCAGAAGATCCCACATGCTGCAAAGCAACTAAGCCCGTGAGTCACAACTATTGAGCCTGTGCTCTAGAGCCTAGGAGCTGCAACTATTGAGCCCGTGTGCCACAACTACTGAAGCCCGTGTGCCCTAGAGCCCTAGAATTCAACAACAAGAGAAGTCACCACACTGAGAAGTCTGCTCACCTCAACTAGAGAGTAGCCCCTGCTCTCTGCAGCTAGAGAAAAGCCTACAGCAGCATGAAAACCTAGAATAGATAAAAATAAATAAATAAATTAAAAAAAAAATACTGCAATGTAAATTGAAGGAGGAAGGTGTAATCTTGCCAGTCAATTAATTATGATGGACATGTTGGCTATCCTAAATTAGTAGACTGTTACATCCTTACCTCAGATTTTACACCAACATAAATTTCAGATGGTTCAGAGTTTTAAAAAAAGAATGAAAAAGTGAAACACTAGAAGTTTTAAATGAATAGCCATCTACTTTTTGGCTGTGCATAAGAACAATGAAGAAATAAAATATTGACAAGTATGGCTATGTAAGAGCTTCAATAAATGGCTCAGTTGGTAAAGACTTTACCTGCAATGCAGCAGACTTCCTGCAATGCAGAAGAATCATGTTCAATTCCTGGGTCAGGAAGATCCCCTGGAGAAGGAAATGGCAAACCCATTCCAGTATTCTTGCCTGGGAAATCCCATGGACAGAGGAGACTGGTGGCTACAGTCCATCCAGTCACAAAGAGTAGGACACAACTGAGCAACTAAACCATCATCATCACCATTACCACCATGGGTATATGAAACTTTAAAGTTATATTACAAAAAATGAATGGCAAACTTAGAATCTGGAATAAAAAACATTGATATATTAATATATGTTGGAATCATTAAGAAAATAAAGTGAAATAGCCTAAGAGATATGAAGAGATAACACAGAATTAGAAACGCATGTGGCTCCTAGCACATAAAACTTCCTCAGTAACAAAGAAACACAAATGCCAAGGAAAGTCAATTTTTTAAAAAATACTGAATGTTTGCAAATTTATAGTGAAGCAAATATTCTGTTACACTCTCAGAAGCAGTTAAATTCATAAAACTTTTCTAGAAAGCAGTTTGGCCAAGTAAATCCCCAGATCTAATTGACATATACTTTAACCAACTAATTATGCGTTTTGGAATTCATCCTAAGAACATATCAAAAACGTAAACAATAAAGCTGTGCTAAAGAATTCTTAGAATTGAAAAGCATTCTAAATCTTAAACAATAGGAAATTGCTTAAGTAATAATCAATACAAGATTATATTATGTAACCACTGAAAATGATACTTGGAGATTAATGAAATAAAAAGCTCTCTTTGTGATACTAAAATGCAGGAAGCAGTATACAAAACCTTAATCACAATACTACATACAGCTGTATATGTACATAGAATTTACCTATAAACATATATATTTATGGGGTTTTCCATGATGACTCAGCTGTAAAGAATCTGCTTCCAATGCAGGACAAACAGGATATGTGGATTTGATATCTGCATCAGGAAGATCTCCTGGAGGAGGGCATGGCAACCACTCCAGTATTCTTGCCTGGAGAATCCCATGGACTGAGGAGCCTGAAGGGCTATGGTCCATAGCATAACAAAGAATGAGACACGACTAAACAACTGAACATAATAACATGCTTAGGAGTCTTCTTTGAAATCCACATATAACATTTCTTCTGTGGTTTCATCACTTGAAAAATATTCTATGTATAAATTTACATTATTTGTTAGTTTTTATATGTTAATATACATAAAATACTATGAGTCTTTGAATAAAAGTACTAATCACCCAGAAGTTACTTGAGCATTTACCTCCTAAATGTAGGTACCTGAAAATAGGAAATTGAAACAACAAAACATGTTGGATAAAAAACAAACAAACAAAAACCTGATGTTTGACATCTGACTAGATTTTACGATTCAGTTTACAACCTGTTTCGCTGTTATACTATTGTGGTGCTTAGAAAGACTCATGAGACTCCATATTTGAAACTTCAGTAACAGTGCTCATATGTACTCATATGTTGCAGCTACTTTGGAATTTCTTTATTTATTTTTATTGAGAGAAAATCTGGATGAACTTGATAACTACCAGTTATCTGAAAGTCAATAATATCAAAACAATTCCTCAGTATCCTTAATCACAGTTTAACACTGCTTTTTAAAATGTTTAATCTCTGAATTGCTCATCATTTTCAAAGGTCAGAACATTCATACCAGTAGCAATGACAAGAACATAATAGAAGAATTTAATGAATGTGTTCTTTCAAATTTATTTGGCAATATGAATTTAAACTGGCCAATTTCTTGACAAAGCATCTTATATAATTAACACAATTTGATGCTTGAGCTAGGGGACCTTGAAGAGTTCTACTTATTACCTTAGAATTTGAATTTTAAAAATTATCTATTGAATCTAGGCATTTGGTGTGCAATTGAGCAATGAAGTAAACATTTAGATTCCTCTCACTGTCATGAAAATAGCATTAGCACTGTGCTATCCATATTCAAGCAACAAGTATTATGGTTTCTTTTATACATTGGTGTGTACACATTATATAAAAGAGTAACATCTCAAATTCAGAGTTGAATGAGTGGAATAGAAGTGTTTAGAGTGTCATTTTCCATCTAGTTCTAAATTTGAAAGACTTTTTCCGTTTTTCTAAGTGTGATATTGTCACTTTGTTTCTAAAGTGTTTATCTCTTTCTTCCCCTTCTCTAAGCATATTCATATAATAGCATCCATCTAAGATGTGAAATGTAGCATTACAGAGATGGAAAGTATCCCACTGTAGCATTCTCAAGTATATTCTTTAGGAGCTGCTTGTGAAAAAGAATAGTGTGTTCAGATTTATTTATTAAATGTAATTTCCACTATTTCTACCTTAAGATTCAGCTAGGAAAGATTACTATCTTAAAGATTCTGAGATATTTTGCAATAAGAAAACTAATTTACCTTTGATTAGCCCCGAATTATGTATTAACAGACCATTTTTATCACATATCAACATTTTGACAACATTTAGGCTTTTAAATTTATTTTAAAATTGATTCCATTTGTAAAAATGTTTTATAAGGTTTGGATATTTCTCCAGTTACTTTCTCATTTTAATGAGTTTAAGGACTTCATGGTTCTTTGTCATCATTTGAGTTAATTAAAGCTATATTAGTGATATTGGCTAAAGTAATTGTCACCAAGGTAGAAGGAAAAATCATCCTTCAGTGACAGCTATTTTGGTAAAGTCAATAATATTCAAAACAATTCCTCAGTATCCTTAATCACAGTTTAACACTGCTTTTAAAATGTTTAATCTCTGAATTGAAAAATTCATACCAGTAGCAATGACAAGAACATAATAGAAGAATTTAATGAATGTGTTCTTTCAAATTTATTTGGCAATATGAATTTAAACTGGCCAATTTCTTGACAAAGCATCTTATATAATTAACACAATTTGATGCTTGAGCTAGGGGACCTTGAAGAGTTCTACTTATTACCTTAGAATTTGAATTTTAAAAATTATCTATTGAATCTAGGCATTTGGTGTGCAATTGAGCAATGAAGTAAACATTTAGATTCCTCTCACTGTCATGAAAATAGCATTAGCACTGTGCTATCCATATTCAAGCAACAAGTATTATGGTTTCTTTTATACATTGGTGTGTACACATTATATAAAAGAGTAACATCTCAAATTCAGAGTTGAATGAGTGGAATAGAAGTGTTTAGAGTGTCATTTTCCATCTAGTTCTAAATTTGAAAGACTTTTTCCGTTTTTCTAAGTGTGATATTGTCACTTTGTTTCTAAAGTGTTTATCTCTCTTTCTTCCCCTTCTCTAAGCATATTCATATAATAGCATCCATCTAAGATGTGAAATGTAGCATTACAGAGATGGAAAGTATCCCACTGTAGCATTCTCAAGTATATTCTTTAGGAGCTGCTTGTGAAAAAGAATAGTGTGTTCAGATTTATTTATTAAATGTAATTTCCACTATTTCTACCTTAAGATTCAGCTAGGAAAGATTACTATCTTAAAGATTCTGAGATATTTTGCAATAAGAAAACTAATTTACCTTTGATTAGCCCCGAATTATGTATTAACAGACCATTTTTATCACATATCAACATTTTGACAACATTTAGGCTTTTAAATTTATTTTAAAATTGATTCCATTTGTAAAAATGTTTTATAAGGTTTGGATATTTCTCCAGTTACTTTCTCATTTTAATGAGTTTAAGGACTTCATGGTTCTTTGTCATCATTTGAGTTAATTAAAGCTATATTAGTGATATTGGCTAAAGTAATTGTCACCAAGGTAGAAGGAAAAATCATCCTTCAGTGACAGCTATGGTTTATAACTGTGAGTGAACAGGTAGCATTTTATCTTATGAACATGATAACAAATGGCATTTCCCTTAACAAACATATTGTATCTGCTATGTATGGAATGTTTATTTCTCTATAAAATCCATATGTTGAAGCCTGAATTCCCAGTCTGATGGTATTTGGAGATGCGGCCTTTGAGGAATAATTAGGTCATAAGGGTGGAATCCTCATGAGTGGATTATTGCTCTTAAATGAAGGAAGATCATCTCTCTCTGCTCACCCCCCCACCCCCAGTATCCTTCCCTCATAAAATGTAATGAACAGATAGGCCATTTGTTCTCCCAGACCTGCTGGTGCCTAGATCTGAGATGTACAGCTTCCAAAATTGTGAAAAATAAAGGTCTGTTGCTTAAATCACTCATCTATGGTAACTTATTATTGCAACTAAAATTGACTATGACAGTATCCTTATGACTATAAATACAACAGGAACCACTAGAATATATTAATTATAAGGCAAGAAAATTATATATTTTCTGATTTCTAGCATGCAAACATTTTTGAAATTTCTCCTAATGTATGAATTTCCTAAATATTAAGAGCTCAAACCACCCGTGTGAAAAGATTTTCCAGTCTTTCAGTTATCTTCATCAACTATCCATTCAGCCTTATGAGCTCATGTTCAGTTGTCTTTTCTAGCCATGGCTGAATTACATAATATAAGGCATATATATTTTTAATTTCTGTAAATCCTTACAATAGCCCACTGAAAGTTATTAAGCACCTGCTTTATTCCTTTCATAGTGTAGGATCCTGGGATATAATTACAGTAAAGGAGACAGACTCTCTCATTATCCAGCCTATCTTAAAGATTCTGAGATATTTTGCAATAAGAAAACATTTTGACCCAAAAAAATTTAAAAAGGCTTTTAAATTTATTTTAAAATTGATTCCATTTGTAAAAATGTTTTATAAGGTTTGGATATTTCTCCAGTTACTTTCTCATTTTAATGAGTTTAAGGACTTCATGGTTCTTTGTCATCATTTGAGTTAATTAAAGCTATATTAGTGATATTGGCTAAAGTAATTGTCACCAAGGTAGAAGGAAAAATCATCCTTCAGTGACAGCTATGGTTTATAACTGTGAGTGAACAGGTAGCATTTTATCTTATGAACATGATAACAAATGGCATTTCCCTTAACAAACATATTGTATCTGCTATGTATGGAATGTTTATTTCTCTATAAAATCCATATGTTGAAGCCTGAATTCCCAGTCTGATGGTATTTGGAGATGCGGCCTTTGAGGAATAATTAGGTCATAAGGGTGGAATCCTCATGAGTGGATTATTGCTCTTAAATGAAGGAAGATCATCTCTCTCTGCTCACCCCCCCACCCCCAGTATCCTTCCCTCATAAAATGTAATGAACAGATAGGCCATTTGTTCTCCCAGACCTGCTGGTGCCTAGATCTGAGATGTACAGCTTCCAAAATTGTGAAAAATAAAGGTCTGTTGCTTAAATCACTCATCTATGGTAACTTATTATTGCAACTAAAATTGACTATGACAGTATCCTTATGACTATAAATACAACAGGAACCACTAGAATATATTAATTATAAGGCAAGAAAATTATATATTTTCTGATTTCTAGCATGCAAACATTTTTGAAATTTCTCCTAATGTATGAATTTCCTAAATATTAAGAGCTCAAACCACCCGTGTGAAAAGATTTTCCAGTCTTTCAGTTATCTTCATCAACTATCCATTCAGCCTTATGAGCTCATGTTCAGTTGTCTTTTCTAGCCATGGCTGAATTACATAATATAAGGCATATATATTTTTAATTTCTGTAAATCCTTACAATAGCCCACTGAAAGTTATTAAGCACCTGCTTTATTCCTTTCATAGTGTAGGATCCTGGGATATAATTACAGTAAAGGAGACAGACTCTCTCATTATCCAGCCTACTGTCATGCACAGGGTATAGAAAAAAATCAATAACTACACAAAGTAAGCTTACAATTGGGATAAATACTAGGAGGAAGAGATATATTGCCTAGGAAACTGAGAGTGACTTCTGGTGGGAAGAAAGAAAAGGTTCTAATTACAAAACAGTGAGTAGAGAGGAAGGATAGAGATGAGAGATCTGGGTAGAGGCTGAACAAAAGCCCCAGGGCAAAGAATATAGTCCTTAGAAGAAATTCCAAGGCAGTGAGGCCTCCATTCAGAGACTGGGATTGCTTCCTGGAGTTTACCCTGGAAGGATAATCAAGGGCAGCCCACAGAGCAGATCCTCCTAGTAGATATTTGTGTCTTTGTCCTAACAAAGTCCAAAGAAAAGGATTTCTATCACTTTAAGTAAGGATGTGAGATGATCATGTCCGCATTTCCAAAATACACGAAGTCCGCAATATCGAGAAAAAATCGGAAGAGGTCAATGTAAAATCTGTAACAACACTTGTGAGGCTACTGCAACTGTGTAAATTGTAACAACTCAGAAATGCAATCTATTTCTTAAAAAAAAGTTTATACACTTTCTTGATATGCAGAGAAACGTGTCCGTAGATAAATAGGATTCTTTTGGCCAGATTGGTCACAGTCAAAGACTAACTAGGGAACTCTATAGAATGCTAGAGAAAATGTGCTGGAGATATTGAGAAATATTTATTTGTTGTACTTTTCTTGATATTGTCCGAAATAGGCTATGACAGTATCAGATAAAAACAAGAAAAAAAAAGGAAAAAATTTTTCTGATTTCTAGCATGCAAACATTTTGAAATTTCTCCTAATGTATGAATTTCCTAAATATTAAGAGCTCAAACCACCCGTGTGAAAAGATTTTCCAGTCTTTCAGTTATCTTCATCAACTATCCATTCAGCCTTATGAGCTCATGTTCAGTTGTCTTTTCTAGCCATGGCTGAATTACATAATATAAGGCATATATATTTTTAATTTCTGTAAATCCTTACAATAGCCCACTGAAAGTTATTAAGCACCTGCTTTATTCCTTTCATAGTGTAGGATCCTGGGATATAATTACAGTAAAGGAGACAGACTCTCTCATTATCCAGCCTACTGTCATGCACAGGGTATAGAAAAAAATCAATAACTACACAAAGTAAGCTTACAATTGGGATAAATACTAGGAGGAAGAGATATATTGCCTAGGAAACTGAGAGTGACTTCTGGTGGGAAGAAAGAAAAGGTTCTAATTACAAAACAGTGAGTAGAGAGGAAGGATAGAGATGAGAGATCTGGGTAGAGGCTGAACAAAAGCCCCAGGGCAAAGAATATAGTCCTTAGAAGAAATTCCAAGGCAGTGAGGCCTCCATTCAGAGACTGGGATTGCTTCCTGGAGTTTACCCTGGAAGGATAATCAAGGGCAGCCCACAGAGCAGATCCTCCTAGTAGATATTTGTGTCTTTGTCCTAACAAAGTCCAAAGAAAAGGATTTCTATCACTTTAAGTAAGGATGTGAGATGATCATGTCCGCATTTCCAAAATACACGAAGTCCGCAATATCGAGAAAAAATCGGAAGAGGTCAATGTAAAATCTGTAACAACACTTGTGAGGCTACTGCAACTGTGTAAATTGTAACAACTCAGAAATGCAATCTATTTCTTAAAAAAAAAAAAAGTTTATACACTTTCTTGATATGCAGAGAAACGTGTCCGTAGATAAATAGGATTCTTTTGGCCAGATTGGTCACAGTCAAAGACTAACTAGGGAACTCTATAGAATGCTAGAGAAAATGTGCTGGAGATATTGAGAAATATTTATTTGTTGTACTCTGTTTTCAGGACAGAAAAAAAAAAAAATCAAGAAAAGACCTGGTAAAATGGACTTGTGACAGACCATGGGGTCACAAAAGAGTCAGATACGACTTAGCAACTACACAAGATAAGGAAATAGATTCAGAGAAGCTAAGTAAGTTGTCTAGAGTCATACAGTCTAGTAGGTAGAACCAGTAGCTAGTGAGTATTCATCTTTAGACACAAGTGGTCATAGTTATTAAACAGAATCAGGGAATACAGTTAATGGCAATAGCCCTCTAGTGAAACAAATTCTCACAAGCCTAAAGTAGAAAGTGTTCTTTTGCTCTTAAGATTCTAATACCAACATCATCTTTTTAAATGAAATACTATCAAGATAAGACCATCACTAAATTTAGCTATGTTTATCTGCTGGGATAAGAGTTGCTAATTTCAACTAAGTCACCAAGATAAAGAATCCCTGTGCTCTTTTTATGTTTCTAGAACCTTTCCACATTGAATCTTTGTGCTCTCTTAAGAAACTGACAGTTTATTTTGCTTTTGAGTTTAGTCTTCAGGTTATCATGAGAGCTGTGACCAAGATTTTGAATGAGTTGTATTACTCCAAGAGCCTAAACATAATTTTTACATGGATAATAATTATCATAAGAATTACTATCATTCTTTGTATACTATAACTAAGCATTTAGCTAAACCCTCTACATGGTTTATCTTATTGAACATTTCAACAGCTCTATGAGAGCTGTTAGTAGTACTCCAAGGTTATAGACAAGGACATTAAAATTCAGAGAGTTGGCTAATTTCCTAAATATCACAAAATGAGGAAATGGTGTAACTGAGATTTGAAACAGGGAAGTTTGATTTCAGAGCACCTCCTCTTGGTTCTTTATGCTCTGATGAAAGGAGTAAGATATTCCAGGCATGTCTGAATGTAAGAAATACTGCAAGATGTTTTGGAAATTTCCAGTAATCCAAGGTGAGGCAAGATATTTTGGCCAAAGGAGAATATGTTGTCTCTTTAGAAGACAAGAATTTATGATAGGCGATCTCTCTTCTATGTTATTACAGTCCTGATTTATATAAATAAAACTCAAGTGTACTAAAGCAATTCAAAGAGCTTGTTGAGGCAAAGATGAGATGATCACATCACATATTATCCTGCTAACAGTCTAGAAAATTGAAGAAAAACAGCATCCAGGCAACTTTTAAAAATCTGTTTCATTTTTCACAGTGTTTTCAATTCGAAAACTTCCATATGGATTAAAAAATTCAATTCTGCTGCTTTTGTGCCTCTTTCTCCTCTTAAATACTTAATATTCACTTACTCTGGTACCCGTTTCTAATCAATGACACAACATTATTAAACCAAGACTTGTTTTCTCAACAGGAGTTCTCTTTGCAGTTCCATTAAACTCAGGAATGCAAAGAAATATTCCATAAATGAACACTGTAAAATCTTACTGCTACAGTCTATCCTTATCACATTTACATTGAGGGTTAAATGAAACTTAGTCTCGGTTATTGCTCCATTGAAACAATTCAGTTGCTTCTTAGACTAGCCATCGATGCACAAATCAAGAATCCTGTGCTCTTTTTATGTTTCTAGAACCTTTCCACATTGAATCTTTGTAAGAAACTGACAGTTTATTTTGCTTTTGAGTTTAGTCTTCAGGTTATCATGAGAGCTGTGACCAAGATTTTGAATGAGTTGTATTACTCCAAGAGCCTAAACATAATTTTACATGGATAATAATTATCATAAGAATTACTATCATTCTTTGTATACTATAACTAAGCATTTAGCTAAACCCTCTACATGGTTTATCTTATTGAACATTTCAACAGCTCTATGAGAGCTGTTAGTAGTACTCCAAGGTTATAGACAAGGACATTAAAATTCAGAGAGTTGGCTAATTTCCTAAATATCACAAAATGAGGAAATGGTGTAACTGAGATTTGAAACAGGGAAGTTTGATTTCAGAGCACCTCCTCTTGGTTCTTTATGCTCTGATGAAAGGAGTAAGATATTCCAGGCATGTCTGAATGTAAGAAATACTGCAAGATGTTTTGGAAATTTCCAGTAATCCAAGGTGAGGCAAGATATTTTGGCCAAAGGAGAATATGTTGTCTCTTTAGAAGACAAGAATTTATGATAGGCGATCTCTCTTCTATGTTATTACAGTCCTGATTTATATAAATAAAACTCAAGTGTACTAAAGCAATTCAAAGAGCTTGTTGAGGCAAAGATGAGATGATCACATCACATATTATCCTGCTAACAGTCTAGAAAATTGAAGAAAAACAGCATCCAGGCAACTTTTAAAAATCTGTTTCATTTTTCACAGTGTTTTCAATTCGAAAACTTCCATATGGATTAAAAAATTCAATTCTGCTGCTTTTGTGCCTCTTTCTCCTCTTAAATACTTAATATTCACTTACTCTGGTACCCGTTTCTAATCAATGACACAACATTATTAAACCAAGACTTGTTTTCTCAACAGGAGTTCTCTTTGCAGTTCCATTAAACTCAGGAATGCAAAGAAATATTCCATAAATGAACACTGTAAAATCTTACTGCTACAGTCTATCCTTATCACATTTACATTGAGGGTTAAATGAAACTTAGTCTCGGTTATTGCTCCATTGAAACAATTCAGTTGCTTCTTAGACTAGCCATCGATGTCACAAACCCTTCACTGACCTCTGATCTGTCCTTTCTCTTCTGCTATAACTAGAGTAACCGCATTTCATTCATTTATGTATTACTTTCAGTTGCTACAACCAAGGTTGAATTGCCCCGTGACTTGTTTACATGCATCATAAGACAATACTCCTTTTTTTTGTAAATTGCACTGCCCAGACTCATATATAAGACATAAATGTACTTAAATAGAACCTATTCCAAACAGAACAAGCAGAAACAGACTTTATTGATTGGGTCTCTGAAAAAACATCACTGTATAGAGGGGACATGATGGTTGGGACAGAGGCCATGTTCAATTCTGACTTATCATCATATGATCACTGCAGAGGTAATATCATTCTGAGCTTTTGACTTCAAATTCCTTTCCCTGCCTTGCTTTAAAACTTTAAGGATCATATGCTATAAACTTGAGACAGTCTCATATATAGTTATCAAATCCTGCAATGCAAAGGATGTCCTTATTTCATTGTTCTTAAAAGGTTACTTTACTCTTTCTCACTAGAAGTCCTTATGAAAAAAGTCATAATGTGTCAGGGTTACAAACAAGAATTTTGTGGAACTGTTATTTATTTCCAGTTACTTGTATATTAGACACAGAGAAACTTTAAGTGTGATGTTAATTGTGCCCTAGTTACTTTCTGGCAGTCTTCAAATAATTTCAATGAAGAGAGAGAATTGGTGATATTGTAGCCTTTGATATAAAAAGTATGAAATGTTCCCAATTATATCCATTAAATTCAACATCTTTTTACTAAAAAATGGATATCCAGCTCCACAGAGAAAATCCTTCAAGTTTGAGCAAACGTTGGTGCTCACTGCCTGGGATTAGGAAACTGATACACAAGCTCGCATTTGACAATGAAAAGAAAACTGCAAACACATTGGTCTACCTTGCATTTTTGAATCACAAAAGCTATGCCTGTAACACTGCAGTACTCCCAAATTGTACAGTAAGACCTTAACGATCCAAATTAAGTATCTCCTAGAGGCATGATATTTAATAGATGACAGTAGGTTACCGTGAATGGTGTCAGTCTTGGGAGGTAGAGATTCACAGTTGGCTTCAGGACACATCCCTGAAAACTACTCTTTGGACTGTGTTAGGCTATATGAATTTTCTGTTTGACCCTTTGAGTCAACTACATCCAATTGACCTCTGATCTGTCCTTTCTCTTCTGCTATAACTAGAGTAACCGCATTTCATTCATTTATGTATTACTTTCAGTTGCTACAACCAAGGTTGAATTGCCCCGTGACTTGTTTACATGCATCATAAGACAATACTCCTTTTTTTTGTAAATTGCACTGCCCAGACTCATATATAAGACATAAATGTACTTAAATAGAACCTATTCCAAACAGAACAAGCAGAAACAGACTTTATTGATTGGGTCTCTGAAAAAACATCACTGTATAGAGGGGACATGATGGTTGGGACAGAGGCCATGTTCAATTCTGACTTATCATCATATGATCACTGCAGAGGTAATATCATTCTGAGCTTTTGACTTCAAATTCCTTTCCCTGCCTTGCTTTAAAACTTTAAGGATCATATGCTATAAACTTGAGACAGTCTCATATATAGTTATCAAATCCTGCAATGCAAAGGATGTCCTTATTTCATTGTTCTTAAAAGGTTACTTTACTCTTTCTCACTAGAAGTCCTTATGAAAAAAGTCATAATGTGTCAGGGTTACAAACAAGAATTTTGTGGAACTGTTATTTATTTCCAGTTACTTGTATATTAGACACAGAGAAACTTTAAGTGTGATGTTAATTGTGCCCTAGTTACTTTCTGGCAGTCTTCAAATAATTTCAATGAAGAGAGAGAATTGGTGATATTGTAGCCTTTGATATAAAAAGTATGAAATGTTCCCAATTATATCCATTAAATTCAACATCTTTTTACTAAAAAATGGATATCCAGCTCCACAGAGAAAATCCTTCAAGTTTGAGCAAACGTTGGTGCTCACTGCCTGGGATTAGGAAACTGATACACAAGCTCGCATTTGACAATGAAGAGAAAACTGCAAACACATTGGTCTACCTTGCATTTTTTGAATCACAAAAGCTATGCCTGTAACACTGCAGTACTCCCAAATTGTACAGTAAGACCTTAACGATCCAAATTAAGTATCTCCTAGAGGCATGATATTTAATAGATGACAGTAGGTTACCGTGAATGGTGTCAGTCTTGGGAGGTAGAGATTCACAGTTGGCTTCAGGACACATCCCTGAAAACTACTCTTTGGACTGTGTTAGGCTATATGAATTTTCTGTTTGACCCTTTGAGTCACAGTGGTCTCTACAAACTCTTGACAATCACCCACTCTGGTGTTCCAGCCTAGTTTGGTGAAGAAGGAGTCTTAGGGTTTCCCAGAGGCAGATCCTAAGTCAAGGATTCATATGCAACTAGTTAGTAGGGTAGTAATCCCAGCAAACACCAGTATAGATATTTAGAAAACAGGGAAGGGAGAGTAAAAAATACAAAATGTACTGAATCATGTTATGCCTATGGGTTAATTCTGCAGAAAATGCTGGAGACCATGTGGAGGTTGCACCTCAAAGTTAACTTGCCTGAGGAATAAAAGAACTGGGATTTTGGGGTATCAACTTCTATTTTCTATTTATTTAAAAGCTGCTCTTGAAAGATACTGTGACACTGTTTTGTTTTGTTTTGGTCATGTTTGACCTACTATGAGCTTGTAAAGAGTGGATCTGGTACAACAATGAGTTCTTAGGTGATCTGAAGTCAGTTTTTGTTTACTATCAAGGTAAGGTCAAAGAGGATATGGCCTTAACATATCTGTTTGTCAGTATCCTATTTATCCTCAAATATGAATCTCAAAGAATCTTTGTGAAATCAAACGTGATTTTTTTCTGCTTGGCACTAATCATGTCCTTAACTCTATTCCCTTAACACATCTTTTAAAAATTGTTCTAACGGGTCAGTCTAATGAAATATCTGTTGCCCATGTTGTACTGTGAACATCCTGGAGCAACAGACTGTGGGAACACACTATTTTATTTCCTAAGTCATCTAACCTAGTCTCTGCATGAGATTTGTTGAATTATAAAGATTTTACAAAGCAGAGAGTAGAGTGGTTAGAAACCCAGGTTTCAAGACAAACTGTCCTGTGTTCCAGTTCCACATCCTGCACTTAATAACTGTATGCTTCTGGCTGGCCATTTGTCTTTAAACATTAATTCCCTTTAATTTGTAAAATGGGAATACTGATATATACTATGAAGCACTGTAATGATTGAAATTCCTTTCTTGGGTCACATTTTCTTGTTCTTATCTGCTGTCATAGTTAGAACCCAGATCTAGTGGAAGAAGCTTAAGAAAGGAAATGTATGCATAAGCAGGGAGGTTGAGTATAGGTTATGTTTATGGTTCTTTTCAACTCCAAAATTTTACAAAATAACACAATACATATTTCCCAGGTTTTGGCCATCCCTGCAGTAAAATCAGTGTCACTTAAATGAATGAAGCTAAATTAATAGTTTCCAAAAATTCCTTTGGCTCAACCTTACCAGCAATTGTACAAACTCTATCTTTTCCATTCCAAAAATTCTCTTGATTACTTCTGGTATGTATCCTCCATGAAGTCTGAAAGTGAGGAACGTTATTCATTTTCTCACTACTGCATCATTAGCATTTACAACATTGCCTAGAACATGATAGGTGTTCCATAAATACTTCATACTAAATGATTAAGTGAAAGTGTGTGTGTCCTGACAGTGAATATTTAGTCACATGAACTGATACATTGTACTCAGTTACTAAACTAAATCTACGACTAAGAATATTGCTGCTCCTTCTAAAGGCAAAGATATCTAAGCCTAAGCTCACATTAAATTTGCCAAAACTTAGAAGGATGCTTTGAAACTACAGAATGATCTTTGAAAATGATGTGGGAACAGTTCCACTTGAGTAGGAAGTATTCAGGATATTGCCAACAGGAGATGTTACCCAAAGGTATTATAATTTAGAGCAAGGGGAATGCCTGACATAGCAAATGCACATTAAAATGGGATTTTTGTATTGAGTTATAAGGTTAAACAAGATATCCAAAGTCTCTTTGGATTCTAGAATTCTCTGATTCTAAGTGTATCATTTGTCACTAACAGTTTCTGAGTAGGTTGTTTAGAAAATAATACCTTAAACAAATGACTCAGCATGCTAATGGTTCCTAACAATTTAAGGGTTAAAATAATATCTCTAAGAGTTCAAAGCAGAGAGTAGAGTGGTTGGAAACCCAGGTTTCAAGACAAACTGTCCTGTGTTCCAGTTCCACATCCTGCACTTAATAACTGTATGCTTCTGGCTGGCCATTTGTCTTTAAACATTAATTCCCTTTAATTTGTAAAATGGGAATACTGATATATACTATGAAGCACTGTAATGATTGAAATTCCTTTCTTGGGTCACATTTTCTTGTTCTTATCTGCTGTCATAGTTAGAACCCAGATCTAGTGGAAGAAGCTTAAGAAAGGAAATGTATGCATAAGCAGGGAGGTTGAGTATAGGTTATGTTTATGGTTCTTTTCAACTCCAAAATTTTACAAAATAACACAATACATATTTCCCAGGTTTTGGCCATCCCTGCAGTAAAATCAGTGTCACTTAAATGAATGAAGCTAAATTAATAGTTTCCAAAAATTCCTTTGGCTCAACCTTACCAGCAATTGTACAAACTCTATCTTTTCCATTCCAAAAATTCTCTTGATTACTTCTGGTATGTATCCTCCATGAAGTCTGAAAGTGAGGAACGTTATTCATTTTCTCACTACTGCATCATTAGCATTTACAACATTGCCTAGAACATGATAGGTGTTCCATAAATACTTCATACTAAATGATTAAGTGAAAGTGTGTGTGTCCTGACAGTGAATATTTAGTCACATGAACTGATACATTGTACTCAGTTACTAAACTAAATCTACGACTAAGAATATTGCTGCTCCTTCTAAAGGCAAAGATATCTAAGCCTAAGCTCACATTAAATTTGCCAAAACTTAGAAGGATGCTTTGAAACTACAGAATGATCTTTGAAAATGATGTGGGAACAGTTCCACTTGAGTAGGAAGTATTCAGGATATTGCCAACAGGAGATGTTACCCAAAGGTATTATAATTTAGAGCAAGGGGAATGCCTGACATAGCAAATGCACATTAAAATGGGATTTTTGTATTGAGTTATAAGGTTAAACAAGATATCCAAAGTCTCTTTGGATTCTAGAATTCTCTGATTCTAAGTGTATCATTTTGTCACTAACAGTTTCTGAGTAGGTTGTTTAGAAAATAATACCTTAAACAAATGACTCAGCATGCTAATGGTTCCTAACAATTTAAGGGTTAAAATAATATCTCTAAGAGTTCACAGTAGTGGCTTAGAAAATGAGAATGAGTGTTAGATATACTTTGGGTTGTGTCCTATCTCTGGCATTTGCTAAGTAAAATGTTTCAAGCAATACAAGCACCTAAACTTAGTTGTATAACCTATATATTATAAATAATACCTACTTTATATTGCTATTGCAAAGACTGAAAGTTATAATGTGTGTCAATATTTCATACAACTTTTGAAATATGGAAAAGCTTAGCAATAAGCAGAGGGGTTTGTTTCATTTTATTTATCATGAGAGAGCTTACAGACTAAACTACATTCAAAAGATAAACATATTTGGCCATTAGAATGCTGTAAAAACACCCTTACTGTGTGTTTTGCATCTTTTGACCCATGAGAAGAAATGAAATGCATTCCTATAACTCCTTATATTTCATAATGTTAATCTGAATCCAGTAGATTAGAATCTGCTAATTAAGGATGCAAGAGACATCAGTTCAAACCCTGGGTCAGGAAGATCCCCTGGAGTAGGAAATGGCAACCCACTCCAGTATCTTACCTAGAAAATTCCATGGACAGAGGAGCCTGCTGGGCTACAGTCCATGGGGTCGCAAAGAGCAGAACACAACCAAGCTTGCACACACACATGCATGCAGGTTATAAAGTGGATTGCCTTAAGTAAGGCAAGCATTTTGGACAGTGCCTAGATAACAGTAAGAACTTTATTTGTTTGCTATCATCATTATTAAAATTGTCCATTTCATGTATGACTTCTCAGATTCTTTAAAAAGGAGATTGCTTCACAAATTTCTAATTTTGAAGAAGCGCTTATTTTTGTTTTCAACTATGCATGCTAATTTATAAAACATGGTAAATATGTCTAAGGAAGAATTTTTTAAATTTCATAAGAGAAGCACCCAGACACACCTCTCACCACGCTGTTTTCTCTCTCTTCATGTATTAATTCATGTGCTTATATTAAGTGAGATAATGCAAAAATTCATATGTACAGAGGTTTAACTCCATTTTACCATGTTTTATTCCATAAGAATTCTTCATATTATTAAACATTTTTAAAACCATGTTTTGTAAAACCTGCAGTGACATCAAGTAATATAAAGAGTATTCACAGTGTTTTATTTACTTTTTAAAAAATGTTGGTCTCTTTCATTGATTTTTAAATTTATTTTATTCTTCAGCCTGTGTGGGCCTCCCATTGCAGTGGCTTCTCTCCTCACAGAGCACCAGCTCTGGGCACAGGCGCTTCAGAGTGCTGGCTCATAATTGGACATACCCATCCAGTTGCTCTGCTGCACGTGGGATCCTCCCAGGTCAGGGATTGGACCTGTGCCCCTTGCACTGCAAGGCAAACTCTTTACCCACTGGACCACCAGGGAAGCCCCAAAAGCATTCACACTTGATCAAATCACTATCCTACTATTGAAACAGTAAGCTGTTTCCAGTTGTTCATTATAATATATTCACTGAAATTATGATATTCTTGGACATAAATCATCCTTGCATATCTGATTATATCTTCAGGGTAAGATCTAAGAAATTTAATTACCAGGGCAATGAATGTGAATGTTTTTAAATATCTTATTTCATCTTATTATATTTCTCTCAGATGTGTTGTTCAAAACCCTAATGGCTCTCCATTTCTATTAAAGGAAAAGCCAAAATCCTTATAAGGTCTACATGTCTGGCCAACTATTAAAGTTATGCCCTCTCTTTCACTACTTTCCTTCTCAGTTACTTCATGGCAAGCATACATAGGCTTCTGGCTGCTCTCTTTATACATGCATGTTCTCACCTCTCATAGCCTTTGTTTGAGCTAGATCATCTTCTTTCCATAATCTTTTCAGAATCCACCATATCTCCAGCAACTATTTTCCTCAAATTTCACCTCAATGAAATGCATCCTTATCATCTTATTTCTTTTGTAATTTCTACCCTCAAAGCGCTTCCTAAATAGTTTAACTGTTTATTGTATTATTCTGAATTGTCTGTCTCCTCAGTTTAGAAGCTCTGTGTGAACAGGGAATCGTTGTCTTTTGTTCATTGATGTATTTGATTCATAAATAGTAGCAACTTATACACTGGAGGTGAGATAATGCAAAAATTCATATGTACAGAGGTTTAACTCCATTTTACCATGTTTTATTCCATAAGAATTCTTCATATTATTAAACATTTTTAAAACCATGTTTTGTAAAACCTGCAGTGACATCAAGTAATATAAAGAGTATTCACAGTGTTTTATTTACTTTTTAAAAAATGTTGGTCTCTTTCATTGATTTTTAAATTTATTTTATTCTTCAGCCTGTGTGGGCCTCCCATTGCAGTGGCTTCTCTCCTCACAGAGCACCAGCTCTGGGCACAGGCGCTTCAGAGTGCTGGCTCATAATTGGACATACCCATCCAGTTGCTCTGCTGCACGTGGGATCCTCCCAGGTCAGGGATTGGACCTGTGCCCCTTGCACTGCAAGGCAAACTCTTTACCCACTGGACCACCAGGGAAGCCCCAAAAGCATTCACACTTGATCAAATCACTATCCTACTATTGAAACAGTAAGCTGTTTCCAGTTGTTCATTATAATATATTCACTGAAATTATGATATTCTTGGACATAAATCATCCTTGCATATCTGATTATATCTTCAGGGTAAGATCTAAGAAATTTAATTACCAGGGCAATGAATGTGAATGTTTTTAAATATCTTATTTCATCTTATTATATTTCTCTCAGATGTGTTGTTCAAAACCCTAATGGCTCTCCATTTCTATTAAAGGAAAAGCCAAAATCCTTATAAGGTCTACATGTCTGGCCAACTATTAAAGTTATGCCCTCTCTTTCACTACTTTCCTTCTCAGTTACTTCATGGCAAGCATACATAGGCTTCTGGCTGCTCTCTTTATACATGCATGTTCTCACCTCTCATAGCCTTTGTTTGAGCTAGATCATCTTCTTTCCATAATCTTTTCAGAATCCACCATATCTCCAGCAACTATTTTCCTCAAATTTCACCTCAATGAAATGCATCCTTATCATCTTATTTCTTTTGTAATTTCTACCCTCAAAGCGCTTCCTAAATAGTTTAACTGTTTATTGTATTATTCTGAATTGTCTGTCTCCTCAGTTTAGAAGCTCTGTGTGAACAGGGAATCGTTGTCTTTTGTTCATTGATGTATTTGATTCATAAATAGTAGCAACTTATACACTGGAGGTGCTAAATATATGTTGGATAGATGAACACATTGAATTATACTACCAGTAATATATGAATCTATTCCCATAACAATATATATTTTTATGCAATATACACTCCCATAAACAATGTCTATTTTCTTTTTATGTCCTCTATACAGATCATGCTTTCTCCCCATCTTCCTCTGCCATGTTAGTCTACTTCTGCATAGTATTCTGAGAGTTACTGGTACATTATCTTACAAATAATCAAATGTGTTTTCTCTAAAATTCATTTTGAAGTTTACTATTTTTACTGCTGTTACATTGTATATTTTTTGTATGTCCATGCATACATAAGTTGCTTTCAATAATCACACAGTTAAAATAGCTGCCTTTTCATTTCTACACTACTCTCAACAAGATCTTTTTGTCCTGGTCTTTTGTTTCATCAGAAATTTTAATTTAATGAAGCCCTGAATTCTTTGAATTATATTGCCAAGTCAAAACAAATAATGTCCTTAAGTTTGCTTCTTACTTTTACAATTTTGAAAAATCAAGTATGCGTTTTTTGTTTCTTGAGTACTCGATTCTTTTTGTCTATGACTTGAGTACAGAGTCCTTTCATGGTCATGTCTTTGGTTGTGTGTTTCTGCTTACAAATCCTTGAAAAAAAAAGAGATCCAGTAATTCCTAAAAGTTAGCCATAAACATGCATTTATCTTGGTCTTTATCCTTGTTTTCTGGTTACAAGCAGTAAACTTTCCTCTCGGACTTCAGCTAGAAGGCCACAGATGTACATAGTCCCTAGCCAAAATTTGTGCATCTAAAAGTAATTTTTCAAATATGGCTACAACATTAAGGGAAGGGATCATCTGCTAGCTCTAACTGGTATTAAGAAAATTAAAATTTATTCCTTAGTAATTATAACTAATACTTAGTCTCTTCTTGCCAGAAAACCTGAATAAAAATTGAGATGTTTAAGGGAGTACCACTCCCATGACTTTTCTATTCACAAAATATTACTAGTCTGATTTTTCAAATAATTATAACTAATACTTAGCTTGCGAAGCTCTGTGTGAACAGGGAATCGTTGTCTTTTGTTCATTGATGTATTTGATTCATAAATAGTAGCAACTTATACACTGGAGGTGCTAAATATATGTTGGATAGATGAACACATTGAATTATACTACCAGTAATATATGAATCTATTCCCATAACAATATATATTTTTATGCAATATACACTCCCATAAACAATGTCTATTTTCTTTTTATGTCCTCTATACAGATCATGCTTTCTCCCCATCTTCCTCTGCCATGTTAGTCTACTTCTGCATAGTATTCTGAGAGTTACTGGTACATTATCTTACAAATAATCAAATGTGTTTTCTCTAAAATTCATTTTGAAGTTTACTATTTTTACTGCTGTTACATTGTATATTTTTTGTATGTCCATGCATACATAAGTTGCTTTCAATAATCACACAGTTAAAATAGCTGCCTTTTCATTTCTACACTACTCTCAACAAGATCTTTTTGTCCTGGTCTTTTGTTTCATCAGAAATTTTAATTTAATGAAGCCCTGAATTCTTTGAATTATATTGCCAAGTCAAAACAAATAATGTCCTTAAGTTTGCTTCTTACTTTTACAATTTTGAAAAATCAAGTATGCGTTTTTTGTTTCTTGAGTACTCGATTCTTTTTGTCTATGACTTGAGTACAGAGTCCTTTCATGGTCATGTCTTTGGTTGTGTGTTTCTGCTTACAAATCCTTGAAAAAAAAAGAGATCCAGTAATTCCTAAAAGTTAGCCATAAACATGCATTTATCTTGGTCTTTATCCTTGTTTTCTGGTTACAAGCAGTAAACTTTCCTCTCGGACTTCAGCTAGAAGGCCACAGATGTACATAGTCCCTAGCCAAAATTTGTGCATCTAAAAGTAATTTTTCAAATATGGCTACAACATTAAGGGAAGGGATCATCTGCTAGCTCTAACTGGTATTAAGAAAATTAAAATTTATTCCTTAGTAATTATAACTAATACTTAGTCTCTTCTTGCCAGAAAACCTGAATAAAAATTGAGATGTTTAAGGGAGTACCACTCCCATGACTTTTCTATTCACAAAATATTACTAGTCTGATTTCAAATTCAAGAATAAATATATTAACATCTACTCATTAGTATATCTCTTTGTTATAAGAAACAGAAGGCCCAAATGCATCAATGCATTGCCAAATTAATAGAGTAGAAGCAGAACTATTTTTCTTTTTTGTAAAGATCCTAATCATTGAAACAGAGAAAAAGATATCCTCTCATCTCCTTCCTCAAATTTTATTTTCCTTTGGGACAAAATTGTGTTTCAGCTTCAGTGACTCATAGCGATTTTCATATCTTCAAATTCATAATTAGTAAAAAATTTTCTCTGATTTTATTTTCATGGTTGTGTATTTTGCTTAAAAATCAGTTTTTAGTTCCCTTTTGGTAGAGCAGATGCCATCTTAAACTAAAAGAGCTCAAATACAACAAACCATATGATAGGCTTCCTAGATCACATTTACCAAGCCAATACATTCAGATCCTAGCAATTTAGAGATGTATTGGCTCTTAGTGGCTCACAGGTGCTACCTTCTCCAGAGAAATTCTTTGGACCACCTAGAGAGATTATATATCTTGATTTCCGACATGTGGGAAAAGTAGAACAGTCTATAGTTAATGCGTATCTGACACTGGGAACAAAAATGTTGACATCTTGCCTCCAAGTAGCAACATATATAGAAATCCTGCTCATCTTACTCTAGGTCTATTCCTGGCCTCTACAAGGTTTGTTGCTATAATTATAAATATAAAATATATATTAACCTTGGATATAGTCACATTTCTAAATTCAATTTAAATATATATATAAAATTTAAAGGAAGAGATGGTTAGATAGCATCACTGACTCAATAGACATGGATCTGAACAAATTCCTGGAGACAGTGAAGGACAGGGAAACCTGTCCTGTATATAGCCTAAATTATTTAATTGATATTTTTGGCACACTCAGTTCAGTTCCTAATTCATGTCCATTTCTTTATGACCCCATGGACTGCAGAATGTCAGGCTTCCCTGTCCATCACCATCTCCCAGAGTCTGCTTAAACATGGTCAGTGATGCCATCCAACCATCTTTTCCTCTGCTGAATAAAAATTGAGATGTTTAAGGGAGTACCACTCCCATGACTTTTCTATTCACAAAATATTACTAGTCTGATTTCAAATTCAAGAATAAATATATTAACATCTACTCATTAGTATATCTCTTTGTTATAAGAAACAGAAGGCCCAAATGCATCAATGCATTGCCAAATTAATAGAGTAGAAGCAGAACTATTTTTCTTTTTTGTAAAGATCCTAATCATTGAAACAGAGAAAAAGATATCCTCTCATCTCCTTCCTCAAATTTTATTTTCCTTTGGGACAAAATTGTGTTTCAGCTTCAGTGACTCATAGCGATTTTCATATCTTCAAATTCATAATTAGTAAAAAATTTTCTCTGATTTTATTTTCATGGTTGTGTATTTTGCTTAAAAATCAGTTTTTAGTTCCCTTTTGGTAGAGCAGATGCCATCTTAAACTAAAAGAGCTCAAATACAACAAACCATATGATAGGCTTCCTAGATCACATTTACCAAGCCAATACATTCAGATCCTAGCAATTTAGAGATGTATTGGCTCTTAGTGGCTCACAGGTGCTACCTTCTCCAGAGAAATTCTTTGGACCACCTAGAGAGATTATATATCTTGATTTCCGACATGTGGGAAAAGTAGAACAGTCTATAGTTAATGCGTATCTGACACTGGGAACAAAAATGTTGACATCTTGCCTCCAAGTAGCAACATATATAGAAATCCTGCTCATCTTACTCTAGGTCTATTCCTGGCCTCTACAAGGTTTGTTGCTATAATTATAAATATAAAATATATATTAACCTTGGATATAGTCACATTTCTAAATTCAATTTAAATATATATATAAAATTTAAAGGAAGAGATGGTTAGATAGCATCACTGACTCAATAGACATGGATCTGAACAAATTCCTGGAGACAGTGAAGGACAGGGAAACCTGTCCTGTATATAGCCTAAATTATTTAATTGATATTTTTGGCACACTCAGTTCAGTTCCTAATTCATGTCCATTTCTTTATGACCCCATGGACTGCAGAATGTCAGGCTTCCCTGTCCATCACCATCTCCCAGAGTCTGCTTAAACTCATGTGCATTGAGTCAGTGATGCCATCCAACCATCTTTTCCTCTGCTGTCCCCTTCTCCATCTGCGTTTTATTTTTGCCAGCATCAGGATCTTTCCCAACAAGTTGTCTCTTTGCATCAGGTGGCTAAAGTATTGGAGTTTCAGCTTTAGCATCAATTCTTCCAATGAATACTCAGGATCGATGCCCTTTAGAATTTATTGGTTTGACCTTGAAGTCCAAGGGACTCTCAAGAGGCTTCTCCAACACCACAGTTTGAAGGCATCATTCCTTTGGCACTCATCCTTCTTTATGGTCCGACTGTCATATCCATACATTACTACTGGAAATACCATAGATTTGACTGTATGTACCTTCACCAGCAAACTGATGTCTCTGCTTTTCAATACTACATCCCTAAGAAAACAGGATACACATTCTTTTAAATAGCACATGGAACATTTTCTATGATAGACCACATGCTTGGTTACTAAACAAAACTTCAGGATAGTAACTATTTCAAGCATTTTTTTTTTTTTTTAACAAAATAACATGAAACTAGAAATCAACCAAGATAGAAACAATGGGTAAATGATGAAATCAGAGGAAATCTTAAAATGGCTTGAGACAAATAGCAATGAAAACACAACCATACATAATCTATACAATGCAGCAAAAGCAGTCCTAAGAGAAAAGTTTACAGTCACATAGGCCCTTCTCAAAAAACAAGAAAACTCTTAAATAAACAACCTAATTTACCATCTAAAAGAATTAGAAAAAAGGGCTTCCCTGGTGGTCCAGTCGGTAAAGAGTCCACCCTGCAGTTTAAGGGGCACTGGTTCAATCCCTGGCCTTGGAAGATCCCACGTGCTGCGGAGCAGCTGGACCAGTGTGTCCAATTATGAGCCAGTACCCTGGAGTGTGTGCTCCCAGAGTCAGTGCTCTGGGACAAGAGAAGCCACTACAATGGGAGGTCCACACATGCCAAAGAATAAAAAAGACGGATGAAGAAAAATATAAATATAATGAGGCATGGTGCTTCCCTGGTGGTCCAGTGGTAAAGAGTCTGCCTTGCAGTGCAAGGGGTTGGCAGTCCAATTCCTGGCCTGGGAAGATCCCACATGCCACAGAGCGGCTGGACCAGTGTGTCCAATTATGAGCCAGCTCTCTGGAGAGTATGTGCCCAGACCTGGTGCTCTGATACAGGAGAGGCCACTGCAATGGGAGGCACACACAGGCCAAAAGAACAAAGATGGACGAAAATAAATACATGAAAGACCAGTAAAAGAGGTCAAAATTAAAAAAAAAAAAGTAAATTAAAAAAAAAAGAGGCATGATGGGGAAAATTTTTAAAAATTTGAAAAAGAACAAATGAGTAAAGTCAGCAGAAAGAAGGAGATAATAAATGTCAGAGAGGAAATAAATAAAATAGAGATCATAAAAATAACAGAAAGAAATAAATAAAACTATGAGTTCTTTGAACGTGTCAAGAAAATTGACAAACCTTTGGCCAGGATCACAAAATAGGTGATACTGCAGAAGTATAAAAGTCCTTAAGAGAATACTATTAGCAATTATGTGCCAACAAATTGGACAGCCTAAAAGAAATGGACAAATATCTAGAGACATAGAGCCCACCAAAACTGACCCAATAAGAAATACATAATTTGAAGAGACTGACCACTAGAAGAAATATAGAAACATAATCTGTAATAATAATAAATATCCATGCAAATAAAACCCCAGGACTAGATGACTTCACTGAGTAATTCTACTAAACACATGAAGGAGAACTTATACCAATCATTCTCAACTCTCCCAAAATACTGAAGAGGAGAGCATATTCCCAGTCATTCTATGAAGCCATCATCACCCTGGTATGTAAAAAGATAAAGAAAACTACAAAACAGAAAACTAGAGGCCAATATCTTTGATGACTAGAGACGCAAAAATTCTCAACAAAATACTAGAAAACCAAATTCAATAGTACATAGAAAGGACCATGAACCACAATCAAATTGGATTCATCCTAAAATTCACAGGGGATTGCCTGATGACTCAGATGGCAAAGAATCCACCTGCAATGCAAGAGACCTGGGTTCAATCCCTGGGTTGGGAAGATCCTCTGGAGATAGAAATGGCTACCCATTTCCAGTTTTCTAGCCTGGAGGCTTACAGGGTTCACAGGGATGGTTAAGTCAATCAGTGTGATATATCACGTTAACAAAAGACAAAATCCACACGATCTTCTCAATAGAGGTAGGAAAAAAACATGTGACAAAATACAAAATCCATTAGTGATCAAACCTCTCACCAAAATGAGTAAGCATACAGGGAATTTATCTCAATATTACAAAAGCTGTTATGACAAACCCATAGCCAACACAGTACTCAATGGTGAAAAGCTAAAATCTGTTTACCTTTTAGCCTTTCAGTAACATTTTGCATTTTATGTTTTCAACATTTTGGCTTACAGATGTTAAGCTTAGGAACCAAATGCCTCAAGAGGGAATCTTATGCAAAATACATGCCTTTTTTTTTTTCTGGTGCTCTTTTCTTTGGGATCACCCTCTTAAATTTTAGTTTCACTTGTTCAGTGAAATTTTTATATATAGACTCAGAAAGCTGATCATTACTCACCATTAAATCAACAAACTTATTGTAAAGAAAATTTAGGCATAAATTTATAGTTCATCTGTTTCCATGTGTTTCCATGATCTCTGATTATCTCTGATATCTTGGTTCATTTACCCTTAGCTGTTATCTGTTCAAACAAACAGATGTCTTTTTGTTCTTGTTGTTGTTAATTTTACCCAGCTTCGGTGGGTGTTCTTAGGAAAAAGAATAGCCTACTACTAGCTATTGGGCTTTCCTGGTGGCACATTGGTAAATAATCTGCCTGCAATGTAGAAGATGTGGCTTTGATCCCTGAGTCTGGAAGACACCCTAGAGAAGGAAATTCTCCCACTGTAGTATTATTGCCTGGGAAATTGCATGGAAGAGGAGCCCAGTGGGCTTCACTCCATGGGGTCTCAAGAATTAGACACAGGGGACTTACTAACCACCAGCAATAAAAAACAATGCCCTTTGCTAAAAAATTTTTTTCAACCCCATGAACCAAACAAATTGGATTCATCCTAAAATTCACAGGGGATTGCCTGATGACTCAGATGGCAAAGAATCCACCTGCAATGCAAGAGACCTGGGTTCAATCCCTGGGTTGGGAAGATCCTCTGGAGATAGAAATGGCTACCCATTTCCAGTTTTCTAGCCTGGAGGCTTACAGGGTTCACAGGGATGGTTAAGTCAATCAGTGTGATATATCACGTTAACAAAAGACAAAATCCACACGATCTTCTCAATAGAGGTAGGAAAAAAACATGTGACAAAATACAAAATCCATTAGTGATCAAACCTCTCACCAAAATGAGTAAGCATACAGGGAATTTATCTCAATATTACAAAAGCTGTTATGACAAACCCATAGCCAACACAGTACTCAATGGTGAAAAGCTAAAATCTGTTTACCTTTTAGCCTTTCAGTAACATTTTGCATTTTATGTTTTCAACATTTTGGCTTACAGATGTTAAGCTTAGGAACCAAATGCCTCAAGAGGGAATCTTATGCAAAATACATGCCTTTTTTTTTTTCTGGTGCTCTTTTCTTTGGGATCACCCTCTTAAATTTTAGTTTCACTTGTTCTGTGACATTTTATATATAGACTCAGAAAGCTGATCATTACTCACCATTAAATCAACAAACTTATTGTAAAGAAAATTTAGGCATAAATTTATAGTTCATCTGTTTCCATGTGTTTCCATGATCTCTGATTATCTCTGATATCTTGGTTCATTTACCCTTAGCTGTTATCTGTTCAAACAAACAGATGTCTTTTTGTTCTTGTTGTTGTTAATTTTACCCAGCTTCGGTGGGTGTTCTTAGGAAAAAGAATAGCCTACTACTAGCTATTGGGCTTTCCTGGTGGCACATTGGTAAATAATCTGCCTGCAATGTAGAAGATGTGGCTTTGATCCCTGAGTCTGGAAGACACCCTAGAGAAGGAAATTCTCCCACTGTAGTATTATTGCCTGGGAAATTGCATGGAAGAGGAGCCCAGTGGGCTTCACTCCATGGGGTCTCAAGAATTAGACACAGGGGACTTACTAACCACCAGCAATAACAACAATGCTAGCTACTGCACCATAACTGGTATATGAATATTCTAAACACAACTTTATGTTTAAATTCAACTCCTCTAAATCATTCATACAGTAAGTTATGAATATGAGATTCAAACCTATGGTTTCATGTTGCTTGCTTATTTGGTTAATTATTTTTTCAGTTGAGCTACTTACATGAACATGTTTTTCTTTTATATGAGTCAAAAGTGAAAGCTAGTCACTCAGTCATGTTTGACTCATTGCAGCCCTGTGGACTGTAACTCACCAGGCTCTTCTGTCCATGGAATTCTGCAAGCAGGAATACTGGAGTGGGGGCTTTCCTGGTAGTCCAGTTGGTAAGGACACTGCCTTGCAATGCAAGGGGTGCCGGTTCAATCCCTGGCCTGGGAAGATCCCAAGTGCCACAGAGCGACTGGACCAATGTGTCCAATTACCGAGCCAGAGCTCTGGAGTGCATGCGCCTGGAGCTGGTGCTCTGTGCCAACAGAGGCCACTGCGACAGGAGGCCCACACAGGCCAAAGAACAAAGAAGGATGAAAACAGATAAATGAAAGACCAATAGAAGTGGCCCGCCCACCCCTCCCCTCAACCCCTCCCCTCAACTCCCTCAACAAAAGAATACTGGAGTGGATTGCCATTCCCTTCTCCAGGGGATCTTTCCAACCCAGGGATTGAACCTGGGTCTCAAGCATTGCAGGCAGATTCTTTTCCATCTGAGCCAAAGAGGAAGCCCTTTATATGGGTTAATAATGGATATTTTATAAACAAATATAACAATGAATTGTTAAGAAGCAAAAAGTTCCAGAGAATATGCTGAGTGTATGAAACACACTCATTTCTTGAGAAAGTAAATTCCTGAGAAATTAAAATTGATGTCTGCAACACAGACTCCAAAAGTCCTTAAGAACTCAACTACCTAAAATGCTTCAATGAGAAAATCTGACATATGTTTCTGACATTTCCCTAACCAAATTATCTTTGTAAAATAAACAGATTTTTACTATAATTTTATTTACATACATTTTATTGATCAGAATCTCATTCCTAGAATATTTTTGTGACTTTAAGACTTTTTACTCATTGATAATAACAAATTTCTGTTGAAAGTATAAAATTTAAATGACTCCATTCATCTGTGCAACCAGTATTTGATCTATATTGCATGAGGTATTTTTATAGGTTTCCTTTTTTATGTTGTTTCATAAATAATCCATTTCATCAAAATTAATTCAAAAGTCTGTATAAGAACTATTTAGAGTAAGAGGAAATTAAAAAGGAAATGCACATTTCTCATTTTTATATGGCCATTTTAAATGTTTTTATGTGCCAAGTTTGATGATAGTTATCTTGAAATAATATAAAAAACATTTCTCTCCAGAAGAATAATATAATTTAATTGTAGTCAAAAAGAAACAGTAAATAGACTATATGCTGCTATTTACATCATGAGGGCTTAAGGTAAATAAGCTCTGAATTTTAAAAAATGAAAGATAGCTTTTTTGCATTTTTCCATATTTATTATACCACAAGAGTTTAGGAATGATAAATATTGGTGCAGGATGGAGAATTTAAAGAAGTCTTACAGAAGACTAGTTCAGATGAAGTTTAAGATATTTGTATACTGAAATAAGGAAGGAGATTAAAATTCTTTTATTTTCAGCTTCTCAGTTAATAAGAATATCTGATGGTCAGTAGTGAATTTAATAGAATCCAATCAGATGTAGCATGTTGGAGCTATGGCAGCTGGCTGTTCATGTGCTATATTGATCACTGCATTACACATCATACATTATCAATGTTCAAAAAATGTTCATTAGTCTATATTGTAAAAATCTATATATTATTCAACCTTAATGAAATTAATGTGAAGTTTCACAATATTTATTATCCTTTAAGTATGTCACTCAAATAAACCTGACTATTGAATTAGATAAATATTTCCCTTCCTCTTCCTGAAAAGACTCCAAAAGTCCTTAAGAACTCAACTACCTAAAATGCTTCAATGAGAAAATCTGACATATGTTTCTGACATTTCCCTAACCAAATTATCTTTGTAAAATAAACAGATTTTTACTATAATTTTATTTACATACATTTTATTGATCAGAATCTCATTCCTAGAATATTTTTGTGACTTTAAGACTTTTTACTCATTGATAATAACAAATTTCTGTTGAAAGTATAAAATTTAAATGACTCCATTCATCTGTGCAACCAGTATTTGATCTATATTGCATGAGGTATTTTTATAGGTTTCCTTTTTTATGTTGTTTCATAAATAATCCATTTCATCAAAATTAATTCAAAAGTCTGTATAAGAACTATTTAGAGTAAGAGGAAATTAAAAAGGAAATGCACATTTCTCATTTTTATATGGCCATTTTAAATGTTTTTATGTGCCAAGTTTGATGATAGTTATCTTGAAATAATATAAAAAACATTTCTCTCCAGAAGAATAATATAATTTAATTGTAGTCAAAAAGAAACAGTAAATAGACTATATGCTGCTATTTACATCATGAGGGCTTAAGGTAAATAAGCTCTGAATTTTAAAAAATGAAAGATAGCTTTTTTGCATTTTTCCATATTTATTATACCACAAGAGTTTAGGAATGATAAATATTGGTGCAGGATGGAGAATTTAAAGAAGTCTTACAGAAGACTAGTTCAGATGAAGTTTAAGATATTTGTATACTGAAATAAGGAAGGAGATTAAAATTCTTTTATTTTCAGCTTCTCAGTTAATAAGAATATCTGATGGTCAGTAGTGAATTTAATAGAATCCAATCAGATGTAGCATGTTGGAGCTATGGCAGCTGGCTGTTCATGTGCTATATTGATCACTGCATTACACATCATACATTATCAATGTTCAAAAAATGTTCATTAGTCTATATTGTAAAAATCTATATATTATTCAACCTTAATGAAATTAATGTGAAGTTTCACAATATTTATTATCCTTTAAGTATGTCACTCAAATAAACCTGACTATTGAATTAGATAAATATTTCCCTTCCTCTTCCTGAAAACTTAATGAAAAAACAAACAAAAAACATAAAACAAGTGAGAATCTAATTGGGCAAGGATTGAAGATAACAGCTAAAATGTCTATCAATAATAGTTTTTAAGCAACTGTACTTTTATTTACTATTAAATCTTTAATAAAGGACTCCCCTGGTGGTTCAGTGGGTAAATAGTCCGCTTGCAGTGCAATGGATGCTGGTTTGATCCCTGGCCTGAGAAGATCCCACATGCCGCAGAGCAGCTGGACCGGCATGCCCAATTAAGAGCCAGTGCTCTGGAGCGCATATGCAAGTAAAAAACCAATAAAAGAGGCTAAAATTTAAAAAAAAATTCTTAATAAAGTTTTGATGTGCTGCTTATGACAAAGTCAGTAGTTTTGCAAGAACCTAAAGAAATTTCATTTTACTTTCAATTATAACATTTAAGTTACACAAATAAGAGATTTATAGAATACTCCAGGTTGAATAAATTTTGAAGATAATCTAATTTAGGGATGGTAAATGGTTTTTAACTTGTATGTGAACTGTAATTTAGTGGAAAAGAGACCAATGATCCTGCAGCAATGTTTATCATTGTCATGGAAGGGAAAAATTATAGCAGGTATTGTGTTGGCTAAAAACTTTATTCTTTTTTTTTTTGTAAGACCTCACAGCATTGGTGGCTCAGTTGTGTCTGCCTCTGCCTCTTTGAGATTCCATGGACTGCAGCTGACCAGGCTTTTCTGTCCATGGAATTCTCCAGGCAAGAATATTGGTTTGAGTTGCCATTCCCTTCTCTAGGGAATCTTCCTGACCCAGGGATCAAATCCAGGTCTCCTGCATTACTGGAAGATTTTTACCATCTGAACCACCAAAGAAGCAGAAATAATAACTGATCACATTTTTTTGAAATCATAATTATAGCAGTTAAGATAGCAATATAATCCTTTTTAATATAAAATTCTCTCATTTAAAATGTTCTCTCCACTGGAAGTCTTCTTTGACCATTTCAATCAGTTATTTTCCTCGTATCTTTTCACCCAAGAGTACTCAGTTAATCTTTTCATCCAAGGCCTCCTCTAGAGTAGGCAAGGTCTCATTTCCTGTAAATATATTTATGTGGCTCATTTCTATATAAACAAGGGGCTGAGAAAGGCTCCTTATTTGCCCAGGGCTAAGGGAGGTACTGGTTCTATCATTTGTTGTTCAGCCACTAAGTTGTATCCAACTCTTTTTGACCCCAGGAGCTGCAGCATGTCAAGCTTCCCCTGCCCTGCATTCTTTCCCTGAGCTTGCTCAATCTCTTGTCCACTGAGTTAGTGATGCTATCTAACCATTTTTTCATTTTTTCTGTCAACTTTGCTTTTAAGAGCCAGTGCTCTGGAGCGCATATGCAAGTAAAAACCAATAAAAGAGGCTAAAATTTAAAAAAAAATTCTTAATAAAGTTTTGATGTGCTGCTTATGACAAAGTCAGTAGTTTTGCAAGAACCTAAAGAAATTTCATTTTACTTTCAATTATAACATTTAAGTTACACAAATAAGAGATTTATAGAATACTCCAGGTTGAATAAATTTTGAAGATAATCTAATTTAGGGATGGTAAATGGTTTTTAACTTGTATGTGAACTGTAATTTAGTGGAAAAGAGACCAATGATCCTGCAGCAATGTTTATCATTGTCATGGAAGGGAAAAATTATAGCAGGTATTGTGTTGGCTAAAAACTTTATTCTTTTTTTTTTTGTAAGACCTCACAGCATTGGTGGCTCAGTTGTGTCTGCCTCTGCCTCTTTGAGATTCCATGGACTGCAGCTGACCAGGCTTTTCTGTCCATGGAATTCTCCAGGCAAGAATATTGGTTTGAGTTGCCATTCCCTTCTCTAGGGAATCTTCCTGACCCAGGGATCAAATCCAGGTCTCCTGCATTACTGGAAGATTTTTACCATCTGAACCACCAAAGAAGCAGAAATAATAACTGATCACATTTTTTTGAAATCATAATTATAGCAGTTAAGATAGCAATATAATCCTTTTTAATATAAAATTCTCTCATTTAAAATGTTCTCTCCACTGGAAGTCTTCTTTGACCATTTCAATCAGTTATTTTCCTCGTATCTTTTCACCCAAGAGTACTCAGTTAATCTTTTCATCCAAGGCCTCCTCTAGAGTAGGCAAGGTCTCATTTCCTGTAAATATATTTATGTGGCTCATTTCTATATAAACAAGGGGCTGAGAAAGGCTCCTTATTTGCCCAGGGCTAAGGGAGGTACTGGTTCTATCATTTGTTGTTCAGCCACTAAGTTGTATCCAACTCTTTTTGACCCCAGGAGCTGCAGCATGTCAAGCTTCCCCTGCCCTGCATTCTTTCCCTGAGCTTGCTCAATCTCTTGTCCACTGAGTTAGTGATGCTATCTAACCATCTCATCTTCTGTCACGTTCTTTCCTCTTGCCTTCAGTCTTTCCCTGCATCAGGGTCCTAGGAAAATTTTTGACAAGTTTTCCCTCATTAAGGCAATGATTTGCTTTAAGGTCTATATACATTTAATACTAAAATTTGTTCATCAGGAATAGGTTTTTTGTTCTTTTTTGTACCCCTAACACTTGGTATGGGCTTCCCAGATGGCACAGTGGTAAAGAATCCACCTGCCAATGCAGGAGATGTAGGTTCGATCTCTGGTCAGGAAGATCCTATGGAGTAGGAAATGGTAACCCAATCCAGTATTCTTGCCTGGAAAATTCCATGGACAGAGGAGCCTGGAGGGTGACAGTCCACTGGGTCACAGACGTGAATGAGCACACACACACATAATACTTGGTACAGTGCCAGAAATACAGTAAGTATCTAATAATTACTAAATAAGGCATCTCCAAAACTTGATAGAACAGATATCTCACTAACATGTACCTTCATTTTTAAAGAAAAATCCAAGCCAAAAATATCTGCTCTCTTCCAACTTATACAGTGAGGTTATACCTTTTATTTGCTATTGATATCTTTCCTTTGTTATAATTACTTAAATCATTATCATATCTCCTCTAAAATATTTCCAGCTTTTTAAGGGCAGGACTCATGCCTAATAATCTATATGTGTCCCTGGCAAAGAGTATTATCAGTACTGGAACACAATCAACGCATGCTGAAAGAATAATTAATTACACAGAGCTGTGTGATTGGATACAGTATCTGCTTTTTTCTCCAAATGGGTTTCTGTGAGGCTCAAATAAAAACAGAAGGTTTATAGGCATAGACCTGTAATATATGTAATATATGATGTGTTATACAAGTTTAAGAGATCAACACTGTTTTGATGATTTCTTCTATGTGTATGTATGAAAGCATATAGCAGTTTTAGAGATCTTTGGTATTCCACTATGAATGTTCCTCAGAAGCTGCTGAATATTTCTTCCAATTCAACACAATGTAGGTTACACATCAATCGTGACTGATGGGTAGAGAAAAACTGCTAATAGGAGTCATACGTAAAATAAGCTTCAGGATTTTTCAACCAAAGATTTTTATGAGACTCTTGAATCAAACTGAAATTATGCAACACCTATCTAAGAGATATTCTAGAATGCCTAGTATATGCCAGGCAATATCAGGTAAGGATATAGCCATTAAAAAAAGGATATGGTCATTGCTTTCAGGGAGTTTTACTTTCCAAACAATCTATTTCTAACAATATAGCTATATTTTTATAGTCTTCTGATCAGATCTCTTTAAAATTGCAGAATAAATACTTAACCTTTTCATTTCTTTATCTCTTTATAAGGTTTAGTGAGTGCTTCAAAAAGAAATTCCTCTGTGAAGATTTCAATCATCAAGTTTAACTTTTTGGATCCAACAGAGCAATACCCTTGTCACTTGGGGCTATATCATTAACATTACCTGATTAGTTAATCTTTGAGTCTTGGTTATCAAGAGGTCTGATTAATTTAGGTGGATAGGAATCAGTCAATAAGCCTTTTTGTTTATACCAAAAACATTTTTATTGGGGTATAGCCAATTAACAATTTTGTGATAGTTTCAAGTGAACAGTCAAGAGGCTCAGTCAAAAGCTTTTATACAACAAATACAAGTTGTGTGTCTTGTTCACCTATACTCCATCTTACAAGTTTGTGTCAAACTGGATAAGAGTTCTGAAATTACGTGCCTTACTCCTAAACTAATATAAGGAGGAAGCTGACAACTTTTGAGAAACATCTGTTTGATAAGGTGAAATTTCTGCCCTAATCTGACTCAGCAAATCCAACAGCCCTCAAGTTTCTCATCCTAACATGCCTCAAGATCCGGGGGCTTTTTCTCCAAATGGGTTTCTGTGAGGCTCAAATAAAAACAGAAGGTTTATAGGCATAGACCTGTAATATATGTAATATATGATGTGTTATACAAGTTTAAGAGATCAACACTGTTTTGATGATTTCTTCTATGTGTATGTATGAAAGCATATAGCAGTTTTAGAGATCTTTGGTATTCCACTATGAATGTTCCTCAGAAGCTGCTGAATATTTCTTCCAATTCAACACAATGTAGGTTACACATCAATCGTGACTGATGGGTAGAGAAAAACTGCTAATAGGAGTCATACGTAAAATAAGCTTCAGGATTTTTCAACCAAAGATTTTTATGAGACTCTTGAATCAAACTGAAATTATGCAACACCTATCTAAGAGATATTCTAGAATGCCTAGTATATGCCAGGCAATATCAGGTAAGGATATAGCCATTAAAAAAATGGATATGGTCATTGCTTTCAGGGAGTTTTACTTTCCAAACAATCTATTTCTAACAATATAGCTATATTTTTATAGTCTTCTGATCAGATCTCTTTAAAATTGCAGAATAAATACTTAACCTTTTCATTTCTTTATCTCTTTATAAGGTTTAGTGAGTGCTTCAAAAAGAAATTCCTCTGTGAAGATTTCAATCATCAAGTTTAACTTTTTGGATCCAACAGAGCAATACCCTTGTCACTTGGGGCTATATCATTAACATTACCTGATTAGTTAATCTTTGAGTCTTGGTTATCAAGAGGTCTGATTAATTTAGGTGGATAGGAATCAGTCAATAAGCCTTTTTGTTTATACCAAAAACATTTTTATTGGGGTATAGCCAATTAACAATTTTGTGATAGTTTCAAGTGAACAGTCAAGAGGCTCAGTCAAAAGCTTTTATACAACAAATACAAGTTGTGTGTCTTGTTCACCTATACTCCATCTTACAAGTTTGTGTCAAACTGGATAAGAGTTCTGAAATTACGTGCCTTACTCCTAAACTAATATAAGGAGGAAGCTGACAACTTTTGAGAAACATCTGTTTGATAAGGTGAAATTTCTGCCCTAATCTGACTCAGCAAATCCAACAGCCCTCAAGTTTCTCATCAAATATGCTGGATTGTTTGTATGTAAGCAGTGCTCAATCAAGAAAAGTCACATATTTCTGAGTTATACGTACACATGAATTAATACAGTATGCTTGCTTTAATACATATATGTATGACTCATATTATATATATATATATATATATATATATATATATATGCTATTTAAACATAATAATGTATTAACTGGTTGTAAAATGATAGCCCTCTGGTCTGTCACTGTCCTGTCTTTTTTTCACTTTGGTATATGAATGCCTTTTAGTCAAAAGAGTCTTACATAGTGATGCTGAGAAATATTGATCTGAATAAGCAAAATAGCATAAAATAAAATGGTAATAATTCCATATACAGTTAAAATGACTGTGATGGGAATGTTCCTTAATCTATTTCATCCATTTTACAGTGTTTTAGTAAGTCTGTTATCATGGTACCTTATGTGTCTACTGACCTGCTGAAATATTAGATAGGTAAGGAAAATTGTTCTCCACAGACACCAAGAAAATAGACATTGGAAACTGGAAGGAAGGATAAACAAAACAAAACAAAACCAAAAACTATCTCTCCCCTTAGAATTGGTATCAGCAAGAACAGTGGTCTGTCCTACGTGCTACTAAAAAGTGATTATTGTCCATGATAACTATCAAAAACCAGTTTTTCTAGAAATATTCTCTTCTGGAGGTTTCATTTTGTTTTTGTTTTTGTTTACAATACATCCTTCTAGATTTTTTCCTGCCTCTCAAACCACCTATTTTAAGGTTGGCAGACACCTCTTCCTCTGCCCTTTCTTAAATTGTTGTGTTTCAGACTACCTTTTATTCCTCTCACAGTACATGAGTGTGCATGCTCTGTCACTTCAATTGTGTCTGACGCTTTGCGACCGTATGGACTGTAGCCCGCCAGGGTCCTCTGTCCATGAGATTCTACAGGCAAAACATATTAGAGTGGGTAACTATGTCTGCCTCCAGGGAATCTTTCCAACTCAGAAATCGAACCCAGGTTGAAAGCAGGTCTACTACATTGAAGGTGGATTCTTTACCCACTGAACCACATGGGAAGCCCCTATCACAGTATGCATGCTTACAGTATGATCCTGGTGAGTAGCTTAATTACCACCCACGTGTTGACAAGCTGCTAAATTTAGAGTTCAAGCTGGTAACTTTCACAGGAAATTCAGATCTGTATTTTTCAATCCATACTATCCTTTCATATGTGAATAACCTGCAAATATCTCAGTCTCAAATACCTCAAATTAACTTCATTTCTCCCCATCTCATACCTGTTTCTTTCTTTGTAATGGCACCACTGATCACTGAATTGTCAGGTCACAAACTGAGGCATGTGCTTGTTTATTTACCCTGGCTCTGTTAAATCCATCATCAATCCAGATAATTATAGCTCTTTAATATTTCTGAAATACATTTAGTTCTTAAAGTTTTGTTATTACCACCTTAGTGCAGGTTATCATTATTTTTATCTGGATTTCTATGTATTAATTTATCATTTTTCCCTTGTAATCTATTCCACTCACTGGACTAGTTTTCTAAAATGCAAATATGTTAAGCCACATCCTTACTTAAAACTCCTCAGTGACTTCCCAATATCCTCCAGGTAAAATCTAAACTCTTTCCTCATAGGCTGTCATGAATTCATCTTTGTTAATCTCCCTTTCATCTTTCCTTTTGAACTAGTAATTTCTATCTCTTGCACCTCCCTAAATGCATCATGCTAGCACCAATTCTATTTTCTCAAATTTTATACACACCATTCTCTCTGCCTGGAAAATTTTTCTTCTTTTGGCTTCTTTGCCTGCTTTTTTTCCCCCAGTAACAATTTAGATACAACATTTCTCTTGACCTATGTGTCTTGAGCTCTAATTCTTCAGGTCTTATTTTCCCAATCATGTTATCATAGCACCAGTACTTTCTTCATAATAATTCTTATCAATTTGAACTGCAATTGCCTGTCCACTTCTCTGCTTTGTCCACTAGATTTTTAATTGCGTAAAGACTAGGAGTGTTGCATTTCTGTTCAACATTATAACTCCAATACCAAGCATAGTGTCTACTACATAGTAAGTACTTGGAAAAACATTTGTTCATTCCTCAATTTTTCTATTGTTTATTTTTTACACATAATGGTACATGTTTGTGTCCTTTATAAACATACTCTCAGCCTATCCCTACTTTAATGAGTGTGCCTTTTATCCATAATAAATGTCCATTTATTATGGACATTTTTTTTTTGGCCACTTCTATTGGTCTTCATCTATTTTTCATCTGTCTTTGTTCTTTGGCCTGTGTGGGCCTCCCATAGCAGTGGCCCTTGTCACTGCAAAGTGCCTGTTCTGGGCGCATGTGCTCCAGAGCTCTGACTCGGCAGTTGGACACATAGGTCCAGCCATTCCATGGCACATGGGATCCTCCCAGGCCAGGGATCGAACTGGCTCCCCTTGCACTGCAAGGCAGTGTCCTTACCCACTGGGCCACCAGGGAAGCCCCATAATGGACTTTTGACTAAGAGTTAATTTGAATAAAGTAAGAAAGTCAAGTCACTCAGTCATGTCCAACTCTTTGCGACCCCATGGAAAAGCCATGGAATTCTCCAAGCAAGAATACTGGAGTGGGTAGACTGTCTTTTCTCCAGGAGATCTTCCCAAGCCAAGCATCAAACACAGGTCTCTTGCATTGCAGATGGATTCTCTACCATCTGAGCCATCACCAGAAAATAAAATTTATAATTTTCCCCAGCTAAGAAGAGTTTGCCTACCAGGGCCTTATCTCCTAATACACTCGTGGAAATATACCCTTCGTTTTAGTTACTCTCCTCTTTTTCTTTCTACACTTTATAGGATAGTCTCTTGGCTACTAGCCTGGTCCTCTAAGGATAGAATCTGAGATTTATGCATCTTCTTGCACCTCAAAGCATTTACTTATTGTACCTATTCTGCTCTGAAGAAATTTAATTGGACATAATACTAGGGGACTACCAGCCCCATCTTTCATTAGAGAATATATTTAGGATGATTCTCTAATTGGACTCTCAAGGGTACTCTCCATCTTGCTCTGTATGTAGAGAGGCAGATCTCAATGTTTTGCATCAGTGAGCTTCCTTGTCTCTGTTTTCTGGTTGAGTTTGGCCACTGAGAAGTCAAGGCAGTAGAACAAAGCTAAGACTGAGCTAAGCATGTTTATTCCCCTGGGATCTCTCCATGTCAGGCTACCACTGACTTCCGATAAATGCTTCCCCCAATGGCTGCTTCAAGTCTTAAATCTTAATGGCTGGTTACTGTTATAAGAATACACATACACAGGATATGTTGTTGTTGATTGTTTTAACTCTGCTATACATTTATTAAATTATTCTGACTCTCCAACTTCAACATGCTATATTTTCATGCGAAAACCTTAATAAAGTCTTCCCATGTATTCTCTGATCACACGCCTCTTCTACTTCCAGGTCTTCTCTCTATCCTCTTTGAATGTGAATTGATTCACTTTTGCCATCAATGTATTTTAAGACATACTAAGCCCACCTAGGCATAAGAAAGAGAAACTGTGAGTAGTTAATAAGAAGGCAGAGACCCATTTCCACTGATTCATTAAGCAGGCTGGTCAAGCATGAAACTATAGGTGAGCCCAATCACAGGAAGAAGTCAATACTGGGCTAAACATTCCATCTGAAATTGCAACCAGCAGACATGATCTTATACTTTTTACTCTTGATGCAGTTCCATGAAGGTGTGATAGTCCCTTTAAGCAATATTAGACCCTGGTAGCAAAGTGGCCACCAAGATTGGGATAGCTTTGTTAATCAATGTAGTAAACTTTAGTTTTTTTTCCTGTTTTCAGACATTCCATAGGCCATAGTGTTTTGTCCACCACCATGTATTTCCATGCACTTGATTGTTTTCTGGTTTACACTGTTATAGATGGATATCTACATCAGGATAAACTGCCTGTTTACAGAACTTTATGTACTTTGGTGGTGGGCGAACAACAGTTCACAGTTTAACTCCTTGGTGGATCTTTGAATACTTCTTTGTTCTCCAAACAGAATGGCATGAAACAGAAACAATTATTTCCTACATTTTTTAGGCTGGTAAATAATCTTTACCCGGTGACTCAACAGGTAAAGAATCCATTGCATAGGGCTTCATGGTGGTCCAGTGGGTAAAGAGTCCTTCCTGCAGTGCAATGGGCACTGGTTCGATCCCTGGCCTGGGAAGATCCCAAGTGCCGTGGAGCAGCTGGACCAGTGTGTCCAATTACGAGCTGGTGCTCTGGAGTGCATGTGGCCAAAGCTGGTGCTCTGCAACGAGAGAGGCCACTACAGTGGGAGGCCCATACATGCCAAAGAGTAAAGATGGGCGAAAATAATAAATAACTAAGAAAGAGCTTGTGGCATGAAGTTTAACAAAACAACAACAACAATTCACTGCATAGTGGCTGTATCAATTTACATTCCCAACAACAGTGCAAGAGAGTTCCCTTTTCTCCACACCCTCTCTAGCATTTATTTGTAGACTTTCTGATGATGGCCATTCTGACTGGTGTGAGGTGACATCTCATAGTTTTGATTTGCACTTTTCTAACAATGACCAATGTTGAGCATCATTTCATGTGCTTGTTGGCCATCTGTATGCCTTCTTTGTAGTCATATCTGCTTAGGTCTTTTCCACATTTTTAAAATTGGGTTGTTCGGTTTTTTGGCATTGAGTTGTCTGAGCTGCTTGTATATTTTTGAAATTAATTCTTTGTCATTTGTTTCAGTTGCTATTATTTTCTCCCATTCTGAAGGCTGTCATTTCACTTTGTTCATAGTTTCTTTTGCTGTGCAAAAGCTTTTAAGTTTAATTAGGTTCCACTTGTTTATTTTTGTCTTTATTTCCAGTACTCTAGGAGGCAGGTCATAGAAGATTCTGTTTTGATTTATGTTATTGAGTGATCTGTCTCTGTTTTCCTCTAAAAGTTTTATGGAGATTCCTCAAAGAAACAGGAATAGAGCCACCATTTGACCCAGCAATTCCACTACTAGGCATATACTCTGAGGAAATCAAAATTGAAAGAGCACGTACCACACTGTCCATTGGAGCACTATTTACAATAGCTAGAACATGAAAGCAACCTAGATGTCCATCAGCAGATGGATGGATAAAGAAACTGCAGTTCATATATACAATGGAATATTACTTAGTCATAAAAAGAAATATACTTGAATCAGTTCTAATGAGCTAGATGAATCTAGAACCTATTATACAGAATGAAGTATATCAGTGAGAGATAGATAAATATTGTATACTGACACATATATATGGAATCTAGAAAGATGGTGCTGATAAATGTATATGCAGAGCAGCAAGGGAGAGGTGTACATGGAGAAAAGACTTATGGGCATTGGGGTATTAGAGGGGAATATGCTTTGGGATTAGGGAATCTCAAACATGGGCTTTTTAGTGACCTGGAGGAGTGGGATAGGGATGGATATGAGGAGGAGGTTGGGAAGAGGGTGGGGGGACATGTACATACCTATGGTGGATTCAAGTTGACGTGTGGCAGTAAACAGCAAAACTCTATGATAGAGAAAAAAGAATCCACTGCAATGTAGGTGATATAGGTTTGAGCCCTGGGTTGGGAAGATCCCCTGGAGAAGGAAATGGCTACTCAAACCACTATTCTTGGCTGAAAAATATCCCATGGGCAGAGGAAACTGGTGGGCTACAACCTGTAAGAACTTCTTTGCATTCCAAGCAGAATGGCATGCAACAGAAACATAACTATTTCCTACATTGTGCAGGTTTTTAAACAATCTATAAATAGCAGATTAAATTAACTGTAACATCTTGCATAATCTTTTGTAGTTTAATGACTAATGCTAGCTGATATTGTATACTTGATGTTCTAAGTCAATTTTTAACTTAATTTTCTGTAAATATCAGATATATGTAAATCTCAAGTTTTCTTTAATTAATTGGTGGAATGTCACAAATTTATCACTGTTTCCAACTATAGAAACCATAGACAATTTCTATTTGGTATATGTGTCTTTCCTGTTAAACTGAAGTCTGAAATACATTATTGATCTTCGTAATCTCTTTTCTCATTCATAAATCTAAATGAGATAAAGCACACATTAAGCCTAACTTAATGTCTGGCATAAATGAGTACTGTGTAAAATCAACAATGTACATCAGGTCACTATAAAGTCTGTTAGTTTTTAATCTATTTCTCCTTCAGCTTTTCTCCAATATCTAATACTATGTATCAATACCTTCTTTATTACAAGAATCTCTTCCTTGGCTTCCATGACCTCATATTTTCTTCAGTTCCCTTTATTGCTCTGGTCACGTCTTTTCAGTCTTTCTAGACTCATCCTGTATAAGTTTTGAAATACTGCCTTAGGCCATTTTTTTTTTTCCTTTGAACTAAATGACCTCATATCTGCCAAACTTCAGCCATCATTTATACATCATAGGCCCAAATTTCATCTCTAGTTCAGTAATCTCCTCTGAGCTCCCAGTCCATGTATCCAACCACATACATGACATCTACACTCAGATATTTAAAGCTCAGAACTTATTATCTTTATCCCTAAATTTCATTTTCTTTCAATTATTGGTATTTCAATGTATGAAAACAAGATGTATCCATTTCGGGCTTCCCTGGTGGTCCAGTGGGTAAGGACACCGCCTTGCAGTGCAAGGGGCGCCGGTTCGATTCCTGGCCTGAGAAGATCCCACGTGCCGCGGGGCGGCTGGACCCATGTGTCCAATTACCGAGCCGGAGCTCTGGAGCGCATGCGCCCAGAGCCGGTGCTCTGAGACAACAGGGGCTGCCGCGATGGGAGGCCCACAGGGGCCGAAGAACAAAGATGGATGAAAATAGAGAAATGAAAGACCAATAGAAGTGGCCCGCCTGCTCCCCTCCCTCCCCACTCCACCCTCCTCAAATAAATAAATAAATAAATCTTTTTTTAAAAAAAAGATGTATCCATTTCTTCAAACTTGTGTATGTCCTTGATACATCTCTCTATCTCATTCTCCAAAAATCATACGTCTCCAATCCTACAGATGACATTTCTCAAATACCTTTCTAACCCACTGATTTTACCACCCTGCTACAGCTGTTTCAATGTAAATTCCTTATATTGACTACTGAAAAAAAATACATAAACTCCTCCACTCATGCTTTCACATTTGAGTCAGAATAAACTTTACCAAAAAAAAAAAAAAAACTTGTCATAGTGTGTCCCTGATTAAAGTGCATGAATGGTTCATCACTAGTATTCAAATAAAACAATGTTTCTTACAGACCCCTTTTACCTTCACTCTCAGCATTCTAGTTACACTGACCTTCTTTTAGAAACTGTGTTCACCTCGTTCCTTATTTCCAATCAGGCATTAACACATTATTCCTTCAGGCTCACAGAATGTTCTTCCAGAGAAGCTGTCCTAATCCTCTAGGCTCATTCAGAAATATAGTTTCATGTTTCTGTGGATATTTTATATCATAACATTTGATTCGTTCGTTTACCTATTCATCAAATATGGAGTTACTTTGTGGTTGCAATAGGCTTTGCATATAGGACAACAAATTAGGGAGAAACTATTTCCGTTCTCACTGCTTTGACATTCTAGCTTTGTCATGCCCACCACGAGGACTGAGACTTCATTTTCCTCACAGTTATTATGGCCTCACAACAAATTATTCTAAAACTTAGTGTGGTGTTACACAATAATTGTCTTTTTTATCTTTCCTTGTTTCTGTGAATCAAGAGTTTGGATAGGAAAGAGCTCAATCAGAATATCAAACACACGGGGGGCTTGAGCTGTCCTAAGTCTTATACTGTATTGTTAATTCAGACTATTGACTGGGAGTCTCAGTTCCAATGTTCCTGGACCTCTGCCGGTAGTGCTGATGCCTACATGGATTCCACCAATGAACTTTCTGAGAGACAGTGAAGTGGAGATAAGTCACCTTATACAAGCATCCCTTAGATGCCAGGCAGTGTCGCCTCTGTGGCATTTAATTGATTGAGGTAACTGCAGGAGTTTGCTCAGGATTAAGGTAAGGGTGCACAGATATCTTCCCCACACATACCTCAGTGGGAAGAGGGTCAGTCACACTGTAGGAAATGTAGTGTAGAATAGAATATGCACATTTGCACACACACACCTTCACCTTTGGAGACATACAAATGTCCACACATGGTATTATGATCTTATTACCTTATCTTGCAGGTAGTAAGTGCCCATTAAAAACTATTGGATAAAATAATTAATGGATAAAATTAAGAGGCGAAATCAAGAAGGCTAGAAAATATGTCTTATGTATGGTTTATTCATTTATTCCCAAATACTTTTAAGCTGTTCAAAGGAGATGTGACACAGCATACAATTCACTGGATTCCTGACAACTCAGTCACTATTGCATGTGTGTTTTTCTGTTATATAAGCACTGAAGCAAATGAACCTGAGAAAGGGGTTAGAGATGGTTATAAACTTCTCAAACCAGCTCTATCCCCATGAATTTGAGTTTGAGGACAACATATAATTTCATTCTTAATTGTGCCAGCTTCTTTTACTCTCATTCTAGAGATATAAGAGATCATTGCTTTGGGGCATGAGAGGGTGGTGATTAGAAGTTAATGCCAGTAAATTGTGTTTGGATTTACCTCTATCACTCTAGATTAGTTGAAACATTCATGCATCCCACAGGATAAGTCACCTGTTAATGATGGAACTTACAAGTGCCACTGAAACAATGGGCAATGTGTTCTTGTTGTAGAGAAGATGGGGTCAAAGAGAATTGACAGTTCCTGCAACACTGAATTTACAGCTCAACAATGACTAACCATAATATGGGATTCATAAAGATTTCTCAAATGCATTCTTTCTAAACTCTCTTGTGAGAATCAACAGTAATGAGGAAAAACAAAGTTAAAATGATAATTACTCAAGGCTCTAGATTATTATGTTTTGCAGTTTCCAGTTTATCAAAATTGTTATAATCTTGTCCTATGGGCAAGTGGAGTTTTTCCCTATTTGGTTAATATTTACTTCTCCTGTTTTATCTATACACTGAAGAGAGGATGACTTAAAAAAACTACGCAGTGTCAGGAACTGAATCTCATCTGCCAGGGTCTAATCTTTCCACTTCTCTAATGCAAACAGCAAATCAGTAACTGACTGGGCTAATCAGAGGTCAAAATTAAATACTATGACTCATTCTTTTCCACGTTACCTTTTGCAAACATAGCAAGTATGGGGTGGGGAGATACTTTTCCTCTTGAATTCCACACATGGTATTATGATCTTATTACCTTATCTTGCAGGTAGTAAGTGCCCATTAAAAACTATTGGATAAAATAATTAATGGATAAAATTAAGAGGCGAAATCAAGAAGGCTAGAAAATATGTCTTATGTATGGTTTATTCATTTATTCCCAAATACTTTTAAGCTGTTCAAAGGAGATGTGACACAGCATACAATTCACTGGATTCCTGACAACTCAGTCACTATTGCATGTGTGTTTTTCTGTTATATAAGCACTGAAGCAAATGAACCTGAGAAAGGGGTTAGAGATGGTTATAAACTTCTCAAACCAGCTCTATCCCCATGAATTTGAGTTTGAGGACAACATATAATTTCATTCTTAATTGTGCCAGCTTCTTTTACTCTCATTCTAGAGATATAAGAGATCATTGCTTTGGGGCATGAGAGGGTGGTGATTAGAAGTTAATGCCAGTAAATTGTGTTTGGATTTACCTCTATCACTCTAGATTAGTTGAAACATTCATGCATCCCACAGGATAAGTCACCTGTTAATGATGGAACTTACAAGTGCCACTGAAACAATGGGCAATGTGTTCTTGTTGTAGAGAAGATGGGGTCAAAGAGAATTGACAGTTCCTGCAACACTGAATTTACAGCTCAACAATGACTAACCATAATATGGGATTCATAAAGATTTCTCAAATGCATTCTTTCTAAACTCTCTTGTGAGAATCAACAGTAATGAGGAAAAACAAAGTTAAAATGATAATTACTCAAGGCTCTAGATTATTATGTTTTGCAGTTTCCAGTTTATCAAAATTGTTATAATCTTGTCCTATGGGCAAGTGGAGTTTTTCCCTATTTGGTTAATATTTACTTCTCCTGTTTTATCTATACACTGAAGAGAGGATGACTTAAAAAAACTACGCAGTGTCAGGAACTGAATCTCATCTGCCAGGGTCTAATCTTTCCACTTCTCTAATGCAAACAGCAAATCAGTAACTGACTGGGCTAATCAGAGGTCAAAATTAAATACTATGACTCATTCTTTTCCACGTTACCTTTTGCAAACATAGCAAGTATGGGGTGGGGAGATACTTTTCCTCTTCGAATTCCTCCCAGCTATTCCTAGACAATCTTGATGGACTTTCCATGCTCGTGCAACCAGAGATTCTCTACTTGTAACCCCAACAAAAGTAGACCCCATTTAAACTAGAAGAGTATCAGTAAAATTCAAACATAGAAATACAACCAGGCTTCAGGAAGACAGAGAACCAAGGACTGGGTAGTTTTTCTCTTTGGCTTCTACATTTATCTGCTTCTTTCTGAAAACTGTCTGTCTCTTCTACTCTCTTTCTCTCCTACTCTCTATTCCCATATTAGCCATATTAGTGTATATATGTATGAATTCACTTATTTTGGCTTAGGGTAGGTAGAAGGTAGAAGAATAGGTTGACCCTCAACAACAATAAATAAAAGTCACATGTCATTATCAGTTCAGTTCAGTTGCTCAGTTGTGTCCAACTCTTTGAGATCCCATGGTCTTCAGAATGCCAGGCTTCCCTGTCCTTCACCATCTCTCAGAGAGCTTGCTCAAACTCATGTTCATTGAATCAGTGACGGCCATCCAACCATCTCATCCTCTGTCATCCCCTTCTCCTTCTGCCTCCTATTTTCCCAGTATCAGGGTCTTTTCCAATGAATTGTCTCTTCTCATTGGTTGGCCAAAGTATTGGACAAATATCTAACAAAGTATGCCATTGTCAGAGCCACATAAAGCTTAACTAGCCACTCCAATTAAGTTGTCTCTCAGTCACAATTTCAAAATCCTAGGAGATAGATTTGTATCAGCTAGTAATTTTTTTCAAATTACCATGAATTTGTTACTCAGTCTACTGAGTGATTTGGATAATTGGCATTTTTAGAAATGGAAAAGTGAACAGATAATACAGTAAGACAGTAAGGCACATAAAATAGATGTTTTATATACATACATAAATACTTGATCATTCCTGGTGGCTCAGTGGTAAAGATTCTGCCTGCAATGTAAGAGATTCAGGTTCAATTTTAGGTTAGGAAGACCCTCTAGAGAAACAGTTGACTGGGCTAATCAGAGGTCAAAATTAAATACTATGACTCATTCTTTTCCACGTTACCTTTTGCAAACATAGCAAGTATGGGGTGGGAGATACTTTTCCTCTTCAATTCCTCCCAGCTATTCCTAGACAATCTTGATGGACTTTCCATGCTCGTGCAACCAGAGATTCTCTACTTGTAACCCCAACAAAAGTAGACCCCATTTAAACTAGAAGAGTATCAGTAAAATTCAAACATAGAAATACAACCAGGCTTCAGGAAGACAGAGAACCAAGGACTGGGTAGTTTTTCTCTTTGGCTTCTACATTTATCTGCTTCTTTCTGAAAACTGTCTGTCTCTTCTACTCTCTTTCTCTCCTACTCTCTATTCCCATATTAGCCATATTAGTGTATATATGTATGAATTCACTTATTTTGGCTTAGGGTAGGTAGAAGGTAGAAGAATAGGTTGACCCTCAACAACAATAAATAAAAGTCACATGTCATTATCAGTTCAGTTCAGTTGCTCAGTTGTGTCCAACTCTTTGAGATCCCATGGTCTTCAGAATGCCAGGCTTCCCTGTCCTTCACCATCTCTCAGAGAGCTTGCTCAAACTCATGTTCATTGAATCAGTGACGGCCATCCAACCATCTCATCCTCTGTCATCCCCTTCTCCTTCTGCCTCCTATTTTCCCAGTATCAGGGTCTTTTCCAATGAATTGTCTCTTCTCATTGGTTGGCCAAAGTATTGGACAAATATCTAACAAAGTATGCCATTGTCAGAGCCACATAAAGCTTAACTAGCCACTCCAATTAAGTTGTCTCTCAGTCACAATTTCAAAATCCTAGGAGATAGATTTGTATCAGCTAGTAATTTTTTTCAAATTACCATGAATTTGTTACTCAGTCTACTGAGTGATTTGGATAATTGGCATTTTTAGAAATGGAAAAGTGAACAGATAATACAGTAAGACAGTAAGGCACATAAAATAGATGTTTTATATACATACATAAATACTTGATCATTCCTGGTGGCTCAGTGGTAAAGATTCTGCCTGCAATGTAAGAGATTCAGGTTCAATTTTAGGTTAGGAAGACCCTCTAGAGAAGAAATGGCAACCCACTAGAGTATTCTTGCCTGGAGAATCCAACAAACAGAGAAGCGTGGAAGGCTACAGTTCATAGGGTCTCAAAGAATTGGAAATGACTGAAGTGACTTAACACAGTACACATACACAGACACACACACACACACACACACACACATACACACACTATATGAATACGTGGTACTATTTTAAAAAATACTACGCATCACAGTCAAAAAGTTTGAAAAACACTCTAATGAGACCAATTTGGCATATATGTTTATGCTTACCTAATCAAATCAAACCATATATATCTTCTTTGCCAAAGGAACTAAAATGCCTTATATACCTGGATTCCACCTCTGGAGAAAGGATGTGGTACAATTCCTAAGAGAAACATTACAGGTAGATGGTGCAGAAATCCCTGGAGTCATCCATGGCACCCACTCTCAGACCTTGCCTCCACAGCCTACCTCAGCATGATTTTATGCAAGATAATTAACTCTTTATACCTCATATTTATTATATTTTAAATGGGATCTTAATAAATCTTACTTTATGCCTCGTCTACAGATTTATTGTGAGGATTCCATCACATAATTCATACTTGTAGCACTCTATAGAACAGAGTTCAAAATTTTTGCTCTCCTAATATCAGTCACAATTATTATTTATCATCATTACTGTTATCTCACTTGGCATACTATATTATTCCTATTGACAAATTGTACTAAAAGCATCACTATCATTAAGAGCCTAAAATGTCATTAATTTTTTTTCTCTGGGTTGGAGGCTCTCACTACATGAATTTCATACTCCAACATTTATGCTCCAAGAACTTCACCTATTCTTCCTCCTGGTGTGGGACTAATTTTCTTTACACAGGTGACAGACAACACTCTAAATTGCGTATTAGACCTTAAGTGACGACAATCATTCTGCTTAGGGTAATTTGTATCAGCTAGTAATTTTTTTCAAATTACCATGAATTTGTTACTCAGTCTACTGAGTGATTTGGATAATTGGCATTTTTAGAAATGGAAAAGTGAACAGATAATACAGTAAGACAGTAAGGCACATAAAATAGATGTTTTATATACATACATAAATACTTGATCATTCCTGGTGGCTCAGTGGTAAAGATTCTGCCTGCAATGTAAGAGATTCAGGTTCAATTTTAGGTTAGGAAGACCCTCTAGAGAAGAAATGGCAACCCACTAGAGTATTCTTGCCTGGAGAATCCAACAAACAGAGAAGCGTGGAAGGCTACAGTTCATAGGGTCTCAAAGAATTGGAAATGACTGAAGTGACTTAACACAGTACACATACACAGACACACACACACACACACACACACACACATACACACACTATATGAATACGTGGTACTATTTTAAAAAATACTACGCATCACAGTCAAAAAGTTTGAAAAACACTCTAATGAGACCAATTTGGCATATATGTTTATGCTTACCTAATCAAATCAAACCATATATATCTTCTTTGCCAAAGGAACTAAAATGCCTTATATACCTGGATTCCACCTCTGGAGAAAGGATGTGGTACAATTCCTAAGAGAAACATTACAGGTAGATGGTGCAGAAATCCCTGGAGTCATCCATGGCACCCACTCTCAGACCTTGCCTCCACAGCCTACCTCAGCATGATTTTATGCAAGATAATTAACTCTTTATACCTCATATTTATTATATTTTAAATGGGATCTTAATAAATCTTACTTTATGCCTCGTCTACAGATTTATTGTGAGGATTCCATCACATAATTCATACTTGTAGCACTCTATAGAACAGAGTTCAAAATTTTTGCTCTCCTAATATCAGTCACAATTATTATTTATCATCATTACTGTTATCTCACTTGGCATACTATATTATTCCTATTGACAAATTGTACTAAAAGCATCACTATCATTAAGAGCCTAAAATGTCATTAATTTTTTTTCTCTGGGTTGGAGGCTCTCACTACATGAATTTCATACTCCAACATTTATGCTCCAAGAACTTCACCTATTCTTCCTCCTGGTGTGGGACTAATTTTCTTTACACAGGTGACAGACAACACTCTAAAGTATTAGGGAGACTGTATTAAGACATTCCTAAAGTGATCTGTGCTTACTCTTTAATATATCATCCTTTACTGAGGCCTTAGGGTAATAGGTCCATTGATATTGGGTACCCTAAGATTCAGATATATCTAACTTTCAACAACTATTTGAGCAAGTTTACTTGAATTAATTTATTCTCAATTATTTTTTCTCAGAGAGTTCCTTTGTCTTCAAGTAACTAGACTGGAGAATTTATACTCATGGTTGAAGGACATATCCAGACATGACTGAATACAAAAGTGAACGTGATACACAACTTTGGGTCCTCAAATAGAGATTCCTAGTTACCAAGGCAACAAACAAGAGTAGACTGGGCCACTTTTATGGGAGTACAATTATGTAGTCACACAGGGTCTTGAAATCAGAAGGGCCTTGCACTTGGTTTAATGTTCTGTTGTCACCATCTTGCAATTCTTAATAATTTCACCTTTGAACTTATACTTTGAAGTGAAATACTATGTAACAATAGAGCAGAGAATATTCATACAATCAGTGTGTCCCCTGTTTTTTGTTACTCTATTTCCATATAGCATTCATAATGCCCCATCAGGAGGCACTAGTGGTAAAGAACACCCCTGCCGATGCAGGAGACAAGATGTAGGAGATGTGGGTTCAGTCCCTGGGTTGGGAGGGTCCCCTGGAGAAGGAAATGGCGACTCACTCCATTATTCTTCCCTAGAGAATCCCCTGGACAAAGAAGCCTGGCATGCTGCAGTCCTTGGGGTTGTAGAGTCGGACATGACTGAGCAACTGAACATAACATGACAACGATATAAGGACAGAATGCCAAAAGATTCCAAATGTGAGGTAGTTCATTTAGACTCACTAAGTAAAAAGTAAACCTGTTAAGATTAGTACAGAGTAATTGGGAGTCCTGATAGTTCTAAGAAGTCACACTTCATTTGAACCAGAACTTGTTTCAAATGTAAAAAAGTAGAAAATGGCATTCTAAGAAATAAGAGTGACCAAGGAACCCTATCATGTTTTTCTTACTCACGTTACTTCCCTGTGTTACTTCCCACTTAATGCTGGGAAAGGGAAATTGAGAGCAATCTTAGTTCTTGTCCTTTCTGTCTTTTCTTACTTACCCACAAGCCAAAGATACAGAATACTGGTAGATGACCAACAGGGAATCCAGAAATTTTATCAAGAAATAAAATTTAAAAGTTCAGTTAGTTTTGTGAAATGTTCCTATTGTTCTGGTAAGAACAAAACATGAACGTATGAGCTCCAAAATGATATAACTTCAAAGAGTCTGCATAAGAGTTACACTAGTGTAACTGTATTTAAAACTGGCAGTGCACAGTATTAAGATAAATAGTAAAATCTGTGATAATAGTTTAAAATTTTAATTTTCTTCATTTAGGATCACATGAAACAGCCAATAATAAATGCTACCACGAATTGAGGGTGAGACCCTGGAAGAAAGAAACATTTTTTTCAGTATCTCTAACATAACTTTTCCCCCTGCTTTTTGTACAAGGAAACACATTTTCATTTTGCACTGGGCCTTGCATATTATGGATCTAGAACTAAAAGAAGAACTACCTAACTGAGAAATTTGATGTAGGAAATGTGAGCCCTCTCTCAACATTTAGTTTCCTTTTCTGAAGTTTTGTTGCTGTTATTGTTGTTGTTTTCCCCATAAATCTACACAGCATTTTGATTTGGGGGGGCAGTTTTGTTACTTAGGAGATCTTACTTGAAAATAATAATGGTTTACAATTTAAATGTTTGTTTACTTTTCCTGTTGAAGAAAAAGAGACGCCACTCTCTCCATATTTCTATGTTCCATTTTTGTTTTTTTCCCTTCCCACTGGACCTCACCCCTACCACTTCACACTTAAATTCCATGGGTGATGACAAGTCAGATGACATTTGTCATGAAAGCTCTCTTGAGTATCCTCACAGTTTAGATCACCTCCACTGCAGACAAAGCTGCTAGAAACACATGTAAAGCTCCGTTCCACTCAGAGTTATTCTAAGAACCTTAATTCACTTGAGAACCGGAGGATGGCAAAGAACTTCAGCCTACACTCCAACTTACAAAGCAGAAAAAAAACACTGCTTTTTCTGTGATGACAGATCAGAGGAGAAGGTGGTCAGAAACAGTGTTCTAGCATACATGGTCAGAAAATGACAGCCCTCACACGTCCCAAGCAATACTGTTTTCTTCTAGATAGTGACAGTTTTCCTGAGGCTTGGTTAGAGGTGTAATGAGTGAAATGTAATGTGTGGAATTGCAAGGAAGGGGATGGGAATGTTGATATTGAACCAAATGATGAGCCTAAGGAGTCTCACAAGGAGGAAACATATGGCCATGCATATGCATGGTGATTTGGATCAGGAGCACATGTGGCTAGATGACAGGATGGCAGAGCTGGGGGAGAGCAGTCAGAAGCCGACCGAAAAACCGCTTACTTTTGACTGAGTGCTTCCCTATGGTGGGAAGATAGTTCTCGAATATATTAAGACAGATTTCTTCACTCTCAGAAGCTGGGAAATATCTGAATGTGATTATGAGTATGTACTTGATTTTGTGTTAAAGAAGTTGAGTGCTTCATGTATATAAAATATTACATATATATATATAATCAGTGAAAATCTAAATATCATGAATCTGAGTAAAATCCAGCATATAGGGAAGCCTGGCATGCTAAAGTCCATGGGGACGCAAAGAGACGACATACAGGCTGAGCAACAACATCCATACACACACACACACAGACACACACACACGTGTATATATATATATATATATATATATATATGATAATAATGATGTATATAGCATATCCATTTCATCTGTCTAGCTAGAAATCATCTTATTGAAAATCTACACAACCATAATAGTACTGTTTGAGCCATAACAAAGAGATCATGTTGGTATCAATATAGTGCAGGACTTCTGGGGCTGTAGGGGAGAAATGAGGTCAAACACGTTTAATAATAGGCACCATCTTGATGACACTTAGCCAATTAGTTTTGTTACATGTCGAACAAGAAATTACAGTGGAGTCTAGATGAATATCCATTACAAAGAAGACAATTTTGGCATCAATGATAGCTATGCTATCATTAGAACTCGTTACTTGTGAAGGACTTGATATGAGATGCTGCTGTGTACTTGACTTCAGAAACATTCTTTTTAGAGGTTGTTTCAGTATAAATATAATTTAAAATATTATTCTCTATCTATAGCTATACAGTGCGCCTTCTGAAAACACTACATATTAAAAATTGAGTTATTTTCAGGTAGCTTGCTTTTCAGAAAAATTGCCAAGCTTGAAGAACAACCAAATGTAATTTAAAGATTAGGAAATTTCACCTTTACTCTATTTTAAAATGCAAAATATTTCTTGTTATTTTTTATATATGAAATGTTTATGTTGTATGCTGTACTGTAATTATGAGCTCTCTGGGGCCATTTGCAGTATTATTGCTAAATAAGTAATCCCTCTTATATTTTGTCACTAAAATGAAGAATATGCATCTTCCAAAACTGATTTTTAAAATTCCAAATATTTATACTGGAAAGGGTACAGAGAAAGCAGAACTTTCCTTCACTATTGGTAGAAATTTAAATTGGTACAGTCCCTATGGACAACAGTATAGAGGTTCCTTAAAAAACTAAAAATAGAGTTACCATATGATCCAGCAATCTCACTCCTTGACATATATCTGTAGAAAACTGTAATTTGAAAAGATACATGCACCTCTATGTTTACAGCAGCACTATTCACAATAGCCAAGATATTGAAACAACTTAAATGTCCATCAGCATATAAATGGATAAACAAGATGTATATACAACAGAAAACAACTCAGTTATAAAAAAGAATGAAATAGGGCTTCCCCTGGTGGTCCAGTGGGTAAGGACACCGCCTTGCAGTGCAGGGAGGGCCAGTTCGATCCCTGGCCTGGGAAGATCCCAGGTGCTGCAGAGTGGCTGGACCGATGTGTCCAATCGCCGAGCCGGAGCTCTGGAGCACATGTGCCCAGAGCCAGTGCTCTGCAACGACAGACACCACTGTGATGGGAGGCCCACAGGAGCCAAAGAACAAAGACGGATGAAAATAGAGAAATGAAAGACCAATCAAAGTGGCCCACCTGCTCCCCTCCCTCCCCAACCCGACCCCAGCCCAAAATAAATAAATAAATAAATCTTTTTTTAAAAAAAAGAATGAAATAATGCTCTTTTTAGCAACATGGATGGACCTAGAAATTATCATACTATGTGAAGTAAGCCAAAGACACATACCATGTGATAATGCTTTTATGTGGTATATTAAAAAAAGACATGAATGAACTTATTTACAAAACAGAAAAAGACTCACAGATATAGAAAATTAACTTATAGTCACCAAAGTGGAAAGGGTAGGAGAAGGATAAATTATGAGGTTGGGATTTACATATACACATTACTATATCCACAACAGAGAACTAACAGGGAAGTATTGTATAGTACAGGGACCTAAACCCAATATTTCATAATAACCTATAAGGGGAAAGAACCTGAAAAAGAATATACACTGTACTTTATACTTGAAACTAACATGACATTGTAAATCAACTATACTTTGATAAAAATAAATTGAAAAGTAGACACCACCTTGAAAAATAAACACCATTTAAGGATTAAAAAAAGAATCCAACATCCAGCAAAAGCTCAGAAATAGAGTTAATTTTTGTTGAACAAATACAGAAGAGCACAATTTTTTCAAGGTGCTTTTTGAGGTGTCACAGGTGCAGTAATGAAATAAACATTTCTTTCATAGCACTTATATTCTAGTGAGAATATGCAACCAATAGTTATATGAACAAATAAACACACAGATAATTTCAGATTAGAGTTCTGAAGAGAATAAAACAGGGTAATAGAGAGGCTATTGTGTAGGGGCTTCTTTAACTATGGTGGGGATAAGAACCCTATGAGCTGTAATTCAGCTAACAAGAAAGGAGCTGGCATTTGGGATCTGGGGGATACACCTCACACTGAGAGTAGGGAGCACAAAGGACTTAAGATCCTAATCACTTTAGAATGTTTGAAGTTCAGAAGAAAGTTCAGGATGGTTAGAGCATAGTAAACAAGACATTAAAAATCAGGAGCATAAATCAACTAGGAGAAATCATAGAGCAGGAATTGGATCATATTGGGTTGGCCCAAAACTTCATTCCACAGCATCTTATGGAAAAGTCCAAACAAACTTTTCAGCCAACCCAATACAAGGCCACAGAAATGTGTTTCAACTTCTCCTAGAACATTATCTTGTTTTTACATGTTTTATATCTGCATTTGCTTTGTCTTAATGCCTCTGGCTTCTTGAGGACAAGGCAGTGTCCCATTGTTTCTAATGCAATGATGTCAACTTTAGTACTCTATCCTTCGACGTTTAAAAAATGAGTCTGGCTTAAAATACTCAAAATTTTGCCTGGACAAACCCATGGATAGAGGGGTCTGAAGGGCTATACTATATAGGCTCTCAAAGAGTTGACTTAGTGACTTAGTGACTGAACACACACACACACAGACACACACACGATGAGAAAATCAGTAACTGTTGCAATCCCTTCAAAGATTTTTATGGGAGTAAGTAACACAAAGGAATAAGTTTAATTTGAAAATTAATTAATTGAAGTAGAAAATTTGAACATAAAGAAGGGAAAATCACTTTAAAAAAAAAGAAACTCCTCATAATTCTCATGTGATGTTGATTAAAATGGAGCTTAAAGTCAGAGTCTCAGTTTACTGCCATAGTAACTGGATAAGTTTATCATGAAAAAGTAAATATGCTTTATATTTTAAAAAATATAACTACAGAATAAATATCATACCATGATGACAGTAAATGTTTCCAAATATTCAATGGACAGATAAAATAATTTCTATTTCATAGGTAGCACTATGGTAAAGAACCCACCTTTAAAAAAAACACAGATAATTTCAGATTAGAGTTCTGAAGAGAATAAAACAGGGTAATAGAGAGGCTATTGTGTAGGGGCTTCTTTAACTATGGTGGGGATAAGAACCCTATGAGCTGTAATTCAGCTAACAAGAAAGGAGCTGGCATTTGGGATCTGGGGGATACACCTCACACTGAGAGTAGGGAGCACAAAGGACTTAAGATCCTAATCACTTTAGAATGTTTGAAGTTCAGAAGAAAGTTCAGGATGGTTAGAGCATAGTAAACAAGACATTAAAAATCAGGAGCATAAATCAACTAGGAGAAATCATAGAGCAGGAATTGGATCATATTGGGTTGGCCCAAAACTTCATTCCACAGCATCTTATGGAAAAGTCCAAACAAACTTTTCAGCCAACCCAATACAAGGCCACAGAAATGTGTTTCAACTTCTCCTAGAACATTATCTTGTTTTTACATGTTTTATATCTGCATTTGCTTTGTCTTAATGCCTCTGGCTTCTTGAGGACAAGGCAGTGTCCCATTGTTTCTAATGCAATGATGTCAACTTTAGTACTCTATCCTTCGACGTTTAAAAAATGAGTCTGGCTTAAAATACTCAAAATTTTGCCTGGACAAACCCATGGATAGAGGGGTCTGAAGGGCTATACTATATAGGCTCTCAAAGAGTTGACTTAGTGACTTAGTGACTGAACACACACACACACAGACACACACACGATGAGAAAATCAGTAACTGTTGCAATCCCTTCAAAGATTTTTATGGGAGTAAGTAACACAAAGGAATAAGTTTAATTTGAAAATTAATTAATTGAAGTAGAAAATTTGAACATAAAGAAGGGAAAATCACTTTAAAAAAAAAGAAACTCCTCATAATTCTCATGTGATGTTGATTAAAATGGAGCTTAAAGTCAGAGTCTCAGTTTACTGCCATAGTAACTGGATAAGTTTATCATGAAAAAGTAAATATGCTTTATATTTTAAAAAATATAACTACAGAATAAATATCATACCATGATGACAGTAAATGTTTCCAAATATTCAATGGACAGATAAAATAATTTCTATTTCATAGGTAGCACTATGGTAAAGAACCCAGCTGCCAATGCATGAGACTTAAGAGATATGGATTCAGTCCCCAGGTTGGGAAACTCCCCTGAAGGAGGGCAGGGCAACCCACTCCAGTATTCTTGCCTGGAGAATACCATGAATGGAGGAGCGTGGCAGGCTACAGGCCATGCGGTCACACAGAGTCAGACACAACTAGAGCAACTTAGCACACATGCTTGTTCAAGAGAATAGGAAAAAAATTGAAGATCTTCAAACATGCAAATGACTTTGTAAGAAAATAAAAATATTGACAAATCTGACCTACAAACATATACATAAAACCTTAAAATATTAAAAAGTAAATTCACAAATATGCATGATTTAAAATTCACAGCATGACTCAGAAGTTATTAGTGCAACTAGCCACATTAATAGATTAAAAAAAGTAAAGTTCAGGGCTTCCCCTGGTGGTCCAGTGGATAAGGACACCGCCTTGCACTGCAAGGGGCGCCGGTTCGATCCCTGGCCTGGGAAGATCCCACGTGCCGTGGAGCGGCTGGACGGGTGTGTCCAATCACCGAGCTGGAGCTCTGGAGCGCATGCGCCCAGAGCCGGTGCTCTGCAGCGACAGACGCCACTGCAATGGAAGGCCCACAGGAGCCAAAGAACAAAGACGGATGAAAACAGAGAAATGAAAGACCAATAGAAGTGGCCCGCCCGCTTCCCTCCCTCCCCAACCCGACCCCCGCCCAAAAATAAAATAAATAAATAAATCTTTAAAAAAAAAAAAAAGTAAAGTTCAATACTCAATTATGAAAAAAAATATCCTTAGCAAACTAGAAATAGGCAAGTGTTCCTTAACTTGGCAAATTCAATTCACAGAATTCACTGAAAATATCATAGTTTACACTGGAAATTCTAGCCACTGCATTATGTAAGAAATACAACTAATGGCTCTAAGGATAGGAAAGGAAGACATATAACTGCCTTTATTCATGGACAGTTTAATTTCCTGCAGAGAAGATTTGGAAAAATCTATATGAATATCATTAAAAACAAGTGAAAAATTAGCTAAGGGTTGTTTTTGTAAATAACCAGGATGACAAAATTCCCAATGGACAGATAAAATAATTTCTATTTCATAGGTAGCACTATGGTAAAGAACCCAGCTGCCAATGCATGAGACTTAAGAGATATGGATTCAGTCCCCAGGTTGGGAAACTCCCCTGAAGGAGGGCAGGGCAACCCACTCCAGTATTCTTGCCTGGAGAATACCATGAATGGAGGAGCGTGGCAGGCTACAGGCCATGCGGTCACACAGAGTCAGACACAACTAGAGCAACTTAGCACACATGCTTGTTCAAGAGAATAGGAAAAAAATTGAAGATCTTCAAACATGCAAATGACTTTGTAAGAAAATAAAAATATTGACAAATCTGACCTACAAACATATACATAAAACCTTAAAATATTAAAAAGTAAATTCACAAATATGCATGATTTAAAATTCACAGCATGACTCAGAAGTTATTAGTGCAACTAGCCACATTAATAGATTAAAAAAAGTAAAGTTCAGGGCTTCCCCTGGTGGTCCAGTGGATAAGGACACCGCCTTGCACTGCAAGGGGCGCCGGTTCGATCCCTGGCCTGGGAAGATCCCACGTGCCGTGGAGCGGCTGGACGGGTGTGTCCAATCACCGAGCTGGAGCTCTGGAGCGCATGCGCCCAGAGCCGGTGCTCTGCAGCGACAGACGCCACTGCAATGGAAGGCCCACAGGAGCCAAAGAACAAAGACGGATGAAAACAGAGAAATGAAAGACCAATAGAAGTGGCCCGCCCGCTTCCCTCCCTCCCCAACCCGACCCCCGCCCAAAAATAAAATAAATAAATAAATCTTTAAAAAAAAAAAAAAGTAAAGTTCAATACTCAATTATGAAAAAAAATATCCTTAGCAAACTAGAAATAGGCAAGTGTTCCTTAACTTGGCAAATTCAATTCACAGAATTCACTGAAAATATCATAGTTTACACTGGAAATTCTAGCCACTGCATTATGTAAGAAATACAACTAATGGCTCTAAGGATAGGAAAGGAAGACATATAACTGCCTTTATTCATGGACAGTTTAATTTCCTGCAGAGAAGATTTGGAAAAATCTATATGAATATCATTAAAAACAAGTGAAAAATTAGCTAAGGTTGTTGTATTACAAGATCAATATGCAAAAACAAAAGTTTTCCCATTTTAACAATAACACATGATTAGCAAACAATTTTTATCAAGTATTCTCAACAACAATGAAAGTCATAAAACAATTTTGTTCCATGAAAACTCTCATTATTGTGTGTAAATGTTTGTATGCGTGACTGTACTGAAGCTACAGACCAGTTCAAATAATTGACATATGTATAATATCAATTTTTTGGTGGTTCAAGTGGTTAAGGATCCACTTACAATTCAAGAGATAGAGAAGATGCAGGTTTGATCCCTGGGTCAGGGAGATCACTTGGAGAAGGAAATGGCAACCCATTCCAGTGCTCTTGTCTGGGAAACCCATGGACAGAGGAGCCTGGCAGGCTATTGTCCGTAGGGCTTCCCAAGAGTCAGATATGACTGACCATGTACACACACAGCACATGATCTTAATTAATCCAAGAACAAGAATATCATTGTTCTCTATATGTTAATAATCAGACTAATATCCAATTGGCCTTTTCTGTATGACAATTTTTAGTGTGAAATTCTGAGAAAATTCTTTGTATTGTTTCTTTGATGATTTCCTTCTTTCTGTTCTCTTTCTCTATGGTGCTTCTTATTTACTTGTAAGAATTTTTATTTTCTGTTTTTCATCTTTTAAAATTTGACTCTAATCTTGACAATAAGTTCTCTATATTCTCTAGCACTTCTATTTTTTAATTTATTTTCATATTTATATTCCTAAGAATCCTTTAGTGTTCACTAATACTTTTTTTACAACATACATCATGTTTCAAAGATGGAATATATTCTCCAATTTTTTCTGAGATATTAATGACAATACTTTAGAAATTTTGTTTTTAGTATCTTTCCCATCAAGTTGGCTTCTCTGGTTTATTTGTTTTTGTCTAGTTTTTCCTTGTTAACTTTTCTCTCTTATAGGAACATATTTGGTTCTCTAGAAATGATTAAGAATTGGCAACTTTAAAAACTTGGTGTTTTACAGCATGATACAGATGTGTCATACGTTTCTTAATCTAGTTAAATATTTTCTTAAGAAATACTTTGATTCCCAGCATGCAGGAGAGAGGTCAGGTACGGGTATAGATTTAATGGTCTCTATTTTACCTTCAGTATATATATTTCCTAATCATCCTCTTTCTCAGGGGGTGTCTCTTGATCTCAGCTGTTCCTGGCATCATCAGTTCACATACACTCTGAATTACTCTTTCAATATAATAAATCCCTAGACATTAACTGGAACTGAAGAAAAGCAGTCATTTTTACAAAGCAAAGCCAGGGTTAGGATCCAGAAATATGTTTTTGAAACAACTATAAAGAGTAACACCAAATACAACGTTTTGGTGGTTCAAGTGGTTAAGGATCCACTTACAATTCAAGAGATAGAGAAGATGCAGGTTTGATCCCTGGGTCAGGGAGATCACTTGGAGAAGGAAATGGCAACCCATTCCAGTGCTCTTGTCTGGGAAACCCATGGACAGAGGAGCCTGGCAGGCTATTGTCCGTAGGGCTTCCCAAGAGTCAGATATGACTGACCATGTACACACACAGCACATGATCTTAATTAATCCAAGAACAAGAATATCATTGTTCTCTATATGTTAATAATCAGACTAATATCCAATTGGCCTTTTCTGTATGACAATTTTTAGTGTGAAATTCTGAGAAAATTCTTTGTATTGTTTCTTTGATGATTTCCTTCTTTCTGTTCTCTTTCTCTATGGTGCTTCTTATTTACTTGTAAGAATTTTTATTTTCTGTTTTTCATCTTTTAAAATTTGACTCTAATCTTGACAATAAGTTCTCTATATTCTCTAGCACTTCTATTTTTTAATTTATTTTCATATTTATATTCCTAAGAATCCTTTAGTGTTCACTAATACTTTTTTTACAACATACATCATGTTTCAAAGATGGAATATATTCCCCAAATTTTTTTCTGAGATATTAATGACAATACTTTAGAAATTTTGTTTTTAGTATCTTTCCCATCAAGTTGGCTTCTCTGGTTTATTTGTTTTTGTCTAGTTTTTCCTTGTTAACTTTTCTCTCTTATAGGAACATATTTGGTTCTCTAGAAATGATTAAGAATTGGCAACTTTAAAAACTTGGTGTTTTACAGCATGATACAGATGTGTCATACGTTTCTTAATCTAGTTAAATATTTTCTTAAGAAATACTTTGATTCCCAGCATGCAGGAGAGAGGTCAGGTACGGGTATAGATTTAATGGTCTCTATTTTACCTTCAGTATATATATTTCCTAATCATCCTCTTTCTCAGGGGGTGTCTCTTGATCTCAGCTGTTCCTGGCATCATCAGTTCACATACACTCTGAATTACTCTTTCAATATAATAAATCCCTAGACATTAACTGGAACTGAAGAAAAGCAGTCATTTTTACAAAGCAAAGCCAGGGTTAGGATCCAGAAATATGTTTTTGAAACAACTATAAAAAGAGTAACACCAAATACAACTGTCAAATTGTAAAAATTTAAATTGGAAAAATGTTATCATGATATAAATAAGAATAGTATAAAACAATTCATACAATCTAAGACCATTTATGGAAAAACAGTTTGAAATAATCAAGAGAGACACAAAATGTACCCACTTATGAAAATCTCTATGAGAGTACCACACTGCTTCAAGAGAGATTATTTTCTATCTGGAGAGAATACAGCATGTGTATATATATATATATATATATGTAAAGAGTATGTATACAAAGAGACTTTGATCATATTCAAATGTATTTCTTTAAAATATACTTATAAAAGTTTTCAGAACTAGCAACTGAACCCAGGTTTTTTTTTTTATCCCAAGTCCCTTGTTCTTTCAGTTCAGCCATAATCATTTCTATCACTTGAAATTTCATGAAGCAGAAGTAATAGGTTTCCAGAGGCAAATTATAGCAACTTCCTTAATGTTTTCATCATCTATGAATAAGATATCAAAATTTCAACTTAGTTCAGGAAAAAAAGCAAAACCGTTTGTTTGTTATTATATGTGAAAAATACAGCACTTATCAACTGATTTTTTTCATTGGTTTCTACCTTGTTTATGTAGATCATATTTAAAACTGAGAATAATGATTCTCATACTTCTGTAATTTATTCCACAAATCTCTCCAAAATTACCTTTATTAGATTTTATATGACTGCTATCCCTGTGTGTATGTGTGTGTGTGTGTGTGTGTGTGTGTTTGTGTTTTTATGAATTAAGTAGCACATATCAGAGGCTGCACTGCATCAACATTGTAAGGCATTACAGGAGAAGATACAGAAACATAGCTAAGCTCTTCATTCTGAAGAAATGATTCCCCAAGAGTTGGTCTTTCCAAGAGGTTTTCAATGAATTCAATAAGTCCCTTTGAGTCCTCAAGCCTTCAGAATCTGTCCATAGTGGATGATTTCTGTCTGACTTTAAAAATCCATGATACCTTGCTACATTATCCTTTTAGCTCACCTCACTTATTACTCAAAGAATTAAAACTGTTTAATAAAATGTGTATAATTATATATTCTCCTCAATATGCTGGGGAAAGGGAGAACTTGGTTTGCCTCATCTCAGATGAGACCTAAATACCTGCAGGAGGAGAAACAAAGCTGTTCACTGGTATACGCAATAAGATATCGAGCTTCACTTGCTCTTATAAAATTATAAACTATTATGTTATTGTCAATTCCATAACAAATCATTACCAGCTATCTTTAAGGCATTGATTTATTTAATGTGGTTTTATAAGTTTAACAACCTGCAGATTTACACAGGTTGTAGAATGTCCTTCTTGGCATATGGAGGAATTACCCATCTATCAATCTTTTCTCCAGAGTTACAAAATATTTACTTCTTCACCTGCATGATAAGTACTATATCATCTTTAATGTCATACTGCTCACAAAAAAGGGTGAAATATGCAAAAGTACCCAATATTCCCACTAATGCTATCATAAGCGAAGTGAAGTGAAAGTTGTTCAATCATATCCGACTCATTGTAACCCATGGAAAAACCATGAAATTCTCCAGGCACTATGACTGGAGCTTCTAAAAGCTTCTGAAATGTATATGTTATGTGTTTAGTAATAAAAGAAGGTAGCATTAACCCCAAGTGTGAGATGAGGAAAATGTAAGTATTTCCTACCTCTATAAATAGTGAAAACAATCTATGAAGCATATTTAGGTTCTATTCAAGTATACAAGTCCATGAGCACTGAGTATGTTTTCTAGCATAATTCTGTGAAGGTGTATCAATGAATTCTTTGTAAAATAAATAAATGCATAATCAATGCATTGGAGTATCACAGAGAGATCTCTTATACCTTTTAAAATAAAGAATTCCTAATTTCTAGAGCTACTTGCTTGCTTGATTCATTCATTAAATGCTTGTTGAGTATAAAATAGTTACCTGATTACCTTATGACTGACTGGATGCAAAATGGCAGACTAGATAGAAAGATATTGCCCTCTTGATGCTTAGCTTAATAAAACAAAAATAATTCAATGAAATTATGGCAGAAATTAGATCTTGAGACTTCTTTAAGCACATACAACTGTCAGCTAACTTAGTTTGGGATAAAGAAAGACCTTTCTGTAGAAATGACATTAAAAAGCTTCCTTTAAATGTTAGAGTAATGAACTGGATTAAATGTTTAATATTTCTGTTTCATCTATATGGCTAAGAAAATATAATTGCTCATATATTTTGCCAAATGAAAAACAATAACTCATAAAGTTAAATTTCATTCACTGTGAAATTTTAACCATTCTCCTAAACCTTTTCTGTCTCTATCTTGTCATCTTTAAAGTGAAGAAGGTAACACATATCAAGATACTTTCAAGGCATGTCCTAAGAGATATTGCTATGCAGGAATACTGAAATACTATCCCACACACAAAGTGTTCATTCAGAATATACATCTAACACTAGTGACAGTTATGCTTTTTTTAAGTTTCATAAGTATACTAGTAAAATCTATGTTAATATATCTACAATATATGTACCTAGAACTGCAAGTCCCCTCCCTAGATGCACAATTAATAGTGTCTTGTATATTCTTCCAAAAAATGTTTTGTGCCTATAAAACCATGTTTCATGTATGGTTATAAATATATATATATATATATATATACACAGACATATGTTTATATGTAAAACTATATATATATGTGTGTATGTATATAATGTATATATATAACAAGCATATATAACTTTTGAGGTATATATTTATGATATAAACTTAAAAGATATTATATATAATATCTATCTATAGATACATTGATTTAACATTGTCAACTTATGTTGACTTCTTTTATTGTCACAAGACAATTCACTGTGTTTTAAATGAATACTAACACAGAGAATGTAGATAACTGATCATTTTTTTCCTAGCTCTTCATTTTCAATCTTCAGGTCCCTTTAGAAAGTACATTCTCTTGAAGTGACTTCTGTTATCAATTTGGAATGCCTTCTTCCAGGGTCTTTACATGTATTATAAATGTTTATACATCTTCCCAAGCTAATATGCTAATACGACAACTTTATTTGTTGTCCTTTGTGACCTTATAACAGAAGAGTTAGACATATGTATGATTTTCACTAAACATGGGAAGTCAGAAAGAAAAATTTTAAACATTTTTTGTTTAAATTTTATTTACACCAAAATCATTGGATAAAGAAAGACCTTTCTGTAGAAATGACATTAAAAGCTTCCTTTAAATGTTAGAGTAATGAACTGGATTAAATGTTTAATATTTCTGTTTCATCTATATGGCTAAGAAAATATAATTGCTCATATATTTTGCCAAATGAAAACAATAACTCATAAAGTTAAATTTCATTCACTGTGAAATTTTAACCATTCTCCTAAACCTTTTCTGTCTCTATCTTGTCATCTTTAAAGTGAAGAAGGTAACACATATCAAGATACTTTCAAGGCATGTCCTAAGAGATATTGCTATGCAGGAATACTGAAATACTATCCCACACACAAAGTGTTCATTCAGAATATACATCTAACACTAGTGACAGTTATGCTTTTTTTAAGTTTCATAAGTATACTAGTAAAATCTATGTTAATATATCTACAATATATGTACCTAGAACTGCAAGTCCCTCCTAGATGCACAATTAATAGTGTCTTGTATATTCTTCCAAAAAATGTTTTGTGCCTATAAAACCATGTTTCATGTATGGTTATAAATATATATATATATATATATATATACACAGACATATGTTTATATGTAAAACTATATATATATGTGTGTATGTATATAATGTATATATATAACAAGCATATATAACTTTTGAGGTATATATTTATGATATAAACTTAAAAGATATTATATATAATATCTATCTATAGATACATTGATTTAACATTGTCAACTTATGTTGACTTCTTTTATTGTCACAAGACAATTCACTGTGTTTTAAATGAATACTAACACAGAGAATGTAGATAACTGATCATTTTTTTCCTAGCTCTTCATTTTCAATCTTCAGGTCCCTTTAGAAAGTACATTCTCTTGAAGTGACTTCTGTTATCAATTTGGAATGCCTTCTTCCAGGGTCTTTACATGTATTATAAATGTTTATACATCTTCCCAAGCTAATATGCTAATACGACAACTTTATTTGTTGTCCTTTGTGACCTTATAACAGAAGAGATATACATATGTATGATTTACACCAAACATGGGAAGTCTAGAAATAGGAAACAAGATTTATTAGCAAAGTCTTCAATTTTTTTTCTAATGTAAAGAATAAATTTTTCTACAAAGATTCTGGGCTTTGCTACATAAAGTCCGCATCTAAAAGCAATCTGAGTTTGGTCTTTGTTAAGAAAGTATCATACTTGTGAACTTATTTCACATTTTTTGAAATTGAAGTCCAAACAGTCTCTTTCTTAGAGAAAAGCCAAATAAACAAATACCATAATTAGAAAAGATAGTAAATATGAATAATACCTAGCTAATTAATTTGCCATTAGTTTTAATTTTAGAAATTCTGTCAGTAGTTAGATTGAGCTTGATATTTTGAAGCACCGGGATTTAATTATTACCATTTCTCCATTACTGACGCAGGTTGCTGATAATTTGATGTTCTGAGATTTGCATGCAGGTTACAATCCATGCAGTCACAAAGAATCAGACACAACTTACCAACTGATCAACAAAAGCCATAGCTATATTTACCCTTTGAAACCTATAGAATATATTTATAATAATGGTCTTTAAGGTCCTAATTTGCTAATTCTAACATGTGATTTAGACCAGGAGTGGTTTCAATTGATGATTTTTTCCCTCATTGTGGGTAATGTTTTCTTACATATCATGTAACCCTTGATTGAATGTCAGACATTACAAATTCTACTTTATTGGGAAAATCCTGGGTATTATTGGATGTTGGGTATTCATATGTAGCTAAACTTTGTTCTGAGATGCAATTACTTAGAAATAGTTTGAATCCTTCATATCTTGTTCAATGAGTGTTAGTTGCTTCTCAAAAAAAATTCATTCTAGAAATAAGTATTCCCAATTAGTGAGGCAAGATCTGCCCAGTTCCCTGTGAATAAGGAGATTTTTCAATCTGTCTGATGCGAGTGGGCATGATTCTGGGTCCTGTGTAAATGCCAGACATTGCTACTCCTAACTCTTTTCAGTAGTTGGTTCTTGAGCCATTTTTTTGACATGTACGTGCAACTGAGTACTTGAGGGAAAAACCTTTACAGGCCTCAGGAGTTCTCTTTCTATGTGTTCTGTCTGGTCATCTCTCTTGCACTCTGCCTCTGCCTACCTAGACCCTCAGCTTTGTCTCCTTATCTCAGCCCGCCCACCCCATAAGCTTTTCTTCTCCACGTACAATGGCTTTGATACTCTCTTAAAGTAGAAATCTAGGGAATTTGTCTAGATTTTGCTTATTTATTCATTTTAATTTTTAATTTTTTTTACCAAGTTCACTTTATTTATTAATCATCACTTGAGGTTTACTGTCCTTCATCCCTTTATGTCCAATGTTTTTAAACATATTATTTTAAATGCTTTGTCTATTTCTTTATTAATAAAACAATCCCAGTGTCTTTACTCTCACAAATTAAGAAATATTTTTGGCTCTGAATTCAAATGTGGTTGGAAAAATAAACTTTGTTTTCCCCATGTCTGTTCTATAGGGAGGAAATAAAACAAAATAATCATAAATAGGCACTAGATTTGTATCTTGGTTGAAAAAGTTTGATAAAAGTTAAAATATAGGGGCTTCCCGTGGTGGTCCAGTGGGCAAGGACACTGCCTTGCAGTTCAAGGGGTGCCAGTTCGATCCCTGGCCTGGGAAGATCCCATGTGCCATGGAGCGGCTAAGCCCACGTGTTCAATTACCGAGCCACAGCTCTGGAGCACATGCGCTCAGAGCCTGCACTTTGCAACGACAGACGCCAGCACGATGGGAGGCCCACAGGAGCCAAAGAACAAAGACGGATGAAAAAGAAATGAAAGACCAATCAGTGGCCCACCCACTCCCTCCCTCCCCACTCCTGGGTATTATTGGATGTTGGGTATTCATATGTAGCTAAACTTTGTTCTGAGATGCAATTACTTAGAAATAGTTTGAATCCTTCATATCTTGTTCAATGAGTGTTAGTTGCTTCTCAAAAAAAATTCATTCTAGAAATAAGTATTCCCAATTAGTGAGGCAAGATCTGCCCAGTTCCTGTGAATAAGGAGATTTTTCAATCTGTCTGATGCGAGTGGGCATGATTCTGGGTCCTGTGTAAATGCCAGACATTGCTACTCCTAACTCTTTTCAGTAGTTGGTTCTTGAGCCATTTTTTTGACATGTACGTGCAACTGAGTACTTGAGGGAAAAACCTTTACAGGCCTCAGGAGTTCTCTTTCTATGTGTTCTGTCTGGTCATCTCTCTTGCACTCTGCCTCTGCCTACCTAGACCCTCAGCTTTGTCTCCTTATCTCAGCCCGCCCACCCCATAAGCTTTTCTTCTCCACGTACAATGGCTTTGATACTCTCTTAAAGTAGAAATCTAGGGAATTTGTCTAGATTTTGCTTATTTATTCATTTTAATTTTAATTTTTTTTACCAAGTTCACTTTATTTATTAATCATCACTTGAGGTTTACTGTCCTTCATCCCTTTATGTCCAATGTTTTTAAACATATTATTTTAAATGCTTTGTCTATTTCTTTATTAATAAAACAATCCCAGTGTCTTTACTCTCACAAATTAAGAAATATTTTTGGCTCTGAATTCAAATGTGGTTGGAAAAATAAACTTTGTTTTCCCCATGTCTGTTCTATAGGGAGGAAATAAAACAAAATAATCATAAATAGGCACTAGATTTGTATCTTGGTTGAAAAAGTTTGATAAAAGTTAAAATATAGGGGCTTCCCGTGGTGGTCCAGTGGGCAAGGACACTGCCTTGCAGTTCAAGGGGTGCCAGTTCGATCCCTGGCCTGGGAAGATCCCATGTGCCATGGAGCGGCTAAGCCCACGTGTTCAATTACCGAGCCACAGCTCTGGAGCACATGCGCTCAGAGCCTGCACTTTGCAACGACAGACGCCAGCACGATGGGAGGCCCACAGGAGCCAAAGAACAAAGACGGATGAAAATAGAGAAATGAAAGACCAATCGAAGTGGCCCACCCACTCCCCTCCCTCCCCAACCCGACCCCCGCCCAAAATAAATAAATAAATCTTTAAAAAAAAAAAAAGTTAAAATATAATCATGTGCTTTATTTTCTCATGTATAAAGTAGAGATATTAATTATACATACTAGACAAGTTTTACTATTAAAGAAGCTAATATATTAAATAATAGATGTTCTAAAAACAGAGTTTTTAGACTAGAACTTGTCAAGTGGTAAGTTTGCTTTAAAAGTTCATTATAGAAAACATTTTGAAGATGATAATAGTTGAGGTTTGCCTTTATAAAAACATATTTAGGACAATCATGGCAAGCATGTGGACCTTTCATCAAAATATGGCTAAATTTTATAGTGAATGTTCTCTTATGAATATTAGATATTTAGTTGAGCACTTTTGAAATGTTTATTAAACCTTAAAATTTGTCAAGGATATATCTATGACTGATTTGGATTTATGTATATCTATAAACAACAAAACTCTATAAAAGCAAAATAAAAATGATTAATAGAAAAACCCTAAAATTTTTCTAATTTTAGTAAATTTCTATAAATAACCCAGTAAAACTATTAGTAATTTATATACGACCAAGCAACTATTAGGAAAATAAGAAAAAATTAAGACAATTTGTTTGTGCTGACAAATCTTTTTTTCATCTGTATTTTCAGATTTCCTACAGTGTACCCCATGGTGCCACTGCTGATGGGGTAGGTGTTTAGTTTCAACTCAAGTAGAAAATTGTCCTTTTCAGACCTTCTTGTTTTGATAACCAATTCCAGATTTAACGGTCTATACTATCATGAAACTATTTCTCTACTTAAAATGTTGTAAAATCATAATGAAACAGAGTAAGAGTCCAAGCTATGCCTGTAATGATTTGCTCTAATCTCTCTTTGGTAGAGTAGCTCTGAATCACCAAGGTGAATGCCTTGCAGTTCAAGGTGCCAGTTCGATCCCTGGCCTGGGAAGATCCCATGTGCCATGGAGCGGCTAAGCCCACGTGTTCAATTACCGAGCCACAGCTCTGGAGCACATGCGCTCAGAGCCTGCACTTTGCAACGACAGACGCCAGCACGATGGGAGGCCCACAGGAGCCAAAGAACAAAGACGGATGAAAATAGAAATGAAAGACCAATCAAGTGGCCCACCCACTCCCTCCCTCCCAACCCGACCCCCGCCCAAAATAAATAAATAAATCTTTAAAAAAAAAAAAAGTTAAAATATAATCATGTGCTTTATTTTCTCATGTATAAAGTAGAGATATTAATTATACATACTAGACAAGTTTTACTATTAAAGAAGCTAATATATTAAATAATAGATGTTCTAAAAACAGAGTTTTTAGACTAGAACTTGTCAAGTGGTAAGTTTGCTTTAAAAGTTCATTATAGAAAACATTTTGAAGATGATAATAGTTGAGGTTTGCCTTTATAAAAACATATTTAGGACAATCATGGCAAGCATGTGGACCTTTCATCAAAATATGGCTAAATTTTATAGTGAATGTTCTCTTATGAATATTAGATATTTAGTTGAGCACTTTTGAAATGTTTATTAAACCTTAAAATTTGTCAAGGATATATCTATGACTGATTTGGATTTATGTATATCTATAAACAACAAAACTCTATAAAAGCAAAATAAAAATGATTAATAGAAAAACCCTAAAATTTTTCTAATTTTAGTAAATTTCTATAAATAACCCAGTAAAACTATTAGTAATTTATATACGACCAAGCAACTATTAGGAAAATAAGAAAAAATTAAGACAATTTGTTTGTGCTGACAAATCTTTTTTTCATCTGTATTTTCAGATTTCCTACAGTGTACCCCATGGTGCCACTGCTGATGGGGTAGGTGTTTAGTTTCAACTCAAGTAGAAAATTGTCCTTTTCAGACCTTCTTGTTTTGATAACCAATTCCAGATTTAACGGTCTATACTATCATGAAACTATTTCTCTACTTAAAATGTTGTAAAATCATAATGAAACAGAGTAAGAGTCCAAGCTATGCCTGTAATGATTTGCTCTAATCTCTCTTTGGTAGAGTAGCTCTGAATCACCAAGGTGAACTGAAGCAAAGTGGAGCGAAAGAATTTCCTAACTTCCTAACTTCTTTTCTCCATCCCCTCTCCTTAGCAACGCTCACACAAATTTGTACTACACTTTGGGGATCCTCAGGTAGTTCAGTGGTAAAGAATCCGCCTGCCAATGCAGGACCCACAGGAGATATGAGTTTGATCTCAAAATTAGGAAAATCCTCTCTAGGAGGAAATGGCAGCCCACTCCAGTATTCCTGCCTGAAAAATTCCATGAACAGAGAAGCCTAGCAGGCTACTGTTCATGGGGTCAAAAAGAGTCAAGCAAGAGAAGCAACTGAGCACTTCCAGACAAATAAATAAATAAAGTAGCTGGTCAGCAGTGGCATTGTTAAGGTACATTGGTAAAAGAGAATCAAGACTTACTGCTTATCTACATATGTCAGACTTTTTTTCTTTGTTTATAATTTCTCTCCACCTGTCCACAATATCAATATTTCATTACTCCAATTTTGCTGATGTTCCTTTTTTTTTTTTTTTTTTTACAGGAGAAATATGGGTGACTCAGGTATTTGGCACCATTGCTCCGATTACTTGTTTAAGAAGTTAGAAATCAAATAATTTGAATAATAGCAGTGACATTTATTGAGTTATCTCAGTTCATGCTCTAAAAAACTCTATGCTATACATAAGATTATCTGTGTGTCTCTTATAAAACCAGAAGCTTAGGAAAATCACTCTTGGTTTATCAATAAAAACCAGAGGACTACCCTATAGCTGTCTGTGTATGCGCTCCATTACCCTAGAGCTATCTGTGTGTGCTCAGTCACTCAGTCTTGTCTGACTCTTGTAACCCCTTGAATTGTACCCCACCAGGCTCCTCTCTCCATTAGGTTTTCCATGCAAGAATACTGGAGTGAATTAGAGGAAATCTTCCTTCAAGGCTAAAGCTGTCTACTTACAACTATTTACAACCTGTCACTCTTTATCTGTTAAACTTTAATGCAGGTATTTCACCTTAAGCCTATGCATAATATATCATTAAGATACAGACACAATGAGAAAAGTTATTCTGAGAGAAAGCTAAATGCATATATCTTTTTTCAAGTTTAGCATTATATTTAATTTGGATTTTACGTGATAGGTCTTTGACAGTGGGCACAACCATGTTTATACTATTTAGTACTTCTAGAAGTTTAGGATGTCTAATCTAGTCATAATATAGAAGTAAAATAGATTCTATCTGAGGCACTGTTTAGAGAGGGACTGGATTGGGGGTGCCAGGAGCAGCAGTGAGAAAGCTATAGTTGGTCATTTCTCTCCTTTATTTTACCACACAGATATACATGCCAATGTTGAAACCAGAATAATCATTTTCCTTAAATTGTTTCTTCTTAGCTTCACATTTGCCATTCCTCCTTCTAAAATGGTCTAAAATATACCAAAATTTCATTTCTGAATCACTAACAGTCAACTGATATTTTCACCCTCTCCTTAGAAGGAGGGAAGTTTGCCAGATTCATTTTCAATATGTTGCTACTTTTGAGAATCTTTTTTCTCTCTCTTTCTCTTTGCCAAGAGAAAAAAAGGAGGTGAGAAAAGAAGGGATCACCAGACAAATCACTATAGGCATGTTTTTTTCTGAAACATCCCCTATTATTTTATGACATTTAAGTTTATAGGATGAAACATAATGTCTGACTCAGGAAGAACTGTGCATTATGGCTTAAATCTTTCAAAAATATAATTTAATATATTTGATATAATCCTCCTGGGCTTCCTTGGTGTTTCTAATGATAAAGAATCTGCCTGCCAATGAGAAGAGGCAAGAGACATGGGTTTGATTTCTGAGTTTGGAAGATCCTTTGGAAAAGGAAATGGCAACTGGCTCCAGTATTCTTGCCTGGAAAATTCCATGGACAGAGGAGCCTGGCAGGCTATGGTTCTTGGGGCCACAAAGAGTCAGACATGACTGAACAACTAATTGCACACACTTAATCCTACTTCAATCACTATTTATCACTTTGCTGGCTAGATAAAGAAATTCTAACATGTGTCTACCTATCAGCCAAGCAAGCAATGAAAATCAAGGGCTCTAGGAAAGAGTCTCACATGAAGATAATGACGCATGCAATATTTTGAACACTCATTTTTTTAAAGAGTATTTTATAGTGATTATCTTCTTTCTGGTCAGTTAGTGTGATTGTTCTAAGGACAGACTACTTTTGGAAGAAGCAAAGGAGGAAGAGGAGTAATCAATAAACTGGCACAACGGATAATTTAGAAAATATGAGCAGTGGGCCAGCAAAGAGACAAAATTGGGCAGTGTGGGGAGCAGGTGGGCAGGCATCTTGGCCATGTATGAAACAGGACATGAGTCATGCCTAAGGCTCGACAAAATTGACTACAAATAAAGAATTGTTGCTCAAGCCTAAGAAAAATAAACAGCAAAGGAAATATTTTAATACCACAAATCAAAGATCCCCCCAGATTTAAATATCAGCAACAGCAATACTGAGTTGGGTTTTCTAAGGTTCCTTCTGCAAAAATTGAGCTCCTTTTTAAGGTCACTCAATCATGTCTAACTCTATGCAACCCCTGGACCATTGCCTACAATGTTCCTCTGTTCATGGGATTCTCCAGACAAGAATAGTAGAGTGGGTTGCCATTTCCTTCTCCATGGGATCTTCCTAACCCAGAGAATGAACCCACATCTCCTGAATTGGCAGACTCTTTAACCCTGAGCCATCTGGGAAGTACCTTGAAAACACCTGGGAACACATAATGTTCATATAAGTATATAGAAATTTAGCTTCATGGTATTCTAGTGGGTGCTACGGGCATATTTTAGTTTTGTAGGTGAGAAAACAAGAGGGATTGTAGTTGAAATCACCATGATTGCAACAGTACTTTTCACTATTATGGCACACTCTGTGCTGAGCACTGTCTAAATTCTTTGTAATCATAATCTCATGTAATATTTCAAATAACCCCACTGAGTTGGTTATTATTCATTGCCATGGACAAAAGATGTTTGATATGGTTACAAACCTCACTTAGAGTCAATAACTTCTATGAGGGTATGGCCGGATTTGAACCTAGATCTCTAAGATCCTGAATCATACTGTTAACCACTAGGGAGAAGTGTTCCTATTCAATGCCTTACATGACGATGTATATTTGTGGTCATAGAGTGGACTGCAAGACACAATGCTAATGTTCAGTTAGCATTCTGGGAACCTATATTCAAGAAATAGAGCACCCCAGATTTTCCCAAAGCAGCTGCAACGTGCAGTGATGACCACACTGTGGAGAACAGGCTGTCACTCCCTTCATCAGCACAATGTGTCAGGGAAGATGAGTGGGGGCCGGCACAAGTGGTGGATGAAATGGAAGGGTGGTGAGTCATGCTCTCATCTTAACATCTAAAAATAATCGTAGCATATTAAAAGAACACATTTCCTCCCATAAAAATGAATATTTTTTTTAACCTATATGTCTGTAATTTTCCATTTCCAAACTGTATTCCATTGGCACTGAGATATAATCCCTCGAAAATATGAACTATCATCCCAAAAAGCCAGGGAGCCAATTTAAATTGTGGCACCTACACAGGCTATTGATAATGCAGACTGAGTGATCAGTTGGTTGCCAGGAATGTCCTTTGAAATAAATTTAAGAGAAATGGGCAGAGTTCGGAGGCCTTTAGACACAGTTAGTATCTTTTGCTCACAAATTCACTCACCAGAGGTCTTCAGGAGGTAAAATATTTTTGTCTAGCTCCATCAAAATCCACATCTAGGCCCTCACATTCATATGAAAAGAGAAGTAGACAGATTTTCCCATTCCTTGTAATCACAGCAATAAATCTGCCATTACTAAGGAGATCATGCCCTGGGTGGTTTTTGAAGGGGCACCAAAGGGACAAAGGCATATGCCTGGGAAGATAAAAATACATCTGAGATCTGCATAGTGAATCACTGGTTATTTTTAAAACTGAAACAGAATTGATCTGAAACTTAGTTATATATGCACTACAGACATGGAAGTCATCTTGAAATTTTTGCTGACATCTGTGGAATTGGACGGAAAGAAAGGAAGGAAGATCTATGTACCAGTTTGTCTCCCACAACTCGTGATAAGTAGTCAAAATTATACTGACCATGCCCGAAACAACTTAGAGTCAATAACTTCTATGAGGGTATGGCCGGATTTGAACCTAGATCTCTAAGATCCTGAATCATACTGTTAACCACTAGGAGAAGTGTTCCTATTCAATGCCTTACATGACGATGTATATTTGTGGTCATAGAGTGGACTGCAAGACACAATGCTAATGTTCAGTTAGCATTCTGGGAACCTATATTCAAGAAATAGAGCACCCCAGATTTTCCCAAAGCAGCTGCAACGTGCAGTGATGACCACACTGTGGAGAACAGGCTGTCACTCCCTTCATCAGCACAATGTGTCAGGGAAGATGAGTGGGGGCCGGCACAAGTGGTGGATGAAATGGAAGGGTGGTGAGTCATGCTCTCATCTTAACATCTAAAAATAATCGTAGCATATTAAAAGAACACATTTCCTCCCATAAAAATGAATATTTTTTTTAACCTATATGTCTGTAATTTTCCATTTCCAAACTGTATTCCATTGGCACTGAGATATAATCCCTCGAAAATATGAACTATCATCCCAAAAAGCCAGGGAGCCAATTTAAATTGTGGCACCTACACAGGCTATTGATAATGCAGACTGAGTGATCAGTTGGTTGCCAGGAATGTCCTTTGAAATAAATTTAAGAGAAATGGGCAGAGTTCGGAGGCCTTTAGACACAGTTAGTATCTTTTGCTCACAAATTCACTCACCAGAGGTCTTCAGGAGGTAAAATATTTTTGTCTAGCTCCATCAAAATCCACATCTAGGCCCTCACATTCATATGAAAAGAGAAGTAGACAGATTTTCCCATTCCTTGTAATCACAGCAATAAATCTGCCATTACTAAGGAGATCATGCCCTGGGTGGTTTTTGAAGGGGCACCAAAGGGACAAAGGCATATGCCTGGGAAGATAAAAATACATCTGAGATCTGCATAGTGAATCACTGGTTATTTTTAAAACTGAAACAGAATTGATCTGAAACTTAGTTATATATGCACTACAGACATGGAAGTCATCTTGAAATTTTTGCTGACATCTGTGGAATTGGACGGAAAGAAAGGAAGGAAGATCTATGTACCAGTTTGTCTCCCACAACTCGTGATAAGTAGTCAAAAATTATACTGACATGCTGACCAATTAAAGCCTCAAAATGTATAGTTTTACCTCTGACACATCACCATGTGGTAACTTTGTCAAAATAGCTGCTTGGGAAATGTTCAATCAATAAAAATGAAGGTATTTGAATATGTGGAAAATGTCAGCACCTCGGGGAACAGATAGTAGGGTGCAGATGTTTGTTAATTAAGTTTACAAAGGCAGTAAAATTAATGAAGCCAATATCTCATATATGTTGTTACTAAAGAAACAGCTATTTCCCCCATTCTGATTCAATCTATATACGTCCCACCCCCACAACAGCAGTCCAGTTTTGTGAATATTTGCTCCATCTATATACCTTGATTGATCTAAGGAGAATTCACCTAAAAGGCTATCAGGATTTCATCACTGCACTCAACTGGTGACTCAGTTTTTATAGACAGTTACTCTGAGTTATCAGATTTCCATTTCACTTCAGGAAAGCACACAGAGAAAGGTGAGTGAGGAGAGTTACAATCTAATTGCAAAGATGCAGTGGCTTCTAAGACATGCATTATTTTTTCATACAGGAAAATAGAAAAACAAAGAAATAACACCTCAGCCAAGGAATGACAGAAGCAGAGCATCTATTTATAATCACTGTGCAATACTACTGGGCTTCCCAGGTGGTGAAGAGGTAAAGGATGCACTTGCAATGCAGGAGACGTGGTTCTGACCCCTGGTTCAGGAAGATCTCCTGGAGAAAAGAATGGCCACCACTCCAGTATTCTTGCCTGGAGAATACTCATGGACAGAAGAGTCTGGTGGCCTATAGTCAAAAGAATGGCCACCACTCCAGTATTCTTGCCTGCCATTTCGAGATCATGCCCTGGGTGGTTTTGAAGCACCAAAGGGACAAAGGCATATGCCTGGGAAGATAAAATACATCTGAGATCTGCTTAGTGAATCACTGGTTATTTTTAAAACTGAAACAGAATTGATCTGAAACTTAGTTATATATGCACTACAGACATGGAAGTCATCTTGAAATTTTTGCTGACATCTGTGGAATTGGACGGAAAGAAAGGAAGGAAGATCTATGTACCAGTTTGTCTCCCACAACTCGTGATAAGTAGTCAAAAATTATACTGACATGCTGACCAATTAAAGCCTCAAAATGTATAGTTTTACCTCTGACACATCACCATGTGGTAACTTTGTCAAAATAGCTGCTTGGGAAATGTTCAATCAATAAAAATGAAGGTATTTGAATATGTGGAAAATGTCAGCACCTCGGGGAACAGATAGTAGGGTGCAGATGTTTGTTAATTAAGTTTACAAAGGCAGTAAAATTAATGAAGCCAATATCTCATATATGTTGTTACTAAAGAAACAGCTATTTCCCCCATTCTGATTCAATCTATATACGTCCCACCCCCACAACAGCAGTCCAGTTTTGTGAATATTTGCTCCATCTATATACCTTGATTGATCTAAGGAGAATTCACCTAAAAGGCTATCAGGATTTCATCACTGCACTCAACTGGTGACTCAGTTTTTATAGACAGTTACTCTGAGTTATCAGATTTCCATTTCACTTCAGGAAAGCACACAGAGAAAGGTGAGTGAGGAGAGTTACAATCTAATTGCAAAGATGCAGTGGCTTCTAAGACATGCATTATTTTTTCATACAGGAAAATAGAAAAACAAAGAAATAACACCTCAGCCAAGGAATGACAGAAGCAGAGCATCTATTTATAATCACTGTGCAATACTACTGGGCTTCCCAGGTGGTGAAGAGGTAAAGGATGCACTTGCAATGCAGGAGACGTGGTTCTGACCCCTGGTTCAGGAAGATCTCCTGGAGAAAAGAATGGCCACCACTCCAGTATTCTTGCCTGGAGAATACTCATGGACAGAAGAGTCTGGTGGCCTATAGTCAATGGGGTCGCAATGAGTGACTGATCATGCACACATGCTATACTACTATTGTCTAGTCACGCATCCAGATCAAATGTGTACCACACTGGGAGTACTGTGTCCATTTCGAGACATCAATTGTTATTTAAAACACTGGCCAATTTGAATACCCTCAAAAAGGAGACTAGGGTGGTAATAGACTGAAATCCATGTCTCATTACTAAGTCCAGTCATGATAACATGAAAAGCTATCTTAAGTGCAATGCAAAGTAAAAGATGTGAGAATACTTTAAAAAAATATCTATAATGTCATGTTCATGCTTATCATCATTATTCATAATTATTTTTAAATATTTTATAGATGGTTCATGTAGTTATATAGTTATCTTAATTTTAGTATTTTAGGTGAGACTATATAAGTGGTATTAATTTTTATTGGTTTTTATTTTTAGAAAACTAATCATAACACTGAGTATTTAAATTTTATGACTCAGTTCCACTTTGCTCTAAAACCTGGTTTTCTTCCTTCTTTCTTCAAATCTTTCCCTTCCATTCCAAGGCTGAGATCTTGTTACAATTTTCCATGAAGAAAAGTGGTAACACTACTCTATTCACCAAAGTCACATTTAGCTTGATATTATGGTGACATTGAGAAAAAGCAAATCATAAGAAAATATGCTTATAGCTACTGTTTTTGTTCAGCCACTAAGTCATGTCCAACTCTTTGAGACCCCATGGACTGAAGCACACCAGATTTTCTTGTCCTTCATTATCTCCTGGAATTTGTTCAAACCAATGTCCACTTAGCCAGTGATGCTATCCAACCATCTCATCCTGTGTTGCTCCCTTTTCCTCCTGCCCTCAGTCTTTCCCAGAATCAGAGTCTTTTCCAACGAGTTGGCTCTTCACATCAGGTGACCAGAATATTGGAGCTTCAGCTTCAGCATTAGTCCTGCTAACGAATATTCAGGGTTGATTTCCTTTTGGAAACCCTGATTTGGTTGATCTCACAGTTTGATCTCCTTTCTGACCAAGGGACTCTTTTCCAGCACCACAATTCAAAAGCATCAATTCTTTGGTGTTTAACTTTCTTTATGATCCAACTATACCATCTGTACATGACTATTGAAAAAATTATAACTTTGACCTTTGCTGCCCAAGTGATGTCTCTGATTTTGAATATGCTGTCTAGGTGTGTCATACAGCTTTCCTTCCAAGGGGTAAGTGTCTCAATTTCATGGCATTGTCCACAGTGATTTTGGAGCCCAAGAAGATAAAAATCTTTCACTCTTTCTACTTTTCCCCTTCTATTTGCCATAAACTAATGGGACCAGATGCCAGGATCTTAGTCTTTTCGAATTTTGAGTTTTAAGCCAGGTTTTTCACTCTTCTCTTTCACCCTCATTGGGAGGCTCTTAGTTCCTCTTTGCTTTCTGCCATTATAGTGGTATCATCTACTTAATATTTAATTTTTATAAGACAATCTCACTGATTCTTATTTTCAATCTTTTTACAATCCTTGGAATCAATAACTTTCTTCAAATTTTGGAAAACATTTAACTTCTGTAGTCAAATTTATATAACAAGGCATATACATTCATAAAAATCTCATTTCTTTTCATTCTGTTATTTTCCTTTCTCTACTACAAGTGACTATTTTCATTAGTTTTCTGCTTCATTCAGCCACTGTGTCTTTTAGGAAAAAACAAATGCTTTTTTTTGTGTGTGTATATATATATATACATAGACACATATCAACTGATACATATACATACATATCCATATTTCCCCTTTCTTATACAATAGATAGCATATTAAATGACAAACCATTCTGGCAATTATTCCATATCAGAGTTCACATATTCTTTCTTGTTACTTTTGCAGCTAATTACTGCCCCAATGTGTGGATAGAGCATAGTCCATTCAAAAACACCCCTTACTGTTAGGCCCATGTGTTGCTGCCAGTCTTTCACTGTAGTCGAGAGTACTTCCTCAATTTGCCCCATCCTATCCCTCTCCACCTGGGTCCACAAGTCCATTCTCACTGTTTTTGTCGAGCTATTCAGGGTTGAATTTCCTTTTGGAAACCCTGATTTGGTTGATCTCACAGTTTGATCTCCTTTCTGACCAAGGGACTCTTTTCCAGCACCACAATTCAAAAGCATCAATTCTTTGGTGTTTAACTTTCTTTATGATCCAACTATACCATCTGTACATGACTATTGAAAAAATTATAACTTTGACCTTTGCTGCCCAAGTGATGTCTCTGATTTTGAATATGCTGTCTAGGTGTGTCATACAGCTTTCCTTCCAAGGGGTAAGTGTCTCAATTTCATGGCATTGTCCACAGTGATTTTGGAGCCCAAGAAGATAAAAATCTTTCACTCTTTCTACTTTTCCCCTTCTATTTGCCATAAACTAATGGGACCAGATGCCAGGATCTTAGTCTTTTCGAATTTTGAGTTTTAAGCCAGGTTTTTCACTCTTCTCTTTCACCCTCATTGGGAGGCTCTTAGTTCCTCTTTGCTTTCTGCCATTATAGTGGTATCATCTACTTAATATTTAATTTTTATAAGACAATCTCACTGATTCTTATTTTCAATCTTTTTACAATCCTTGGAATCAATAACTTTCTTCAAATTTTGGAAAACATTTAACTTCTGTAGTCAAATTTATATAACAAGGCATATACATTCATAAAAATCTCATTTCTTTTCATTCTGTTATTTTCCTTTCTCTACTACAAGTGACTATTTTCATTAGTTTTCTGCTTCATTCAGCCACTGTGTCTTTTAGGAAAAAACAAATGCTTTTTTTTGTGTGTGTATATATATATATACATAGACACATATCAACTGATACATATACATACATATCCATATTTCCCCTTTCTTATACAATAGATAGCATATTAAATGACAAACCATTCTGGCAATTATTCCATATCAGAGTTCACATATTCTTTCTTGTTACTTTTGCAGCTAATTACTGCCCCAATGTGTGGATAGAGCATAGTCCATTCAAAAACACCCCTTACTGTTAGGCCCATGTGTTGCTGCCAGTCTTTCACTGTAGTCGAGAGTACTTCCTCAATTTGCCCCATCCTATCCCTCTCCACCTGGGTCCACAAGTCCATTCTCTATGTCTGTGTCTCTATTCCTGCCTTTCAGATAGGCTGACATGTATACACTACTATGTGTAAAATAGCCAGCCAGTGGGAAGCTGTTGCATAGTACCCAGAACTCAATTCAGTGTTCTGTGATGACCTAAAGGGCTGGGATGACAGTGGTGGGAAGAACGCTCAAGAGTGAGAGAATGTATGGATACATAGAGCTGATTCACATTGTTGTACAGCAGAAACTAATACAACATTGTAAACCAACTATACATGTTGGTATTCAGACATATCTGACTCGTCGTGACCCCATTGGCTGTAGCTTGTCATGCTCTTCTGTCCATAGAATTTTCTAGGCAAGAATACTGGAGTGGATTGCCATTTCCTACTCCAGGGGATCTTCCTGTCCCAGGAACTGAAACAGCATCTCTTGGGTCTCTGGCCTTAGCAGGCAGATTCCTTACCACTGTGCCGCCTGGGAAGTCCATACCAGTTCCCCTCCCCCACAGAAAAAATAAGAAATAGAGTAGCTATTTGTAAGTGACTTGCCTTTATCACTCTGTTTTATTTTTCTTGATGCCTGGATCGTTCCAACAGTTATTGTGCTCACAAACTTGCTTATTTCCTGGCATATAGACATCAGGAAGACAGACATTTTGTTGTTTTGCAATATTTGCATTACCAAGAATAGTGCCTGGCATTTGGCAGAGACTCCTTTGTTGAATGAATGCTTCTGTTTGGCCCCTTGAAAACACCCTGATGTGGTTAATGATTTTTGAAAAGGAAGATGAAGAACCAGCCCTTATTATATAAAGAGATAAGCTACAAAGTTGGTGGTTCTCTGTTTCATTAGTAGAAGGGGGATCTTCGGCCTGACATAACTTAGCAACAAGCTAGGCCAGACAGTGGTTGCAGTGGGAGCAAGAGACCACTCAAAGAATCTTAGAAGCAAAGTATCTTAATCATTCAGAGTTGGGGGTTTGATTCTAATTCTATTATTTACTAGCGTATGACCTTGGACAGATAAGTTAACTTCCCTGACCTGTGGATTCCCATCTATAAAACTGTAACAATAACTCCCTCATAGAGCTGTTGTAAGGATAAAATAGGATAATCTATAGAAAGGGCTTAAAGTAGTCTTTGGCATAGCATATGATATCAATGATTATTAACCATCACTGCCATTATTATTAGAGGAAAACAATATTTAAGTCTCACTAGAATCTGGATAAACACACTGAGAACATTATACTGTGCTGTTGCTGAGGATACAGGGCTAGAATATAACTAGACATTGACTCGACATTTAGAGAACAAATATGAATCACAGAGCTATTAAGCTCTACAGATAAAGAAGCCAAATCTCAAAATGAGACCTGTCCCCAATGTGCTAGCCTTGAGTTCTTTAAGACAGCAGAACAGCAATAACGCTATTCACCTTATTTGTCAGACATGACATGCTAGATGCTTACAATGCAGTATTTCATGCTATCTAAGGATATTTAAAAATTACTTTCCAAATCCTTACCGGCCTTAGCAGGCAGATTCCTTACCACTGTGCCGCCTGGGAAGTCCATACCAGTTCCCCTCCCCCACAGAAAAAATAAGAAATAGAGTAGCTATTTGTAAGTGACTTGCCTTTATCACTCTGTTTTATTTTTCTTGATGCCTGGATCGTTCCAACAGTTATTGTGCTCACAAACTTGCTTATTTCCTGGCATATAGACATCAGGAAGACAGACATTTTGTTGTTTTGCAATATTTGCATTACCAAGAATAGTGCCTGGCATTTGGCAGAGACTCCTTTGTTGAATGAATGCTTCTGTTTGGCCCCTTGAAAACACCCTGATGTGGTTAATGATTTTTGAAAAGGAAGATGAAGAACCAGCCCTTATTATATAAAGAGATAAGCTACAAAGTTGGTGGTTCTCTGTTTCATTAGTAGAAGGGGGATCTTCGGCCTGACATAACTTAGCAACAAGCTAGGCCAGACAGTGGTTGCAGTGGGAGCAAGAGACCACTCAAAGAATCTTAGAAGCAAAGTATCTTAATCATTCAGAGTTGGGGGTTTGATTCTAATTCTATTATTTACTAGCGTATGACCTTGGACAGATAAGTTAACTTCCCTGACCTGTGGATTCCCATCTATAAAACTGTAACAATAACTCCCTCATAGAGCTGTTGTAAGGATAAAATAGGATAATCTATAGAAAGGGCTTAAAGTAGTCTTTGGCATAGCATATGATATCAATGATTATTAACCATCACTGCCATTATTATTAGAGGAAAACAATATTTAAGTCTCACTAGAATCTGGATAAACACACTGAGAACATTATACTGTGCTGTTGCTGAGGATACAGGGCTAGAATATAACTAGACATTGACTCGACATTTAGAGAACAAATATGAATCACAGAGCTATTAAGCTCTACAGATAAAGAAGCCAAATCTCAAAATGAGACCTGTCCCCAATGTGCTAGCCTTGAGTTCTTTAAGACAGCAGAACAGCAATAACGCTATTCACCTTATTTGTCAGACATGACATGCTAGATGCTTACAATGCAGTATTTCATGCTATCTAAGGATATTTAAAAATTACTTTCCAAATACCAGTGCTATTTGAAAGAGAGAACCCTGGTTAAGTCATTTATGTTACTAAGACCAAAATTTGATTTTCCCCCAAACCTGGCTAAATTACAGTCACATAAGTATATCTTCAGGGAAAATAAATGAGCAATTGTAAATTTTGATATGCAATCCAAGGAGAGTAGGATCTGGAAAGTCTGCATAATGACTGCTGTTTTGGAGGCTAGGTTCTCAGGAGGACCATACTGGAGAGGCCCAAGTAACTGTATGAACTGGGAAACAGTAAGATTTAAACAGGCCCTCAAGCATGCTGGCATGGAACAGGGTGCCCACTAAAAGAGGTTGCAGATACCCACTTTACAGTTCTGTCCCCAGAGAGGTCACCACAGCCGCATGTAAATACCCTGCACTTGGGAGGCCTGTTCCCACTGGTGTCCCCTAATACACTCTTCTAAAAACAGCAGAGCACAGGATGAAAGGGATTCTGTGTCTGCAATGTTTATATGGAATCTACTAAAGCTGCAATGCTTGATTCATATTTAATCACCAGATAAAAGTCAGTCTTGTAACTTCCAAAAGCTAGACAATGCCCCCAGTGAAAAAATTTAATGAGACTCACTTTTTACTTTTACTAGGGGGACAAATGATTTTTAAATGTATATATGCATAGTGGCCTCTGAGTGAAAATCTTGAGACCCACTGCTCTGATTACAAGAGGCAACCCTTCTCAAATACAGGGTTTGATGAATAATGCATCATCAATGAGGGGGAGGTAGTAAGAAAATGCAGACAACAGTTAAGGAATCAGGGAATAAAGGAAGAACAGAGAGAAAATGAGCTTTATTGTTCCGATTGTAGGAAGAGATTCTGTTGCTCTTCTGTGAATCTGTTACGACTGCAGTTACAACTGCAGAGTCCTCGTGGCTTTTAAAAAACATTTTATTTAACACTGTATGTTCAAATACTTAATTAAATGTTTACTAGTAAACAGATGTCAGATGCTTAGAAATCACACTTAATGTAATTAAAATACATATACTGTATGCTCAGACAAATGAGCCTTGGCTTTGAGAATTCTTTAGATACTCATCAAAATCCATTTTTAGCATTGAGGCATACTTTTTAAAGTTGTCTCTTTGTAGCGAGAAACTACTTCCACTTTTTAATGTCTCCCTAAGAAAGAGATGAGTAATTAGGGGGAACTGAAAAGCACAGTAAGGACCATGGAAATGCAGATTTCATCTGTATTTACGATTAATGTTCTATCTATAACCAGATGTCTTTCCTGGCATTTCCTGTGTAATGTTACTAGGACTTCCCCTTGCAGTCACTACAAGAGGGAGTGTTACTTATCACCTTTAAATTTCTTGTATTATTATATGACTGTGTATTTGTGCAAATGCTAACCCCTCAATATACCAAAAAAGCAATATTATATAAAACATGGACATTATATTAAGAATAAAATGAGTCATCCTTATATTGGGCTATATATTGTTATTTATGTCTTCCTGTCCTTCAATTATTCAAGAAATGCGGGAATAGATTCTTTATGTAAAAAAACAGAACAAATTCCAATAGGAAAAAAAAGCATAGGTCCTGAATTTTTCTCTCTTCTTAATTCCTTCCCCAGAACCTCCCCGTATTTGTTTTGTTGTGTATTTCTCTAGACCTTTGCCTTTATTTTTACAAAAACAAACCAAACACATAAATGCACATACAATCTGTACCTCCCTGGCAATCCAGTGTTTAAGACTCTGAGCTTCCAATACAGGGCACAGGTTTGATCCCTGGTTAGGAATTAAGATCCCGCATGCCACACAGTGTGGCAAAAAATAAAAAGCACATACAATCTAGTATATTGATGTCTAGGACAGACTCTAAAAATTCTTAAGAATATACTGGGTCTTAGGGTGTAGAGCAATCCTCAAACCTCAGACAAGCTCTTGAGACCTAGAATCCGTCCTCCAGTGATTAGGAATTTGTAACTCACCGCCAGCCGCTTCAGCAGAGTTCTACCCGCAAGCGAAAAGCTGCTAGTAAATAGGAAAAGCCCTAATGGCAACATTCCAACCTTATCTGCTTACTTTCCTAAGAGCAAATTAGCTTAATTCTTGACCAGAGTAACCTGCTCCGGTCTAGCTCAAGTTGTAGGCTCACATAGAAGCCAGGAGCAGCGTTTTTCCTTTAATTTTTTAGGATTGTAAGTAGAAGCAGAAGTAAAGTATATGCAGCTGTGTCTGAGGTTTTCCCTTTAAAAGGGGGAGAGTAAATTGGGCGGAAGCTCCCTCACAGAACTCAGTTGCATCTGAGGTGAAGTTGAAGCTTCCAGCTCTGGGGTAAGATCTTTCTCTCTGCATTTCGATTGAGTTCTGTTTAATTCTGATTAATTCTGATTATTTGTGCTTGCCTAATAAACCCACTCTTGGTTTAACAATACTTGAGACCACAATACTTTATTGTCGAGGTCTGAGGCTCACACCCTGAGGGGACCACGCCGTGTTCGCGAAAAGGTCTCTGAGCTATTCAATATAGTATCTCTTAGTGAGAGCTAGTGAGAATAGTAATCAGAGTAAGCTCCGACACGGCGCCCGCGACACTGATAGCTTATTTTCTTCAATAGATGAATCAAGTCCAATTAGATATAATACTATCTTGTGCTTTACTACCATTGCTTCCTAATATGACTTAGAATATTTTTATATCACTACACATAATATCTACTCTATTTTTGGAGACACACAATGCAAATGAGTTTGTATCTCTACTCATGAATCGATGAATTTAGATTATTTACAATTTTTCCTATTAGTGAAAATCCATACATATGGCCCACTGTGGGCACATGCATAATTTTACAAATAAGGCACACTGAAACATAATCACTGGGTCAAAGACAACGCTCATTTAAATTATAGATAGGCATCATATTTGCCTCCCAAAAGGGTGGTACACACTTATTTTCCCACATATTAGCTAACAATTGATGTTGGTAATCTTTTTTTTTTTTTCTGTAATGTAGATACCTATGGTAAGTTTTATTTTATTTTGGCAAATATATTCTCAGTGTATGACTTGCCTTTCATTATTTTTTATACTGTAGCAAGTTTCAAATTGGTGAAGCAAAGTTATCTTTCTTTATGCAATTTACAAATTCCCTAGGAAGGCATTTATTCCAAGATTATAGCTATACTTCTCTGCATTTTGATAACACTTTTTATTGATATATATCATATATACAAAACTAAAATTATTAAATATACTGTTCCATAAATGTTCACAAAGTGGACATGACCATGTAACCACAACCCAAGTTGTATTTTTGATAAAACAATTCCTTAATTCTACTTGGTTATCTTTAGATTCTTTGGGGATATTTTAATGTGTACAATTAAGTCTATGACTGAACCAGCTTATTCATTCCTTGCCATTCTGTGTTTGTTTTATTTATTTCTTGCCTTATTTCACTAATAAGGCTATGTACTACAATGTACAACATGAAGGATAGCAATGGACATCTCCTTTCTCCTGCCTGAATTTAGGAGATAAGTTTTTAGTATCATTTCATCAAGTAAGACATCTGCAGAAACATACTCAGTATTAGATGGAGAAACTCCTTTTATTGTTAGTTTTCTATTTTTCAAAAGTATAAATTCATGATTTTTTTGCTTAAGTGCTTATTTGAAATTATTATTTTCCTTACTAATATTAATGTGTCATTCCACTATATTAATTTTCAAACATTAAATGAACCTTACATTCATGGGATCAATACAACTTTGTCTTAATACAACATCCCTCTGAACTTTAAAAAATATATTTCACTGGAATTTTCAAGTATCTTGTTTAGAAATTTTTTATTTTTTTGTGTTTAATAGGGACTATGATGTTCTTTCTTGCAATGCTATTAGTGAAAATCCATACATATGGCCCACTGTGGGCACATGCATAATTTTACAAATAAGGCACACTGAAACATAATCACTGGGTCAAAGACAACGCTCATTTAAATTATAGATAGGCATCATATTTGCCTCCCAAAAGGGTGGTACACACTTATTTTCCCACATATTAGCTAACAATTGATGTTGGTAATCTTTTTTTTTTTTTCTGTAATGTAGATACCTATGGTAAGTTTTATTTTATTTTGGCAAATATATTCTCAGTGTATGACTTGCCTTTCATTATTTTTTATACTGTAGCAAGTTTCAAATTGGTGAAGCAAAGTTATCTTTCTTTATGCAATTTACAAATTCCCTAGGAAGGCATTTATTCCAAGATTATAGCTATACTTCTCTGCATTTTGATAACACTTTTTATTGATATATATCATATATACAAAACTAAAATTATTAAATATACTGTTCCATAAATGTTCACAAAGTGGACATGACCATGTAACCACAACCCAAGTTGTATTTTTGATAAAACAATTCCTTAATTCTACTTGGTTATCTTTAGATTCTTTGGGGATATTTTAATGTGTACAATTAAGTCTATGACTGAACCAGCTTATTCATTCCTTGCCATTCTGTGTTTGTTTTATTTATTTCTTGCCTTATTTCACTAATAAGGCTATGTACTACAATGTACAACATGAAGGATAGCAATGGACATCTCCTTTCTCCTGCCTGAATTTAGGAGATAAGTTTTTAGTATCATTTCATCAAGTAAGACATCTGCAGAAACATACTCAGTATTAGATGGAGAAACTCCTTTTATTGTTAGTTTTCTATTTTTCAAAAGTATAAATTCATGATTTTTTTGCTTAAGTGCTTATTTGAAATTATTATTTTCCTTACTAATATTAATGTGTCATTCCACTATATTAATTTTCAAACATTAAATGAACCTTACATTCATGGGATCAATACAACTTTGTCTTAATACAACATCCCTCTGAACTTTAAAAAATATATTTCACTGGAATTTTCAAGTATCTTGTTTAGAAATTTTTTATTTTTTTGTGTTTAATAGGGACTATGATGTTCTTTCTTGCAATGCTATTGTCAGGTTTTGTATCAATATTATGATGGCCTCATGAGATTGTTCTCAATTTTTTTTTATTTTAGAAAAAAACTTATGTATGATTGTTTTTCTCTACTGGGTAACATAAGATTGGAATTTTACTTTTAGGAAGGTTTTAAGTTACAGATTGCATTTCTTTAGCAAATAATAGTAATATTCAGATATTCTCTTTCTTCCTTTGTCAGTTTTAGCAGGCTTTATTCTACCAGACATTCTCGTTTCCCCTAAATTTGAAAAATTATGCTCATAAAATTGTTTATAATAAATTTTTAAAAATTTTCTGTGTGATGTATAATGTTTTTTGTCATTTTTGATATAGTTTTATCAGGTCAGGTTTGATCAGACTTACCAGGAGGTTAACCTTTCTGTTATGTCACTTTCCAGTGTTGAGCAGTACTACCTCTCTAATTAAATATTATAACCTGTTATTTAACAAATATATCTGTCTATCTACATACTTAGCTATATGTCCATCCATCCACCATCAATCTAGATTTTAATCCATTTGTGCAAACTGAGAGACTTTAAAATCTCAAGTCTATCACTTGTGGAAAGTTTTCTTGAATAAATTGTTAGTTAACATCCTCTCTTCTCATTTATACTTTTCTCACTTAGAACTATTTTCAGTTAAGTATTTCATCCCCTAAATTATTGTCTCCTTTTGTTATATTATGTCTTATTTCTAATTATCTAACACTGCCCCTTGACTTTTGATTGAAAAAGTCAATCTTAAAGGAAATCAATCCTGAATACTCATTAGAAGGACCGATGCTGAAACTGAAGTGCCAATATTTTGGTCAACTTATACAAAGATCCAACTCACTGGAAAAGCCCCTGATGCTGGGAAAGAATGAGGGCAGAAAGTGAAGAGGGTGTCAGACAATGAGATGGCTGGATGGCATCACTGGTGCAATGGAAATGAACTTGGGCAAACTCCAGGAGATGGTGAGAGACAAGGATGCTTGGCCTGCTGCAGTCTATAGGGTCATGAAGAGTCAGACATGACTGGATGACTGAACAATATCAATACTGCCAAGTCAGGGTCTTAGCAGGAAATAGGTATCCAATTAGGATATTTCAAGGAGATGCTAATATAGAAAATATTTAAAACAAGAAGTGCCGCACCCTAGGATAATAACAGTCAAACTATTACCATTTTTAAGCCCAAGGGATCAAACAAGGAATGACTTATTTAAAAAGTCTTTTCTTTGTTGAATTCTAAAGGCCTTTTTATTTTTTGCTATTTTAAAACTCAATGGTACATCTTTTCAGACTCCATGAATATTTCAACTAATACTGTTTTAGGACATATTACGAAATTCCACAATAAATTTACTTGTCTTCTCCAACCTGTGACAACTCCTCATTTTTTCCCTTGTCTTTCACAATCCTGACAACTTTGAGGGTTTGTTCAGTTATTCTGAGGACTATCTCTCAATCAGAGGACTTGTTTGATCTTTCTCATTACTGGACTGAAGCTACACATTTTTTGGAACGGTAACACAAAAATGATTATTTTTCCTCCAGTACATAGCAAGGACCACAAAATGCCAATATATCATTTTACAAGTGACAGCAACATTGATTACTTCATTAAGATGCTGTCTATCAGGCTTCTCTACTGTAAAACAATTCTTTTTCCTTTTATAATTAATAGATATCCTGAAGGAGATACTTTGAGTCTATTCAAATATCCCTATCTCTACTCACACTTATGCTTCCTAATGTTATATTCCTTTGGTAGATCTTGACTGACAATTATTACTGTACAGTTTTAATGAGATTTTCTATTTTCCTCATTCCACTACATCTTTTAATTGGATTTCATTTTTAAGATATCTATCTCTTACCTCCAATTATATTTAGTCAATTATTTATTTATATCAGCACAAAACTATGGATTTTTTATATTCTATGAGTTATAATCCAATATTCTGTTGCCAGTTTCATTCCTCCAATTATTTCAGCTTAGTCATTGGGAAAAATAAGAGATCTTTGGACACTGTGAGAGCTTTCTGACTTGTTCCACAACAATATCCAAAGGGTAAAAAAGAATCTAGTTTTGAGGAAAATTTTCATTATACCTAAAATTTTATGCCATTCTATAGTCATTAGTGTATGAGATAAAAGGAAATATGTGCTATAAAGTTCTCAAAATGTATATCACCTAAGGTCATTTTCTAAATGTATTACTCAGGTATTCTGAAAAGAACTGCCATAATGAACTTAAGCAATTTAAGTTTCTTGACTGAACAATATCAATACTGCCAAGTCAGGGTCTTAGCAGGAAATAGTACAATTTAGGTACAAGGAGATGCTAATATAGAAAATATTTAAAACAAGAAGTGCCGCACCCTAGGATAATAACAGTCAAACTATTACCATTTTTAAGCCCAAGGGATCAAACAAGGAATGACTTATTTAAAAAGTCTTTTCTTTGTTGAATTCTAAAGGCCTTTTTATTTTTTGCTATTTTAAAACTCAATGGTACATCTTTTCAGACTCCATGAATATTTCAACTAATACTGTTTTAGGACATATTACGAAATTCCACAATAAATTTACTTGTCTTCTCCAACCTGTGACAACTCCTCATTTTTTCCCTTGTCTTTCACAATCCTGACAACTTTGAGGGTTTGTTCAGTTATTCTGAGGACTATCTCTCAATCAGAGGACTTGTTTGATCTTTCTCATTACTGGACTGAAGCTACACATTTTTTGGAACGGTAACACAAAAATGATTATTTTTCCTCCAGTACATAGCAAGGACCACAAAATGCCAATATATCATTTTACAAGTGACAGCAACATTGATTACTTCATTAAGATGCTGTCTATCAGGCTTCTCTACTGTAAAACAATTCTTTTTCCTTTTATAATTAATAGATATCCTGAAGGAGATACTTTGAGTCTATTCAAATATCCCTATCTCTACTCACACTTATGCTTCCTAATGTTATATTCCTTTGGTAGATCTTGACTGACAATTATTACTGTACAGTTTTAATGAGATTTTCTATTTTCCTCATTCCACTACATCTTTTAATTGGATTTCATTTTTAAGATATCTATCTCTTACCTCCAATTATATTTAGTCAATTATTTATTTATATCAGCACAAAACTATGGATTTTTTTTATATTCTATGAGTTATAATCCAATATTCTGTTGCCAGTTTCATTCCTCCAATTATTTCAGCTTAGTCATTGGGAAAAATAAGAGATCTTTGGACACTGTGAGAGCTTTCTGACTTGTTCCACAACAATATCCAAAGGGTAAAAAAGAATCTAGTTTTGAGGAAAATTTTCATTATACCTAAAATTTTATGCCATTCTATAGTCATTAGTGTATGAGATAAAAGGAAATATGTGCTATAAAGTTCTCAAAATGTATATCACCTAAGGTCATTTTCTAAATGTATTACTCAGGTATTCTGAAAAGAACTGCCATAATGAACTTAAGCATGAGTTTGTCATAGTTGTTGGTCAAGAATAGGAGTGAACACTGAATAGGCTAACATGATAAAAGGAATAAATAATCATTTACAAGGCAGTGGCAATTTGCAGCTGAAAGATAAATAATCTGCATAATTCCAAATTTGCAAAAAAGTATAGATCTGGTTGGGAACAAATAATTTAAAAATACCAAGAGGAGAATATCAAGATGGTGGAGTGGGAAGACCTGGAGCTCACCTCTCTCCATGAACACATCAAAAATACATGTAAATGTAGAACAATTCTGACTAAAACTAATTGAAAACTGGCAGGAAGACTCCTGTGCAACTAAGGCTGTAAGAAAGACACATGTAATCAAGTAGGAAAGAAAGAAAAGTGATCAGGTCAAGTTCTGTGCTCCTGGGGAAAAACTCAGGAAATGGGAAATTATACAGGCAGACACACACATTGGGGAGTGAATAGGTAGAGCCAAAGATGGAGCTTTCCAATCCTGGGATCCTATACTGAGGGGACAACCTGCTTTGGCTGGTTGGAGGACAATTGGGCCAAAGAGAAGGGCTAAGGAAAGCAGGACATCAGCACACTGGCTAGCCCCTGAGGTAGGACAGAGAAAGACTGCCTCGCTGCCCCAGCTAAAGTGTATCAGCCCAAGCCGAGTGGACACTCCAACCTGCTCACTCTACACCACGACAGACCACTGGATCTGAGGTGGCCAGGGCCAGGGAAAAGACTAGATCACTGGAAGCAGATGCATCCTGGTCCCAGGGTGGAACCTGGGTTGGATGATAGTATCTATTGTTGATGCTTACTCAAGCAATGCCCAAGAAGATATCCAGATTTCAGACAGACCCTGTTCTACCTCATGTCACCCCTGTAAATGTAGAGAGATCACAAAAGCCCTGCCTGCTCCGCAGAGCAGCTCTATAATAGCGTGGGAGCAGCAAAGAGTAGGGAGAGTGATCACCTTTGAGAGACAAACGAGACTTGCCCATGAGGCATGGTGAAGAGCTCTGCCCTAGCAGCTGCCAATTTCCTGTGACCACTTTGCTGTGTGCCCTAGCCTTAGCTGAGCAAACTCTCTGTTCCTGTTCAATTTATGTTACAGCGCAGTACTGGCCCTGGAATACTTAAAACCAAAAGAAAGACTCTCTATTCAATGATGTAACAGACAGATGACTTGGTTGACCGTACCCAGGTGGAGCCTGGATGGGGAGACAGCAGGCATTGTTTGGCACTTACTGAAGCAGCACCTCAGAAACCACTGAGATCTCTAATGGTAGCTGTTCCACAACAGCTAATGTTCTGATACACACTGAGGGTCTACATGAGTCTCACCAGCCCTGTGGAATGGTCCAAAAATAGGGAAGGGTCAGTGGAGACAGTGGGGAGTGATGAACTGTAAGAGATACAGGGAGCTGGTAAAGTTCTATGCTGAGTACATCATGCAAAATGCTGGAGTGAATGAATCACAAGCTGGAATCAAGACTGATAGGAGAAATATCAATAGCCTCAGCTATGCAGGTGATACCATCATAATGGCAGAAATTGAACAGGAACTAAATTGGGATTCCTGGAGCTTTCCAATCCTGGGATCCTATACTGAGGGGACAACCTGCTTTGGCTGGTTGGAGGACAATTGGGCCAAAGAGAAGGGCTAAGGAAAGCAGGACATCAGCACACTGGCTAGCCCCTGAGGTAGGACAGAGAAAGACTGCCTCGCTGCCCCAGCTAAAGTGTATCAGCCCAAGCCGAGTGGACACTCCAACCTGCTCACTCTACACCACGACAGACCACTGGATCTGAGGTGGCCAGGGCCAGGGAAAAGACTAGATCACTGGAAGCAGATGCATCCTGGTCCCAGGGTGGAACCTGGGTTGGATGATAGTATCTATTGTTGATGCTTACTCAAGCAATGCCCAAGAAGATATCCAGATTTCAGACAGACCCTGTTCTACCTCATGTCACCCCTGTAAATGTAGAGAGATCACAAAAGCCCTGCCTGCTCCGCAGAGCAGCTCTATAATAGCGTGGGAGCAGCAAAGAGTAGGGAGAGTGATCACCTTTGAGAGACAAACGAGACTTGCCCATGAGGCATGGTGAAGAGCTCTGCCCTAGCAGCTGCCAATTTCCTGTGACCACTTTGCTGTGTGCCCTAGCCTTAGCTGAGCAAACTCTCTGTTCCTGTTCAATTTATGTTACAGCGCAGTACTGGCCCTGGAATACTTAAAACCAAAAGAAAGACTCTCTATTCAATGATGTAACAGACAGATGACTTGGTTGACCGTACCCAGGTGGAGCCTGGATGGGGAGACAGCAGGCATTGTTTGGCACTTACTGAAGCAGCACCTCAGAAACCACTGAGATCTCTAATGGTAGCTGTTCCACAACAGCTAATGTTCTGATACACACTGAGGGTCTACATGAGTCTCACCAGCCCTGTGGAATGGTCCAAAAATAGGGAAGGGTCAGTGGAGACAGTGGGGAGTGATGAACTGTAAGAGATACAGGGAGCTGGTAAAGTTCTATGCTGAGTACATCATGCAAAATGCTGGAGTGAATGAATCACAAGCTGGAATCAAGACTGATAGGAGAAATATCAATAGCCTCAGCTATGCAGGTGATACCATCATAATGGCAGAAATTGAACAGGAACTAAACAGCCTCTTGATGAAGGTGAAAGAAGAGAATGAAAAACCTGACTTAAAACTCAACATTCAAAAAACGAAGATCACGGAATCCATTCCCATCACTTGATGGCAAATAGATGCGGGAAAAGTGGAAACAGTGATACAGTTTATTTTCTTAGGCTCCAAAATTAATATGGATCATGACTACAACCATGAAATGAAAAGACATTTGCTGTTTGAAAGTAAAGCTATGACAAACCTAGACAGCATAGCCAAAAGCAGAGACATCACTCTGCCAACAAAGGTGCATATAGTCAAAGCTATGTTTTCTCTAGCAGTCATACAGATGTGAGAGCTGGATCATAAAGAAGGCTGAGCACTGACGATTTGATGCTTTTGAACTCTGGTTCCGGGGAAGACTCTTGAGAGTCCCATGAACAACAAGGAGATCAAATTAGTCAATTCTAAGGGAAATCAACCCTGAATATTCATTGGAAGGGATGATGCTGAAATTTAAGCTCCAATACCTTGGCTGCCTGATGTAAGTAGCCAACACATTGGAAAATATCCTAATGTTAGGAAAGATTGAAGGCAGGAAGAGAAGGGCGTGACAGAGAATAAGACAGTTGGATCACATCACTGACTGAGTTTAAGAAAACTCCAGGAGATAATGAAGGACAGGAAAACCTGGTATGATACAGAAAATGGGGTTTCAAAGAATCAGACATGATTTAGAGACTCAATAAAAGGGCAAGGAAATGCGAACCTGGATGGGGAGACAGCAGGCATTGTTTGGCACTTACTGAAGCAGCACCTCAGAAACCACTGAGATCTCTAATGGTAGCTGTTCCACAACAGCTAATGTTCTGATACACACTGAGGGTCTACATGAGTCTCACCAGCCCTGTGGAATGGTCCAAAAATAGGGAAGGGTCAGTGGAGACAGTGGGGAGTGATGAACTGTAAGAGATACAGGGAGCTGGTAAAGTTCTATGCTGAGTACATCATGCAAAATGCTGGAGTGAATGAATCACAAGCTGGAATCAAGACTGATAGGAGAAATATCAATAGCCTCAGCTATGCAGGTGATACCATCATAATGGCAGAAATTGAACAGGAACTAAACAGCCTCTTGATGAAGGTGAAAGAAGAGAATGAAAAACCTGACTTAAAACTCAACATTCAAAAAACGAAGATCACGGAATCCATTCCCATCACTTGATGGCAAATAGATGCGGGAAAAGTGGAAACAGTGATACAGTTTATTTTCTTAGGCTCCAAAATTAATATGGATCATGACTACAACCATGAAATGAAAAGACATTTGCTGTTTGAAAGTAAAGCTATGACAAACCTAGACAGCATAGCCAAAAGCAGAGACATCACTCTGCCAACAAAGGTGCATATAGTCAAAGCTATGTTTTCTCTAGCAGTCATACAGATGTGAGAGCTGGATCATAAAGAAGGCTGAGCACTGACGATTTGATGCTTTTGAACTCTGGTTCCGGGGAAGACTCTTGAGAGTCCCATGAACAACAAGGAGATCAAATTAGTCAATTCTAAGGGAAATCAACCCTGAATATTCATTGGAAGGGATGATGCTGAAATTTAAGCTCCAATACCTTGGCTGCCTGATGTAAGTAGCCAACACATTGGAAAATATCCTAATGTTAGGAAAGATTGAAGGCAGGAAGAGAAGGGCGTGACAGAGAATAAGACAGTTGGATCACATCACTGACTGAGTTTAAGAAAACTCCAGGAGATAATGAAGGACAGGAAAACCTGGTATGATACAGAAAATGGGGTTTCAAAGAATCAGACATGATTTAGAGACTCAACAATGGACAACAGCCAGAGGCTGCATCTGAGTGGAACTGCAGAAACCTGCACAGACAGTGTACTGAACCCCTATCTGTGGATGCGCCCCAGTTTCCTCCTGGGCCAAAGGTCCTGGCATGGGGAGGTGGAAACATTGTCATTTAAAGGGAACAGAGACTGCTCAAGGATCACCCTGCAGGCTTCTCCTCCAGGAATTTGGGATAAGACCTTGTCCCTGGCAGGGTGGTAACAACCACTGAGCAGCGAGGAAGTCTCGCCTCACACTTGGCTACATCACTAGCCATTCCATCTATAGCCTCACATGCTGTCAAGGTGATAGCAGCTGGCACACCTTGAGGAAAAGTGTGACTTTCATCTATTCATCCATGTCACATTCAGCTCTGTAAGCAAAGGCATGGGGCATACACAGTCTATAGAAATGCTCTTACAAAAGAACAAGATTGACTATTCACCCAAATTCACTGAGAATGAAAAAGTTAAGCAACATGAAAAGATAGAGACTAGTCTCAATTAAAAGAGCAAGAGAGAATAATGAGACAGGAAATGAAACAATGTATAGATAAAAACTTCAAAATATTGGTAAAAAAATATTAAGAGTTAGGGAAAAGAATTGCTTTATATAGTAAACATTGTAACAAGTTAAGACAAAAACATAAAAACAACCCAATAAGAAATGAATAATTCAATAGTTTAAGTAAAAAAGCATCACTACAAAAAATGAATAGACTAAATGCGTATGTGATCTGGAAGATCAAATGATGAAAATCAGCCAATCAAAATAGCAAAAAGAAAAGCAAAACATTGAAAACAAAACATCTGTGGAATAATATTAAGCTTTCCAACATCCACAATTGTAGGGATTCCAGGAGGAGAAGAAAGAGAAGGGGATCAAAACTGTATTGAGGAAATCATGGCTGAAAACTTCACAAACCTGGAGAAAGAAGCAAATGTACAGTTACAGGAAACACAAAGAGTCCCAAACAAAATGAATCCAAAGGACCCACATCAAGAGATATCATAATTAACATGGAAAAAGTCAAAGACAGAATTCTAAAGGCAGTGTAAAGAAAACAAAAAAAGGCATATATAAAGGAAATCCCCTAAGGCTATCAACTGATTTCTTTGCAGAAACTTTGCAGCCAGAAAGGACTGACAAGATATATTCAAAGTGCCCAAACAGAAAAACCTGCAACCTATGACATGCTACCTGGGAAGAACCTCATTTATTATAGAAGAAGACAGAAATTAAATACAGCATTTTTTTCTGACCACAGCAGTATGAAATTAAAAAATGATTATAGAAAGAAAGCTGTGAAAAGAACACATGGATGCTAATCAACATGCTACCATCTAGAAAAATGTTACTATGTCACTTGTGAATTTATTTATTCTTCACTGGAACATGTTGCTCCAGTTTAAGATCGAATGCCCAAAGAATAAGAACAATATGATCAATAAAGTAGAATAAATAGAAACCTAAAACATACAGATTTATTCTCCTAAGTATTCATGGAACGCCTGAAAAAAGTACCACATGTTTAAAGGAAAACCTCAGTGACTTCCACACAGATGTAGATGTTCTACTTAATAATAGTGACATATACTTCCTGCTGGAACCTTGTACACAGTTTAATGTTCTGCTTTTTGATATCTCTGTGCAATGTCTTCCAATGAGAACTTCTGGAATTCACACCACTACCAGAGTGCTACAGTGTCAGCTTCAAGGGTCCCTTTTATTTGCACAAATACTTGCTTAGCCCAGACAAACTTTTCTCATATTCCAAATTGTGTTCATTGCTGACATTTATAATATCTCTTAAGACAAAATAAATAAGAAATGAATAATTCAATAGTTTAAGTAAAAAAGCATCACTACAAAAAATGAATAGACTAAATGCGTATGTGATCTGGAAGATCAAATGATGAAAATCAGCCAATCAAAATAGCAAAAAGAAAAGCAAAACATTGAAAACAAAACATCTGTGGAATAATATTAAGCTTTCCAACATCCACAATTGTAGGGATTCCAGGAGGAGAAGAAAGAGAAGGGGATCAAAACTGTATTGAGGAAATCATGGCTGAAAACTTCACAAACCTGGAGAAAGAAGCAAATGTACAGTTACAGGAAACACAAAGAGTCCCAAACAAAATGAATCCAAAGGACCCACATCAAGAGATATCATAATTAACATGGAAAAAGTCAAAGACAGAATTCTAAAGGCAGTGTAAAGAAAACAAAAAAAGGCATATATAAAGGAAATCCCCTAAGGCTATCAACTGATTTCTTTGCAGAAACTTTGCAGCCAGAAAGGACTGACAAGATATATTCAAAGTGCCCAAACAGAAAAACCTGCAACCTATGACATGCTACCTGGGAAGAACCTCATTTATTATAGAAGAAGACAGAAATTAAATACAGCATTTTTTTCTGACCACAGCAGTATGAAATTAAAAAATGATTATAGAAAGAAAGCTGTGAAAAGAACACATGGATGCTAATCAACATGCTACCATCTAGAAAAATGTTACTATGTCACTTGTGAATTTATTTATTCTTCACTGGAACATGTTGCTCCAGTTTAAGATCGAATGCCCAAAGAATAAGAACAATATGATCAATAAAGTAGAATAAATAGAAACCTAAAACATACAGATTTATTCTCCTAAGTATTCATGGAACGCCTGAAAAAAGTACCACATGTTTAAAGGAAAACCTCAGTGACTTCCACACAGATGTAGATGTTCTACTTAATAATAGTGACATATACTTCCTGCTGGAACCTTGTACACAGTTTAATGTTCTGCTTTTTGATATCTCTGTGCAATGTCTTCCAATGAGAACTTCTGGAATTCACACCACTACCAGAGTGCTACAGTGTCAGCTTCAAGGGTCCCTTTTATTTGCACAAATACTTGCTTAGCCCAGACAAACTTTTTCTCATATTCCAAATTGTGTTCATTGCTGACATTTATAATATCTCTTAAGTTTTGAAGCTGTTTTGATCTAGGGTTTTACCTATGGGAGGTATGTTTGGACAATAAAATTACATAAAATTCAGAAAGAAATTTAGAATGGTTAGACAAGTGACCATTAGAATTACCACTTGTAAGTGAAGTTAGAAGTGAAAAGTCTCTTAGAAGGGAGACAGCATCAACATGAATTTCACTGGTTATCAAAGAACAGAACATAAAAATAACATATTAATATGTAATCTTATCAAAGAAAATTATAAACTGCTTTGTTTATATCAGAAAATGATATAAGCATGTGAATTCAATATAGAAATACCTATTAAATTTTAAATATGCATATCCTCTGACCTAACATTTCTGTTACATTCTTTAAAAACACCTCCATAATCACAAAGAAATTTCATTCATCGTCCATAGTCATGGTTAAAATGGAAAGAACCTAAATATCCTTAAATAGAGAAACTATTAAATTACTGTTAGATTTACAAATGGATTGTGATGTGGCTATTAAAAATAATAAAAAGTTCCATATGTGTTGGCAGTGAAAGCTATCCAAGATTACAAGGTAAAAAATAAAAACAAATGAAAACAAAATCCCACAAGACTATAGGAACATATTTAATATTTTACCATTTTGTAAAAATGGAGCAAATATAGTATATAAACATAATTTAAAAGGTAGAATAATATACAAAAGCCATTGACAATGTTTGTTTTGGAGAGGGAATGTTGAAGTAAATGGAAACTTAATATTCTATATTTTGTTTTGCTGTAATGTGATTTAGATTCAGCTTTGTGTTACTTTTTTAATCAGTAAGAACATGAAAACTACTTTGAAAGAAAGATCAGAAGAACTTAATGCTCTACAGTAGGGGAAAACAATGATGGTGATAATTTTGTTTCTGAGAATGTTTAATAACAGCTAGTTCTTACCAGAGTCAGAATCATGAAAAAATATTGAATGTTACATTAAAATAATTAAAAACCTTCCCCAATTTCTATATATGCCTGACTCCTTTATATTCTATAGATATTGGCTTAGGTACCACCTAAGAGGTTTTTCCTGACCATCCTAGTTAATTTAGTTGCCATGTTCTCTATCCCACAAGCTATTTCTTTTACTTCACTTGTAATCTGCAGAATTTTTTGTTTACATATTTATTTTGGGGTGTCTATCTGTTCCTAATTAGAGGGGAAAATTCAGTAGGGTAGGGACTTAGTCTTTCTTTTTCATTTTTGTGTCTCCAGAAGATAGTGCTTCTTACAAAGCACAAAGTGAACACTCGGTATTGGAATAAAAGAACGTACAGATGAGTCATCAAGTTTTTTGTTTTTTTTTTTAAAGATTTATTTATTTATTTATTTTGGGCGGGGGTCGGGTTGGGGAGGGAGGGGAGCGGGCGGGCCACTTCAATTGGTCTTTCATTTCTCTATTTTCATCCATCTTTGTTCTTTGGCTCCTGTGGGCCTCCCATTGCGGTGGCATCTGTTGTCGCAGAGCACCAGCTCTGGGCGCATGCGCTCCAGAGCTCTGGCTCGGTAATTGGACACATCGGTCCAGCCGCTCCGCGGCACGTGGGATCTTCCCAGGCCAGGGATCGAACTGGCGCCCCTTGCACTACAAGGCAGTGTCTTTACCCATTGGACCACCAGGGGAAGCCTGAGTCATCAAGTTTTAAGGTGAAAGAAGTATGAGGATTTATTAACAACTGAATATGATGCAACCTTGGTACAGGTAACATGATGAACCTAGTCAATAATGCTAAAGGATTTCTGCTTGATTCCTTTATATTTCTGCTTTTTAAAGTCCAATATACCAGTAAGCGTCTAACTTTAATACATCCAAAAAGTCACCACCTCTCTCTCTGTCATTGATGTCACCATCAGTGTATGAACAAACACTTCTATGGTCCACTAATTCTTTCTTCTTGCATAAATCCTTCCAAACTTTTATATAATAAACCCCAAACTCTCTACCACAGTCCTTAATAGCATAAACATATTTTTTCTAGAATTTTAAATTTTACCAGAGTCAGAATCATGAAAAATATTGAATGTTACATTAAAATAATTAAAACCTTCCCCAATTTCTATATATGCCTGACTCCTTTATATTCTATAGATATTGGCTTAGGTACCACCTAAGAGGTTTTTCCTGACCATCCTAGTTAATTTAGTTGCCATGTTCTCTATCCCACAAGCTATTTCTTTTACTTCACTTGTAATCTGCAGAATTTTTTGTTTACATATTTATTTTGGGGTGTCTATCTGTTCCTAATTAGAGGGGAAAATTCAGTAGGGTAGGGACTTAGTCTTTCTTTTTCATTTTTGTGTCTCCAGAAGATAGTGCTTCTTACAAAGCACAAAGTGAACACTCGGTATTGGAATAAAAGAACGTACAGATGAGTCATCAAGTTTTTTGTTTTTTTTTTTAAAGATTTATTTATTTATTTATTTTGGGCGGGGGTCGGGTTGGGGAGGGAGGGGAGCGGGCGGGCCACTTCAATTGGTCTTTCATTTCTCTATTTTCATCCATCTTTGTTCTTTGGCTCCTGTGGGCCTCCCATTGCGGTGGCATCTGTTGTCGCAGAGCACCAGCTCTGGGCGCATGCGCTCCAGAGCTCTGGCTCGGTAATTGGACACATCGGTCCAGCCGCTCCGCGGCACGTGGGATCTTCCCAGGCCAGGGATCGAACTGGCGCCCCTTGCACTACAAGGCAGTGTCTTTACCCATTGGACCACCAGGGGAAGCCTGAGTCATCAAGTTTTAAGGTGAAAGAAGTATGAGGATTTATTAACAACTGAATATGATGCAACCTTGGTACAGGTAACATGATGAACCTAGTCAATAATGCTAAAGGATTTCTGCTTGATTCCTTTATATTTCTGCTTTTTAAAGTCCAATATACCAGTAAGCGTCTAACTTTAATACATCCAAAAAGTCACCACCTCTCTCTCTGTCATTGATGTCACCATCAGTGTATGAACAAACACTTCTATGGTCCACTAATTCTTTCTTCTTGCATAAATCCTTCCAAACTTTTATATAATAAACCCCAAACTCTCTACCACAGTCAAGAAGGCCTTATAGAAATCTAAGCTATATATGATTTCAAAATCCTCATTATGTAGCATTCTCTCCTATACTCACAATAACTTATAAACACACTGGCCTTTCAGAATGTAAGATGAAGGAGCCTTACAATTATTATTTAAACCTTGCTTACCCTCCTTGAATTCCTCCTTACACTAACATTTTCTTATGATTCTCTAAAAAGTTACCTCCTATCACATTCACTCTCTAGCCCTTACCCAGGTTTATTTTCTATACAGAATTTAACTAATATATGAAATTATTTCTTTATTGGTAACTTGTCTTGGGTTACCAGATTATAAGTTATTCAAGGTGAGGAGTATTGGGCTTCCCTGGTAGCTCATTGGTGAAGAGTTCACCTGCCAATACAGGAGATATGGATTTGATCCCTGAGCCAGGAAGATCCTACATGCTGTGGAGCAGCTAAGCCTGTGAACCATGACTATTGACTCTATACTCTAGAGCCTTGGAGTCACAACTATTGAGCCCATGAAGCCCGTGTGCCCTAGAGCCCAAGTTCCACAAGAAAAGTCACTGCAACAAGAAGCCTGCTCACCTCAAATAGAGAGTAGCCCCCACTCCCTGCAATTAGAGAAGAGCCTGTGGCAGCAATGAAAACCCAGAATAGCTCAAAATAAATAAATAAATAAAGAAAAGAAAACCCACAGGTAGTCTCATTAAAGAAAAAAAAGAAAAAAAAAAGCTGAGGAATCTTGTCTTTCTTGGTCATCACCACATTCCAACAATCTAGATGATTTCTTGCTACAGCTATACATTATTTGTTGAAAGATAATGAAATGAAACTCTTCAGATGGAATATTTTTACCAGTTTAAAAGTTATCATACCTCTAGTCACGTGTATTATTTCATATAGAGGGAAATACCAACAAAGTCATTTTAAAACTCATCTTTTTATTTTCTGACCATGCTGCGCAGCCTGTGGAATCTTAGTTCCCTGACCAGGGATCAAACTCAGGCCCTCAGCAGTCAAAGCACAAACCACTGGACTACCAAGGAATTTTCTAAAGCTAACCTACTAAAAATTTTCTTCTTTCTTAAGCTAATAATTGAATCATTCTTCATCTCCTTGTCCAACTATTCCTTTGTTGGGAAACTTTCAATCTATTAATTAGGTCAAATGTCTCTATTGTACACTGAAAGCAAACCCCTCCTTGAAGGCCTTAGAAATCTAAGCTATATATGATTTCAAAATCCTCATTATGTAGCATTCTCTCCTATACTCACAATAACTTATAAACACACTGGCCTTTCAGAATGTAAGATGAAGGAGCCTTACAATTATTATTTAAACCTTGCTTACCCTCCTTGAATTCCTCCTTACACTAACATTTTCTTATGATTCTCTAAAAAGTTACCTCCTATCACATTCACTCTCTAGCCCTTACCCAGGTTTATTTTCTATACAGAATTTAACTAATATATGAAATTATTTCTTTATTGGTAACTTGTCTTGGGTTACCAGATTATAAGTTATTCAAGGTGAGGAGTATTGGGCTTCCCTGGTAGCTCATTGGTGAAGAGTTCACCTGCCAATACAGGAGATATGGATTTGATCCCTGAGCCAGGAAGATCCTACATGCTGTGGAGCAGCTAAGCCTGTGAACCATGACTATTGACTCTATACTCTAGAGCCTTGGAGTCACAACTATTGAGCCCATGAAGCCCGTGTGCCCTAGAGCCCAAGTTCCACAAGAAAAGTCACTGCAACAAGAAGCCTGCTCACCTCAAATAGAGAGTAGCCCCCACTCCCTGCAATTAGAGAAGAGCCTGTGGCAGCAATGAAAACCCAGAATAGCTCAAAATAAATAAATAAATAAAGAAAAGAAAACCCACAGGTAGTCTCATTAAAGAAAAAAAAGAAAAAAAAAAGCTGAGGAATCTTGTCTTTCTTGGTCATCACCACATTCCAACAATCTAGATGATTTCTTGCTACAGCTATACATTATTTGTTGAAAGATAATGAAATGAAACTCTTCAGATGGAATATTTTTACCAGTTTAAAAGTTATCATACCTCTAGTCACGTGTATTATTTCATATAGAGGGAAATACCAACAAAGTCATTTTAAAACTCATCTTTTTATTTTCTGACCATGCTGCGCAGCCTGTGGAATCTTAGTTCCCTGACCAGGGATCAAACTCAGGCCCTCAGCAGTCAAAGCACAAACCACTGGACTACCAAGGAATTTTCTAAAGCTAACCTCCTAAAAAAATTTTCTCTTCTTTCTTAAGCTAATAATTGAATCATTCTTCATCTCCTTGTCCAACTATTCCTTTGTTGGGAAACTTTCAATCTATTAATTAGGTCAAATGTCTCTATTGTACACTGAAAGCATCATATAACTTCCCATATAGTGTTTATCTGAGTTTTAATTTATCTAATTTTTCAAAATACATTTTTCCTATGCTATGTCTTTCACTAGATTCTAGCCCTATGAGGACACAGAGATAATCTATTTTAGTTCACCATTTACCCAAAGTGGAAAGAAGAAAGTTAAAGTTGCTCAGTCATGTCTGACTCTTTGTGACCCTATGCACTTGGGGTCTGTAAGGCTCCTCTGTCCATGAAGTTCTCTAGAAAAGAATACTGGAGTGGGCTGCCATTTCATTCTCTATGCTATCTTCCCAACCCAGGGATTGAACCCAGGTCTCCCACATTGGATTATTTACTGTCTGAGCCACCAGGGAACTTCAGTCCAAAGTGGTTCTGTCAACATTTGGAGTATCTTAGACACCCAAAATATTTCTTAAAAAAATAAATCACCCCACAAAATAAATAAATAAATCACCCAAGTGTTATTCCTCATTGTCTAGTATAAAATACATTAATAAACATGAACTATATATATATTTAATTGGTTGGTCTTTGGGTTTTTAATTTTTCTCCAAAGTAAAACTCTGAGAATATAAATCTGATTAACTGAATGCCTCTTTTAGTTGAATTCTATGTAAGTAAGATTATTATTTTATGCAACTGAACCTCATGAATTTTCAAAAGGAATGAATTTGTTTTTTTCTTTCTATATTGAATTCAATTCCTCTTGAAGTATGTAATAAATGCCATTATTTCACTTTACAAGAAATCTTTCATTCTATCAACTAATGAAGAATCTCCCCTTCCTATTACCTCTGAATCATTCCAGACATCAAAATGTGGTTCTCAAAGTATGCAAAATGGTTCTGTAAATGAATTCCAACAATTGACAAATACCTTTTCAGTCCTATTCTGTCCTAGCCATTGAAATATATTCTGTATATCCAAAAATAGTTTTTTTTTTAAAATAAATGTAGCACTGGCAAAGGACAGTTGGTTAAATATTTTTGCATTTAGCCTTCCTCTCACATTTAATGATTCACTCTAAGCAGTGTCAGTACTGAATTCAGGGACATAAAGTTAAGTTCTCTTCAAAGGCTGAACATTTTGTCATTTCCTTAAAGACTAAAGAAAACCAAGCCCACCTGGCAACACTCACTTTCTAGGCTGTCACATTTTTACTTGTACTCAGGTCTTCAAAACCAATTGAGAACTCAGAGAAAACAAAATACTTAAAGAAATTAAAAATCCATTAACATTGTTTAAGGAGTTTAAGTTTTTAAAAAACGTTCAGCCCAGGAAGGGCTTATTCATTTCTCACAAGTATTTCTTTGGTCTATCCTATGAAATAAAGTCAATTGAAAATAGGAAAATAGTTTGTTTCATAGGTATAAGCGCTTGTGTATTGTAACACTTGTATATACTAGAAACAAATGATTAAATCTAATTGTCCAAAGATCTTGTAAATGGCGACACAGTCATGTAACCAGAGAAAGCTGTGAGGCATATCCTGAAATCTTGGATAGAGTCTCTATTTTTAAATCAAAACAGGGATATATAAAGTCAGCTTAAAGAGACTGCTTATTGTAAGACAAAATGTTAATTTGAACCTGATTCTGAAGGTTTTACAGTGATACAAACACACACACACACACCCTACAAATACATACATGTCTATATGTGTATGTGTGTTCACCTAAACAAGGAAAGAGAAGAAAACTCTGAGAATATAACTGATTTTTTTAAGTAAGATTATTATTTTATGCAACTGAACCTCATGAATTTTCAAAAGGAATGAATTTGTTTTTTTCTTTCTATATTGAATTCAATTCCTCTTGAAGTATGTAATAAATGCCATTATTTCACTTTACAAGAAATCTTTCATTCTATCAACTAATGAAGAATCTCCCCTTCCTATTACCTCTGAATCATTCCAGACATCAAAATGTGGTTCTCAAAGTATGCAAAATGGTTCTGTAAATGAATTCCAACAATTGACAAATACCTTTTCAGTCCTATTCTGTCCTAGCCATTGAAATATATTCTGTATATCCAAAAATAGTTTTTTTTTAAAATAAATGTAGCACTGGCAAAGGACAGTTGGTTAAATATTTTTGCATTTAGCCTTCCTCTCACATTTAATGATTCACTCTAAGCAGTGTCAGTACTGAATTCAGGGACATAAAGTTAAGTTCTCTTCAAAGGCTGAACATTTTGTCATTTCCTTAAAGACTAAAGAAAACCAAGCCCACCTGGCAACACTCACTTTCTAGGCTGTCACATTTTTACTTGTACTCAGGTCTTCAAAACCAATTGAGAACTCAGAGAAAACAAAATACTTAAAGAAATTAAAAATCCATTAACATTGTTTAAGGAGTTTAAGTTTTTAAAAAACGTTCAGCCCAGGAAGGGCTTATTCATTTCTCACAAGTATTTCTTTGGTCTATCCTATGAAATAAAGTCAATTGAAAATAGGAAAATAGTTTGTTTCATAGGTATAAGCGCTTGTGTATTGTAACACTTGTATATACTAGAAACAAATGATTAAATCTAATTGTCCAAAGATCTTGTAAATGGCGACACAGTCATGTAACCAGAGAAAGCTGTGAGGCATATCCTGAAATCTTGGATAGAGTCTCTATTTTTAAATCAAAACAGGGATATATAAAGTCAGCTTAAAGAGACTGCTTATTGTAAGACAAAATGTTAATTTGAACCTGATTCTGAAGGTTTTACAGTGATACACACAAACACACACACACACACACCCTACAAATACATACATGTCTATATGTGTATGTGTGTTCACCTAAACAAGGAAAGAGAAGAAAACATTATGGTTAAAAATATAAGCAGAGAAAAAATATCAAAAAAGAACTACTGTGATTTTAACACATATCTAATAAAGTCCAAGTAGAAAGCTTGGTACTGAAGTCACATTGGTAAATAAGAGACATATGGTCCTTGACCTCATGTTAACATACCATACTTAAACCTACTGATCCTTGATTAATAGAATGGCATTCTCAAAGGTGATGATGTTGCAAGAGGGTTGCTGTGTTCCAAGAACTGAAAAAAGTACAGTGTATGGATCATCCTATGGAGCAAGGTAGGAGTGCTAGGAAATTAGACAGAGGAGTGATTAACAACACAAAATCAGATGTTATATATTAATCTAACAGTGATGGGAAACCTCTAAAGAGTTTTAAGCAAAGAAAGGACAGCTTTCTTGGTGGGCAATATTCACATTTGGTCTGTTGGGCAGGCATATTCTATGAGAGCACCATTACCACCACACAGCTAACTCTGATGGCTTGGAATCCATGAGGATTAAAATAGATAATGTGTGTAAAGTACATACATTATTCCTAATGTATATTTACTCAATAAACATTAGCAACCAGGGAAACAATTTCAAAGCCTGTGGTAGGTTGGGTTTCCTGGGAAGAAGACTCTGAATTGGAGATTAACACACAAGAACTTTCAGGCACTAAGGCTCCCATTTGGAAAGGGAAAGGGAAAGGAAGGCAGCAGAGTATTCTTTGGTCTAATTAGTCAATTGAAAATAGGAAAGTAGTTTGTTTCATAGGTATAAGCGCTTGTGTATTGTAACACTTGTATATACTAGAAACAAATGATTAAATCTAATTGTCCAAAGATCTTGTAAATGGCGACACAGTCATGTAACCAGAGAAAGCTGTGAGGCATATCCTGAAATCTTGGATAGAGTCTCTATTTTTAAATCAAAACAGGGATATATAAAGTCAGCTTAAAGAGACTGCTTATTGTAAGACAAAATGTTAATTTGAACCTGATTCTGAAGGTTTTACAGTGATACACACAAACACACACACACACACCCTACAAATACATACATGTCTATATGTGTATGTGTGTTCACCTAAACAAGGAAAGAGAAGAAAACATTATGGTTAAAAATATAAGCAGAGAAAAAATATCAAAAAAGAACTACTGTGATTTTAACACATATCTAATAAAGTCCAAGTAGAAAGCTTGGTACTGAAGTCACATTGGTAAATAAGAGACATATGGTCCTTGACCTCATGTTAACATACCATACTTAAACCTACTGATCCTTGATTAATAGAATGGCATTCTCAAAGGTGATGATGTTGCAAGAGGGTTGCTGTGTTCCAAGAACTGAAAAAAGTACAGTGTATGGATCATCCTATGGAGCAAGGTAGGAGTGCTAGGAAATTAGACAGAGGAGTGATTAACAACACAAAATCAGATGTTATATATTAATCTAACAGTGATGGGAAACCTCTAAAGAGTTTTAAGCAAAGAAAGGACAGCTTTCTTGGTGGGCAATATTCACATTTGGTCTGTTGGGCAGGCATATTCTATGAGAGCACCATTACCACCACACAGCTAACTCTGATGGCTTGGAATCCATGAGGATTAAAATAGATAATGTGTGTAAAGTACATACATTATTCCTAATGTATATTTACTCAATAAACATTAGCAACCAGGGAAACAATTTCAAAGCCTGTGGTAGGTTGGGTTTCCTGGGAAGAAGACTCTGAATTGGAGATTAACACACAAGAACTTTCAGGCACTAAGGCTCCCATTTGGAAAGGGAAAGGGACAGGAAGGAAGCAGAGTTGGGGACAGAGATTCTTTTTCCACAAACACTGCAGCCATTCTCCCAGGGGAGCTGTGAAAGCACTCTAGAGCTAGTCTTCCCCTTTAATAAGGAGCCCCAGCCTTTAGCCTCAGGTATCAACAAATCATTTTGTTCTCAATCCCATTAAGTTGTTTCTGACTCTTTGAGACCCCATGGACTGCAGCACGCCAGGCTTTCCTGTCCTTCACTATCTCCCAGAGTTTGCTTAAATTCTTGTTCACTGAGTTGGTGATGCCATCCAACCATCTCATCCTCTGTCGCCCCTCTCTCCTCCTGCCCTCAGTCTTTCCCAGGATCAGGGTCTTTCCAGTGGGTCAGCTGTTCACATTAGGTGGCTGAAGTATTGGAGCTTCAGCTTCAGCATCAGTCCTTCCAGTGAATATTTAAGATTGATTTCTTTTAGGATTGATTGGTTTGATCTCCTTGCTGTCCAAGGGACTCTCAAGAGCCTCTCTAACACCAGAGTTCAAAGACATCAATTATTCAGCTCTCAGCCTTTATGGTCCAATTCTCACATCCATACATGACTACTGGAAAAACCATTGCTTTGACTATATGGATTTTGGTTGGCAAAGGAATGTCTCTTCTTTTTAATACACTGTCTAGATTTGTCATAGCTTTACTTCCAAGGACGAGGCATCTTTTAATTTCATGGCTTTTTTTTTTGAAATATTTATTATTTATTTATTGGGGAGGGGGTTGAAAAAAAAAGTGATGGGAAACCTCTAAAGAGTTTTAAGCAAAGAAAGGACAGCTTTCTTGGTGGGCAATATTCACATTTGGTCTGTTGGGCAGGCATATTCTATGAGAGCACCATTACCACCACACAGCTAACTCTGATGGCTTGGAATCCATGAGGATTAAAATAGATAATGTGTGTAAAGTACATACATTATTCCTAATGTATATTTACTCAATAAACATTAGCAACCAGGGAAACAATTTCAAAGCCTGTGGTAGGTTGGGTTTCCTGGGAAGAAGACTCTGAATTGGAGATTAACACACAAGAACTTTCAGGCACTAAGGCTCCCATTTGGAAAGGGAAAGGGACAGGAAGGAAGCAGAGTTGGGGACAGAGATTCTTTTTCCACAAACACTGCAGCCATTCTCCCAGGGGAGCTGTGAAAGCACTCTAGAGCTAGTCTTCCCTTCAATAAGGAGCCCCAGCCTTTAGCCTCAGGTATCAACAAATCATTTTGTTCTCAATCCCATTAAGTTGTTTCTGACTCTTTGAGACCCCATGGACTGCAGCACGCCAGGCTTTCCTGTCCTTCACTATCTCCCAGAGTTTGCTTAAATTCTTGTTCACTGAGTTGGTGATGCCATCCAACCATCTCATCCTCTGTCGCCCCTCTCTCCTCCTGCCCTCAGTCTTTCCCAGGATCAGGGTCTTTCCAGTGGGTCAGCTGTTCACATTAGGTGGCTGAAGTATTGGAGCTTCAGCTTCAGCATCAGTCCTTCCAGTGAATATTTAAGATTGATTTCTTTTAGGATTGATTGGTTTGATCTCCTTGCTGTCCAAGGGACTCTCAAGAGCCTCTCTAACACCAGAGTTCAAAGACATCAATTATTCAGCTCTCAGCCTTTATGGTCCAATTCTCACATCCATACATGACTACTGGAAAAACCATTGCTTTGACTATATGGATTTTGGTTGGCAAAGGAATGTCTCTTCTTTTTAATACACTGTCTAGATTTGTCATAGCTTTACTTCCAAGGACGAGGCATCTTTTAATTTCATGGCTTTTTTTTTTGAAATATTTATTATTTATTTATTGGGGAGGGGCGGGTTGAGGAGGGAGGGGGTGGGTGGGCCACATCTATTGGTCTTTCATTTATTTATTTTTATCCATCTTTGTTCTTTGGCCCATGTGGGCCTCCCATCGCGGTGGCCTCTGTTGTCGCAGAGCACCGGCTCTGGGCGCATGTGCTCCAGAGCTCCAGCTCGGTCATTGGACACATCGGTCCAGCCGCTCCACGGCACATGGGCTCTTCCCAGGCCAGGGATCGAACCGGCGCCCCTTGCACTGCAAGGCGGTGTCCTTACCCACTGGACCACCAGGGAAGCCCTTCATGGCATCTTTAATTTTCACTGTCCACTGTGACTTTGGACCCCCCACTCCTACCAAAGTAAAATCCAGCCAGTCACTGGATACAGGCTGCTTCACCAGATTTTGGGAGAGTGTTCACAGGTAACAGTTGTCGTCACATTCTAGCCACTAGGGCATCAGGCCTGAAGAGGGACCAGTGTGACTCAGTATAGTATCTTTTACATTGGCTGAAAGCAAAGCCAGTATGTCCCGATATTTCTCTTCTCTATGGATTCCTCTCCAAATACAGTCTTTTCAAGAGGGATATTTCCCACAATCTAAAAACAACTCTTTGTCACACTTCCATTGCATTTTCTTCCCTATTAATCACACCTACTTTTGCTTCTTCACTCCTTCCTTGTATAGGTTTCTGGACTTGCTTTGCTACCATAACTTACACACAATGCAGAGATGATGTGTGCTTTTCAACAATGTGCTTTTCTTAATAGCTTCTCACCCTTTTAACCAACTTGACAAACTGCATCAGGATATTAAAAATGATACATTCTCACCTACAGGGAAATGTTTAAAATTTACTTTGAATAGGTAGTTAAGCATGTTTCCTGAAGGCACTATTTCATAATTTGATATTTTAGCATCAAAAGTTCTTGACAGGTGCCCTTTCTCAAGACTTACCGTGTTTCCCAGCCTTTATGGTCCAATTCTCACATCCATACATGACTACTGGAAAAACCATTGCTTTGACTATATGGATTTTGGTTGGCAAAGGAATGTCTCTTCTTTTTAATACACTGTCTAGATTTGTCATAGCTTTACTTCCAAGGACGAGGCATCTTTTAATTTCATGGCTTTTTTTTTTGAAATATTTATTATTTATTTATTGGGGAGGGGCGGGTTGAGGAGGGAGGGGGTGGGTGGGCCACATCTATTGGTCTTTCATTTATTTATTTTTATCCATCTTTGTTCTTTGGCCCATGTGGGCCTCCCATCGCGGTGGCCTCTGTTGTCGCAGAGCACCGGCTCTGGGCGCATGTGCTCCAGAGCTCCAGCTCGGTCATTGGACACATCGGTCCAGCCGCTCCACGGCACATGGGCTCTTCCCAGGCCAGGGATCGAACCGGCGCCCCTTGCACTGCAAGGCGGTGTCCTTACCCACTGGACCACCAGGGAAGCCCTTCATGGCATCTTTAATTTTCACTGTCCACTGTGACTTTGGACCCCCCACTCCTACCAAAGTAAAATCCAGCCAGTCACTGGATACAGGCTGCTTCACCAGATTTTGGGAGAGTGTTCACAGGTAACAGTTGTCGTCACATTCTAGCCACTAGGGCATCAGGCCTGAAGAGGGACCAGTGTGACTCAGTATAGTATCTTTTACATTGGCTGAAAGCAAAGCCAGTATGTCCCGATATTTCTCTTCTCTATGGATTCCTCTCCAAATACAGTCTTTTCAAGAGGGATATTTCCCACAATCTAAAAACAACTCTTTGTCACACTTCCATTGCATTTTCTTCCCTATTAATCACACCTACTTTTGCTTCTTCACTCCTTCCTTGTATAGGTTTCTGGACTTGCTTTGCTACCATAACTTACACACAATGCAGAGATGATGTGTGCTTTTCAACAATGTGCTTTTCTTAATAGCTTCTCACCCTTTTAACCAACTTGACAAACTGCATCAGGATATTAAAAATGATACATTCTCACCTACAGGGAAATGTTTAAAATTTACTTTGAATAGGTAGTTAAGCATGTTTCCCTGAAGGCACTATTTCATAATTTGATATTTTAGCATCAAAAAGTTCTTGACAGGGCCTGCCCTTTCCTGAGGAGATCCATAAAAATAACACATGTCTCTGAACAATTTCCCAGCTGAGGCATGTCTTATTTTGTGTCCCCAATTATAATTATCTTCACTGCATTGTAAAAAAAATGTGTTGCACATCAAATTCTCTATAACAATCACAATGTGAACAAGTTATCTTCATCCTAGAATATCTCAAGGGTCTAAGCTGTTTGTATATGATAACAGCTCATTGAGATCCAAATTACAGAAAATTAAAAGAAATGAATAGGAAAAATACTACTATTTTACCGTCAGTTTTAAAAAGAAATGTTTTGCAATTGAAATGTGAAAAAAGACTCTTTGAAAGAATCTAGTCAGATGAAGGAGGAGGAAGAGGGGAGAAAGAGTAGGAGGAGGAAGGAAGGAATAATACCAAAGCAAGTATGAGTAGATGTATCCTGAAATTAAAAGATGTTAGCTCCTTGAAGAAAAGCATAACAAACCAAGACAGTGTATTAAAAAACAGAGACAACCCTTTGCCAACCAAAGTTCATATAGTCAAAACTATGGTTTCCCCAGTAGTTATGTATAGATGGAGAGCTGGACCATAAAGAAGGCTGAGAGCTGAATAATTAATGTCTTTGAACTGTGGTATTGGAGAAGACTCTTGAGAGTCCCTTGGACTGCAAGGAGATCAAACCAATCAATCTTAAAGGAAATCAGTTCTGAGTATTCACTGGAAGGACTGAGGCAGAAGCTGAAGCTCCAATATTTTAGCCACCTGATGCAAAGATACAACTTATTGGAAAAGAGCCTGATATTGGGAAAAATAGAAAGCAAAAAGAGAAGGGGAAAACAGAGGATGAGATGGTTGGATGTCATCACCAAGTCAATGGACATGAGTTTGGGCAAGCTCCAGGAGATGGTGAAGGACAGGGAAGCCTGGCTTGCTGGACTATGGGGTCCCAATGAGTCAGACATGACTAATTGACTGAAATGACCCTGAGTTTTTGCCTCACAAAAACAGAACTAATGAATTGAAAAAAATCAAGACCCTCTTCTGCTATTAAGACTAATTAACTACTGGATAAATAACATTTAAATTTTTAAAGATATGTGAATGGACTCTAATACTTTTAGTATTCTCAAATTTAATTGGAACGAACCACAGACTTTTAATACTGACGAAAAAGTCTCAGCATGTGAGGAAGTAAACTCTTCGTATTTAGCATACTGAGCTTCTAAAGCCCCCTCACTCATAATATAGACATTGATTTTAATTTCCTTCTCAATTAATAAGGCCGTTATTTTTACATTATGTTTAAGGGTTATAGCAAAATGACAGGATTTCGCATATAACTAAGAAAGGATATGTAAGTCAGAAAAATAACTTTGAGAAGTTATGTATTGAACTAAAGGCAAAGTGAGTGAAAAAAATTCCAGTTATAGGAAGTACAGAAATATGGAGAAATTCACTTTTCATGGCCCAGGATATATAGTAATTTTTTTTTTAAAGAGCATGACATGAAAATGAGGCTAATGAGAAGAGACAACAGAGATAAACAGGTCTCTAAGTGTACCCTTTTCACAAAGTTGAAAACAATAGCAGACAAAGGATGATATTTTGTGCTGAAAAAAGATGAAAACATGTTTTGGGAGGAAAATTACGTATAAGGCGGGACTTTTTATTTGTAAGAGACAGAAAACCTTCCATTTCCACTCCTTTAAACAAAAATAGTACTTTAATAAATTATGTAGCTCAAGATTCTTACAAATAAGTGGCTTTAGAAGTAGCTGAATGCAGGTCTTCCAAAGTCCTTATCAAGACTAAGATGTGCTCTTCTCATCCCTTGGCTATGTTTTGCTCTGTGTGGGCTTTCTTCTTAGACCTGATACTTCCTCTTGCTGGCAAACTATGTAACAGCTTTTAATGTTGCATTATCCCCTCTTGGTAATTGCATGATAAAGAATGGTGCATCTCTGTTCTTTTCATCAGAATCCCCCAGTGCTAACTCTAAATGGGCCAACTTGAGTCAAGTGTCCATCCCTACACCAATGTCTGGAGGATTAGGAAGCCTTTCCTGTGTTCAATGTTCAGCTGGATCCCATAGAACTAATGAATTGAAAAAAATCAAGACCCTCTTCTGCTATTAAGACTAATTAACTACTGGATAAATAACATTTAAATTTTTAAAGATATGTGAATGGACTCTAATACTTTTAGTATTCTCAAATTTAATTGGAACGAACCACAGACTTTTAATACTGACGAAAAAGTCTCAGCATGTGAGGAAGTAAACTCTTCGTATTTAGCATACTGAGCTTCTAAAGCCCCCTCACTCATAATATAGACATTGATTTTAATTTCCTTCTCAATTAATAAGGCCGTTATTTTTACATTATGTTTAAGGGTTATAGCAAAATGACAGGATTTCGCATATAACTAAGAAAGGATATGTAAGTCAGAAAAATAACTTTGAGAAGTTATGTATTGAACTAAAGGCAAAGTGAGTGAAAAAAATTCCAGTTATAGGAAGTACAGAAATATGGAGAAATTCACTTTTCATGGCCCAGGATATATAGTAATTTTTTTTTTTTTAAAGAGCATGACATGAAAATGAGGCTAATGAGAAGAGACAACAGAGATAAACAGGTCTCTAAGTGTACCCTTTTCACAAAGTTGAAAACAATAGCAGACAAAGGATGATATTTTGTGCTGAAAAAAGATGAAAACATGTTTTGGGAGGAAAATTACGTATAAGGCGGGACTTTTTATTTGTAAGAGACAGAAAACCTTCCATTTCCACTCCTTTAAACAAAAATAGTACTTTAATAAATTATGTAGCTCAAGATTCTTACAAATAAGTGGCTTTAGAAGTAGCTGAATGCAGGTCTTCCAAAGTCCTTATCAAGACTAAGATGTGCTCTTCTCATCCCTTGGCTATGTTTTGCTCTGTGTGGGCTTTCTTCTTAGACCTGATACTTCCTCTTGCTGGCAAACTATGTAACAGCTTTTAATGTTGCATTATCCCCTCTTGGTAATTGCATGATAAAGAATGGTGCATCTCTGTTCTTTTCATCAGAATCCCCCAGTGCTAACTCTAAATGGGCCAACTTGAGTCAAGTGTCCATCCCTACACCAATGTCTGGAGGATTAGGAAGCCTTTCCTGTGTTCAATGTTCAGCTGGATCCCATAGAATGAGAAAACAGGAAAGTAGTACTTTCTCAAGAAAAATCAGGATCCAGTAACTATAGAATGAGAACAAACGAGTATCTGTTTACAACCAAAGGTTAGAATAAAATAATGAAATCTGTATACAGTGAAGGATATTTGGGGAAAAGGGGAGGTAAAAATTATGTACTGTCTTCCCTAGTGTTAACTCTTCATTCATTTTCAATCAGAAAAACTAGACGCAGATTTTTAGAAGGGAAAAAGTATACCTAGAAAACATTTCTTCTATTTTTCTTTTCCTTCTGACCAATTTGCAGATAAATTTTGAAGATAGGGGCTTCCTAGGTGGCCCAGAGGTAAAGAATCTGCTTGCCAGTTCAGTAGGTACAAGAGATGTGGGTTTAATCCCTGGATTGGGAAGATCCCCTGGAGTAGGAGATGGCAACACGCTCCAATATTCTTGCCTAGGAAATCCCATGAACAGAGAATCCAGGTAGGCTACAGTTCACGGAGTCATAAGGAGTCGGACACTATTGAGCACACACATGTGTATAAGCACACACACACACACACACTCATAGACAACCCATGCTCATACTTTGTATTCTATATATGATGCTTTAGCTGACTGTACCAAAACTTTAAACTTCCAAGCAATGACAATGAGTGCCATTGTATTTGCGTGTGAGCTAAGTCAGTTCAGCCATATCCAACTCTGCAACCCTTTGGACTATAGCCTACCAGGCTCCTCTGTCCATGGGGTTCTCCAGGCAAGAATACCAGAGTGGGTTTTCATGGCCTCCTCCAGATGATCTTCCAGACCTGGGCATCGAACCCACATCTCATGTCTCCTGCATTGGCAAGAGGTTTTTTATTTTTTTTTTTTTTAACCACTAGTGTCACCTGGGACATTATATTTGTCCCCACCTATAAGCTGTGGAGGAGGGAAACAAGCACAGAGGCTTAAGAGGTTACAAAAGAAGCAGCTCTTTTGCCTCTTTCCTGTTTGTCTACTGCTGTTCCCTTCTAACCTTAAAAGAACATAATAAGGAATGTGATCACTAGGCTATTGAAACACCTGATTTATGCTCTCCTAAATGCATACAATACCTTGGCTAACCTGTTGATTCTTTTCCTAGATACAAAGAAGTAAGACTAGCTCTTTACTCCCAAAAGCCCCCCAAAGCAATCATGCAGGCAGATCCCTGGGTCAAGATATCATCTGAGGAGACAGATGTACACAATGAAGATGCAGAACCCAACCTCCTGCCTCCAAGATTCACTTTCCCTCCATTTTTCCCTTTAAAAACTGTCATGGATTATCAGAATCTTTGCACTTGGTCTCTGGAAACAAATTCAACACCTCCTCAAATTGCCAGCTTTTCTGATTGAAGCATCTTTCTTTTCTACTGAAACCTGCCTCTGGAATCGGCATGTGTGTAAGTGAGCAGCTGAATCTGGGTTTAATCCCTGGATTGGGAAGATCCCTGAGTAAGATGGCAACACGCTCCAATATTCTTGCCTAGGAAATCCCATGAACAGAGAATCCAGGTAGGCTACAGTTCATGGAGTCATAAGGAGTCGGACACTATTGAGCACACACATGTGTATAAGCACACACACACACACACACTCATAGACAACCCATGCTCATACTTTGTATTCTATATATGATGCTTTAGCTGACTGTACCAAAACTTTAAACTTCCAAGCAATGACAATGAGTGCCATTGTATTTGCGTGTGAGCTAAGTCAGTTCAGCCATATCCAACTCTGCAACCCTTTGGACTATAGCCTACCAGGCTCCTCTGTCCATGGGGTTCTCCAGGCAAGAATACCAGAGTGGGTTTTCATGGCCTCCTCCAGATGATCTTCCAGACCTGGGCATCGAACCCACATCTCATGTCTCCTGCATTGGCAAGAGGTTTTTTATTTTTTATTTTTTTTTAACCACTAGTGTCACCTGGGACATTATATTTGTCCCCACCTATAAGCTGTGGAGGAGGGGAAACAAGCACAGAGGCTTAAGAGGTTACAAAAGAAGCAGCTCTTTTGCCTCTTTCCTGTTTGTCTACTGCTGTTCCCTTCTAACCTTAAAAGAACATAATAAGGAATGTGATCACTAGGCTATTGAAACACCTGATTTATGCTCTCCTAAATGCATACAATACCTTGGCTAACCTGTTGATTCTTTTCCTAGATACAAAGAAGTAAGACTAGCTCTTTACTCCCAAAAGCCCCCCAAAGCAATCATGCAGGCAGATCCCTGGGTCAAGATATCATCTGAGGAGACAGATGTACACAATGAAGATGCAGAACCCAACCTCCTGCCTCCAAGATTCACTTTCCCTCCATTTTTCCCTTTAAAAACTGTCATGGATTATCAGAATCTTTGCACTTGGTCTCTGGAAACAAATTCAACACCTCCTCAAATTGCCAGCTTTTCTGATTGAAGCATCTTTCTTTTCTACTGAAACCTGCCTCTGGAATCGGCATGTGTGTAAGTGAGCAGCTGAATCTGGGTTAGGTTACAAGATAGAAAGAGCATAATAATGAGTGGTAACTGTAACTATCCTGAACCCCAGGACACCTGAAAGGATAAAGGAAAGAAAGGAAAAAAACAGAAGCACAAAATCTAATGTGCAAGAAAAAGTCATCATAATCCTTTTTTTGAAAAATATTTTTGGCCTCTTTTGTTGATTCTCTTATTAATTTTTATTTTCATCCATCTTTATTCTTTGGCCTGTGTGGGACCCCCATCGCAGTGGCCTCTCTCATTGTAAAGCACCGGCTCTGGGCACATGTGCTCCAGAGCTCTGGCTCGGGAATTGGACACGTCGGTCCAGTCGCTCCGTGGCACATGAGATCTTCCCAGACCAGGTAACAAACCGGCGTGCCTTGCACTGCAAGGCAGTGTCCTTACCCACTGGACCACCAGGAAGCCCCATAATCCTTTTTATAACTTTAATAAATGACTATCTTGAGCTGTAATTTTTTTCCTATTAGCTCTTTAATACACATTTAACTTGATAAACAAAGTGTCCTATATGAAAAGATACTTCTGTTACCGATATTTCCAAGGCACCTAGCCTAGACAGTGAGACAGACTATGTATCCTCCCACTAACTTGATAAGGTCTGCTGACTTAACACTATGTAAGGCAAAAAAAAAAAAAATGTGATTTAACTGTGAAAAACATTAAAAAACTAAAACCAATAGTGTCTTAAAGGGTACTAAAAAATTAGGAACTGTTAATGAACAAGGATTTATTAGAATTATTTAGCATATGTATGAATATAGGTGTCTCTACATTAATGAAGTTAAAGCTTCATTTGACAAGCTCAGTTAGAGTTTCTTTCATAAGAGCAAGAAAGAATATATTGTCTAAACTCTATCTGGAAAAATCAAATGATTAAATTGGACGTCGGGTTAAAGGGAAAAAATACACAGATAAACCTCTGAGACTGATTGCTATTATGGAGGACTGTGGGTCTGACACAAGAACAAAGTGTAGGTGGTGCCCAGTGATTCACTCATGAAACCAACTGAGAACAAGCAGGGAATGACATTTATAACCCCAGAAGCACGAATACCAATTTCCAGAGCAAGGGTAATAAAGTAAACATGAAAGCCAGCTTTTCTGATTGAAGCATCTTTCTTTTCTACTGAAACCTGCCTCTGGAATCGGCATGTGTGTAAGTGAGCAGCTGAATCTGGGTTAGGTTACAAGATAGAAAGAGCATAATAATGAGTGGTAACTGTAACTATCCTGAACCCCAGGACACCTGAAAGGATAAAGGAAAGAAAGGAAAAAAACAGAAGCACAAAATCTAATGTGCAAGAAAAAGTCATCATAATCCTTTTTTTGAAAAATATTTTTGGCCTCTTTTGTTGATTCTCTTATTAATTTTTATTTTCATCCATCTTTATTCTTTGGCCTGTGTGGGACCCCCATCGCAGTGGCCTCTCTCATTGTAAAGCACCGGCTCTGGGCACATGTGCTCCAGAGCTCTGGCTCGGGAATTGGACACGTCGGTCCAGTCGCTCCGTGGCACATGAGATCTTCCCAGACCAGGTAACAAACCGGCGTGCCTTGCACTGCAAGGCAGTGTCCTTACCCACTGGACCACCAGGGAAGCCCCATAATCCTTTTTATAACTTTAATAAATGACTATCTTGAGCTGTAATTTTTTTCCTATTAGCTCTTTAATACACATTTAACTTGATAAACAAAGTGTCCTATATGAAAAGATACTTCTGTTACCGATATTTCCAAGGCACCTAGCCTAGACAGTGAGACAGACTATGTATCCTCCCACTAACTTGATAAGGTCTGCTGACTTAACACTATGTAAGGCAAAAAAAAAAAAAATGTGATTTAACTGTGAAAAACATTAAAAAACTAAAACCAATAGTGTCTTAAAGGGTACTAAAAAATTAGGAACTGTTAATGAACAAGGATTTATTAGAATTATTTAGCATATGTATGAATATAGGTGTCTCTACATTAATGAAGTTAAAGCTTCATTTGACAAGCTCAGTTAGAGTTTCTTTCATAAGAGCAAGAAAGAATATATTGTCTAAACTCTATCTGGAAAAATCAAATGATTAAATTGGACGTCGGGTTAAAGGGAAAAAATACACAGATAAACCTCTGAGACTGATTGCTATTATGGAGGACTGTGGGTCTGACACAAGAACAAAGTGTAGGTGGTGCCCAGTGATTCACTCATGAAACCAACTGAGAACAAGCAGGGAATGACATTTATAACCCCAGAAGCACGAATACCAATTTCCAGAGCAAGGGTAATAAAGTAAACATGAAATTTTGACACATAATGATTTCTTTTATGAACCAATAAAAGTATATACATATTCATAAGTGTTTATATGTACATAATGTTTATGTGCTGAGAATGATCTTTGACTGAAAACAAGCATAATGGGTTTTATTGGTAAGAGGAACTTCCCATTATGTGTAGCTGGATGAATTATAGGAAAGTACCTGGTGCATTAAATGAGGCTACATTTCAGGCTACTAAAAACTTGTGTTTTACATTATTGTATTTTTTTCAGTAGTCTTGACCAATCAGAGAGAAATGGGCTTGGTGACATAAGACTGCAAGTAATCAGTGGTGGTTCTTTTTTTTTTTAAAAAAAAAAAAGGACAGCAATTAGCTACCTACAAACTTTAAAGCCTGAGGTGAATCTTGAATTGATAATTATTTATAATTATTAATTTGATAATTATTAAAGAAATGGGACTCTGCTCTTTCCTCTCTGACATCTTCTTGTGCAATACAAGCCACATTCCTGAGACACAGTCGTGAAGGTTAGTATAAACTGATTTGGCCATATTGGATGCCTGGTCACCAGGATGCTTTTAACTCCGGAAAAATGGATATTGTCTCATCAATGATCCCTTCAATGGCATCAGCTACATGGTCTACATGCTCCAATATGATTTCAACCATAGCAAGTGATACCACAATCAAGGCTGAGAATGGGAAGTTTGCCATCAATAGATGGCAATAGATGGCATGAATACTTTGCCATCTTCTGAGAGCGAGATCCCACCCACATCTAACGGGGTGACACTGATGCTAAATGTGCTATGGAATCCACTGGTACCTTCACTAAGAGAAGGCTGGGGCTCACTGAAAGGATGGAACCCAAGGGTCATCATCATTTCTGTCCCTTCTGCTGATGTCCACAGGTTTGGGTATAATTCATGAGAATTATGACAATAGCCTCAATAGTATCACCAATGTTTCCTCTACCACTAAGTGCTTGGCCCCTCTGGCCAAGGTCATCCATGATGACTTTGGCACTGTGGAAGGACTCATGGCCACCATCTAAGGGATCACTGCTACTCAATCTCAGATGGCTCCTCTGGGAAGCTGTGCCATGCTGGCTGTGGGGTTTTCCAGAAGACCACCATTTCTGCTTCTATGGGCACTGCTAAGACTTTGAACAAGGTCACCCCTGAACTGAACTGGAAGCTCACTGGTATGATTTCCCATGTCTCCACTCCAGTGTTTCATGGAGCTGACCTATGGTGTGGAGAAAGCTGCCAAATATGATTACATCAACAAAGAAGGTGGTGAAACAGGCAACAGAGGGCCCCTCAAAGGACATCCTGTGTTCAAATGATAACTAGGCTGCCTTCTGTAACTTTGACAGTCATACACCCTCCTTCACCTTTGATGCCAGGGCTGGCAACACTCTCAGTGACTCCTCTGTAGGCACATTTCCTTCTATGACAATGTTTGGCTATAGCAGAATGGCAGTGAGCTTTATGGTCCATATGGCTTCCAAGGAATAAGAACTTCCTGAACCACCAGTTTTAGTGAAAAAAAAAAAAAAAAGAGAGAGAGAGAGAAGGAAAAAAGATGCCCTCAGCTCCTGAGGAAGCCTTGCCCCAACTCAGTTCCCCAACACACTGAAAATCTTCCATCCTCAACAGTTTCCATGCCAAACCTCCTAAAGAAAAGAGAGAGGATTAGGGAGCCCTACCTGGTCATGTATCATCAATAAAGAACAATGTACATAGTCAAAAAGGAAAGGAAAAAAAAAAGAAGAAAGGTTTTGCAAACATTTAGAAATGGAAGTGGAGATCAGCAGGAGCTCAGAGGAGTTTACAAAGGATGAGTCAGGTCAGGCTAGCTTCATTCTCGTTTGAACAAAAATTCTAAAGAAGTGGTTTATGTTCATTCAGATTAAGCAAGGCATCTGGCAGTCACACAGAAACATAACCTGGATAATCACACAGGGAAATAGATTCATGAGTGTCTAATAACCATATTAAAGATCCTAGTTACTGAATTGATTATATCTTAGAACAAAACTTTCTAATGTTTTTCGAAGATCTCTTTTTTTCCCCTTTATTTTTAAAAATAGGTACCACATTTGAGCATCTACTACATGTTAGGCATTGTGACAATTCCCTGACATAAATATTATCCTCACAATAACCAGAGAGATAGACATTCTTCAAATTTTAACAATACATAAATTATTAACATGAAAGTAGTTCCAGGTCATTAAGATACAGTTAGGGAAGTATAAGCTTTTCAAATAGGCAAAGTACAATAAGACCAAATATGTCGGATTATAGAATCAAGCCCTAAAAGAATATAAACTCATTAAGAGATTAGATTAAATATGAAATTCATAGATATTACTATTTTGTTAGCAAACTTATTGTGAGTCAGTAGTGTTGACAAGGCTACTCGGAAAATGAAAGGATTCTTAAATCTTATTGTAGAATAAAACCATCTGAATAAAAGGAGGTGGTATACCTTTTTTTCTTTATCAGTATTTTCAGTTCCAAATTCTATATCTTAATACGGGATGGACCTCTAGAGATTTTTTTCCCCTTGTTAATGACAGAGACTTTATATGCAAGAAAGGCATTTTTTTGACTTCTTAGAGCTAAGAAGAGTTTTCAGCTGATCTACAAACCTGGAGAAAGAGCTGATAAAATTTTGACTTGAAGGATGGAAAATAGGGTCTCAGTGCCAGTTTTTCATCTCTGTTTATCAAGGCTTATTTCATATGTCGGTCTTATCCTCTGTTATTTCATGTAGGCCTTCTCCACCATCAGAGGCCACTTCCATCAGGAGTCTCAGATTAGCTAGTCAAGTGGAAAGAGAAAGCTTCTTTTGCCCTAGTACCCTAATGACAATCCCCAAGAATTCTGTTTGGCCATGCTGTAGCCATATAGAATCCTTTGTCCCAGTCACTGCTGTCAGAGAAATGGGGTAACATGGTTGGCCATGATTTCATCCTATGATCATCCTCATGGCCAGTGGCAGCACAGAATGTGGGGGAAAGCAGAATATGTTACTAGCAGAAAGGGAATGAAGAGCTGGCTGGGCATACCACACTGTGTAGGTTAACCTTGGCTATGTTCTGAAAAGAACAGGGAAAGGAAAGACAACTGAAACTTTGCACTAAAATCAGATGAAAAATTAGAAATGGGGCTTCCCTGGTGGTCTAGTGGGTCCATCTTGCAGTGCAAGGGGCGCCAGTTTGATCCCTGGGCTGGGAGGATCCCACGTGCCACAGAGTGGCTGGACAGGTGTGTCCAATTATGAGCCAGTGCTCTGGGGCACATGCACCCAGAGCCAGGGCTCTGCAATGAGAGAGGCCACTGCAGTGAGAGGCCCACACAGGCCAAAGAATACAAATGGGTGAAAATGAACAAATTAAAAAAATAATAAAAAGGGAAAAAAAAGAATTAGAGATAGTTATTCTGGAAAAAAAAGTGGGGGAGAAGTTCAGAGAGACAAAAGGATTGCTAAAAAAGTAAACATTAACAATGTCTACATAAGTCAAGGGACAGAATCCAAATATCCTCATGGGAAGAAGGATTTCATTTGTAAGGTGATTTCACCTCTAGGGTATTTTAATTTTTCAAAGTCCAGAGCTGTCCAAGGTGCTTCTAGATGAAATAGGAACCTTGTCCTTTCCATTTGAAGGCATGTTTTGCCACTTGCCAGGGGAAGTTGCAGATGAGTTCATTAGTATCTAACAAATGGCTGGACTAAATTATTTTAAGTAAGAGGGAAGCAATGACTAAACCTAGATTTTAAAGTCAAATATGAACATGAATCTAAGCTTTGGTATTTACTATTTATATGAACTTAGGCAAACTGACTACTTTTAGCCTCATCATTTTTTTTTTTACACTCTTTTTTCCCATATGTCGGTCTTATCCTCTGTTATTTCATGTAGGCCTTCTCCACCATCAGAGGCCACTTCCATCAGGAGTCTCAGATTAGCTAGTCAAGTGGAAAGAGAAAGCTTCTTTTGCCCTAGTACCCTAATGACAATCCCCAAGAATTCTGTTTGGCCATGCTGTAGCCATATAGAATCCTTTGTCCCAGTCACTGCTGTCAGAGAAATGGGGTAACATGGTTGGCCATGATTTCATCCTATGATCATCCTCATGGCCAGTGGCAGCACAGAATGTGGGGGAAAGCAGAATATGTTACTAGCAGAAAGGGAATGAAGAGCTGGCTGGGCATACCACACTGTGTAGGTTAACCTTGGCTATGTTCTGAAAAGAACAGGGAAAGGAAAGACAACTGAAACTTTGCACTAAAATCAGATGAAAAATTAGAAATGGGGCTTCCCTGGTGGTCTAGTGGGTCCATCTTGCAGTGCAAGGGGCGCCAGTTTGATCCCTGGGCTGGGAGGATCCCACGTGCCACAGAGTGGCTGGACAGGTGTGTCCAATTATGAGCCAGTGCTCTGGGGCACATGCACCCAGAGCCAGGGCTCTGCAATGAGAGAGGCCACTGCAGTGAGAGGCCCACACAGGCCAAAGAATACAAATGGGTGAAAATGAACAAATTAAAAAAATAATAAAAAGGGAAAAAAAAGAATTAGAGATAGTTATTCTGGAAAAAAAAGTGGGGGAGAAGTTCAGAGAGACAAAAGGATTGCTAAAAAAGTAAACATTAACAATGTCTACATAAGTCAAGGGACAGAATCCAAATATCCTCATGGGAAGAAGGATTTCATTTGTAAGGTGATTTCACCTCTAGGGTATTTTAATTTTTCAAAGTCCAGAGCTGTCCAAGGTGCTTCTAGATGAAATAGGAACCTTGTCCTTTCCATTTGAAGGCATGTTTTGCCACTTGCCAGGGGAAGTTGCAGATGAGTTCATTAGTATCTAACAAATGGCTGGACTAAATTATTTTAAGTAAGAGGGAAGCAATGACTAAACCTAGATTTTAAAGTCAAATATGAACATGAATCTAAGCTTTGGTATTTACTATTTATATGAACTTAGGCAAACTGACTACTTTTAGCCTCATCATTTTTTTTTCCTTTTTTTTTTTTGGTCACACCTCGTGACATACTAGGTCTTAGTTCCCTGATCAGAGATCAAACTCATGTTCCCTGTAGTGGAAGCACAGACTCTTAGCCACTGGGTTGCCAGGGAAGTTCCTGGTCTCATTTTTGATGCAGTATTGTTATTCTTACGTTGCAGTACTATTATTAGTATCGGAGAAACCCTATGGGATTTCTTGTTCATTGATAGTTCTTAATAAACTATGGCTTATGTGTATAATGGAGATTCACTGACATTCTTGAAATATGGACATATGCCATATCCAGACCATAATAAGCCTATATATAGAGAGGGGGTGGGGAGGGAGAGAGAGAGAGAGAGAGAGAAAGAGAGATCATAGCTGTATGTATAAGCATATTTTGGTTTAGAATGAGGAAAGATCAGGACTGGAAGGATAACTGAGTGCATATAACAAGAGCACATCATGAAAATTTATCAAGACTGTCTGGCTTTGGAATATATGGGAAAACATAGGAATTTATGGTAGCTTTCAGAAAATTTAGATTAGCACATAGGATCTATGTATTCCGTGAGGATTAAGCATAATAATAAAATGAAAAGTTGCTTAGAATAATTTCTAGCACCACAATTAGAGCTCAAGAAAAGTTTATCACTATTTTTATTAAAGGTTTATTGAATGATCTCCTTCTACTCTATTGTGAGCTTCTCAGGACACAAATCATGTCACAGTAATCTTCCTGACTTTAGTATAATGCCTGGTGCTTTCTAGGCACTTCCATAAAATATGGGGGAAAAAAGAATTGTGATATCATGAACAAAAAATACATGAGGGCACAAAATAACAATTTTGACACAAATCTGTGTGTGCATTTAGATTTGCAAGCTTGGAATAGAAGTGAGAGAACTCTAACTAGTAATAGAAAAGGTGTCATAAGTATAAAAAAAATGAGGATGACAAAGGGTGAAGGGAGAAGGATAGGGGAATAGAACTGACAGGCAGAGAGTTTTAGTGATAAAAAAAAAGTAAGAGGAAGCAATGACTAAACCTAGATTTTAAAGTCAAATATGAACATGAATCTAAGCTTTGGTATTTACTATTTATATGAACTTAGGCAAACTGACTACTTTTAGCCTCATCATTTTTTTTTCCTTTTTTTTTTTTGGTCACACCTCGTGACATACTAGGTCTTAGTTCCCTGATCAGAGATCAAACTCATGTTCCCTGTAGTGGAAGCACAGACTCTTAGCCACTGGGTTGCCAGGGAAGTTCCTGGTCTCATTTTTGATGCAGTATTGTTATTCTTACGTTGCAGTACTATTATTAGTATCGGAGAAACCCTATGGGATTTCTTGTTCATTGATAGTTCTTAATAAACTATGGCTTATGTGTATAATGGAGATTCACTGACATTCTTGAAATATGGACATATGCCATATCCAGACCATAATAAGCCTATATATAGAGAGGGGGTGGGGAGGGAGAGAGAGAGAGAGAGAGAGAAAGAGAGATCATAGCTGTATGTATAAGCATATTTTGGTTTAGAATGAGGAAAGATCAGGACTGGAAGGATAACTGAGTGCATATAACAAGAGCACATCATGAAAATTTATCAAGACTGTCTGGCTTTGGAATATATGGGAAAACATAGGAATTTATGGTAGCTTTCAGAAAATTTAGATTAGCACATAGGATCTATGTATTCCGTGAGGATTAAGCATAATAATAAAATGAAAAGTTGCTTAGAATAATTTCTAGCACCACAATTAGAGCTCAAGAAAAGTTTATCACTATTTTTATTAAAGGTTTATTGAATGATCTCCTTCTACTCTATTGTGAGCTTCTCAGGACACAAATCATGTCACAGTAATCTTCCTGACTTTAGTATAATGCCTGGTGCTTTCTAGGCACTTCCATAAAATATGGGGGAAAAAAGAATTGTGATATCATGAACAAAAAATACATGAGGGCACAAAATAACAATTTTGACACAAATCTGTGTGTGCATTTAGATTTGCAAGCTTGGAATAGAAGTGAGAGAACTCTAACTAGTAATAGAAAAGGTGTCATAAGTATAAAAAAAATGAGGATGACAAAGGGTGAAGGGAGAAGGATAGGGGAATAGAACTGACAGGCAGAAGTATGATATTCTAAGTCTGCATATTTTAGATGCTGACATTTGTTAACTCAAATCAGAATTATATTAATAATTCTACAGATATGTTCACTTTCCATATTATACATCTGTGTCCGATGCCTTCAGAATTTAAGTTCCTGTGATCAATTTCACTTTTCTATAACATTTTCATGGTCATTGTGTTTGCTTTTTAACCCAGGGCTCAATCTATCAGGTAGCAGTTACTTAGGCCAGCTTGAGTCCACTCAAATTAGCTCCCTGATTATCTAGTTCCTGGTTCCATTTTGAGATGATCACTCTTCCTCTAAAGAAGGGCTTTCCAGTTTTCCACATCATGACACACATAGAAAATGATAATGCTTTATATGTGGAGCCACTGAACTAATGGAAGAAGCTGCCCAGAGATTACCCTCAAAGTTTTAGCTGTCCCAGGTCCTGCCCTGCTGCCCTCAGATTGATGGGAACAGTATTTAAACAAATCTGTAACCAATGAGGGCTATTAGTGAACTAGGTCACCCCAGTTGGGAAGCTCTGCTCTCAAGTCTCCCTTTGAAGAGATGGGCAGAGAAAGTTTAACAGATTCGTTTATTCAGTGTCTACAGTAGATACCCTTCTAGGGTATCCAAGATGCATCAGTAAACAGGAAAGAGTCCCTGCCCCCTAGAAAATAGGTTGCAAGTGGCTTAGTGACCCAGTTAAGTCTAATTTAGCCAAGTAAACAGGAAAGAGTCCCTGCCAAGATTATATGAAAAGTTGCTTAGAATAATTTCTAGCACCACAATTAGAGCTCAAGAAAAGTTTATCACTATTTTTATTAAAGGTTTATTGAATGATCTCCTTCTACTCTATTGTGAGCTTCTCAGGACACAAATCATGTCACAGTAATCTTCCTGACTTTAGTATAATGCCTGGTGCTTTCTAGGCACTTCCATAAAATATGGGGGAAAAAAGAATTGTGATATCATGAACAAAAAATACATGAGGGCACAAAATAACAATTTTGACACAAATCTGTGTGTGCATTTAGATTTGCAAGCTTGGAATAGAAGTGAGAGAACTCTAACTAGTAATAGAAAAGGTGTCATAAGTATAAAAAAAATGAGGATGACAAAGGGTGAAGGGAGAAGGATAGGGGAATAGAACTGACAGGCAGAAGTATGATATTCTAAGTCTGCATATTTTAGATGCTGACATTTGTTAACTCAAATCAGAATTATATTAATAATTCTACAGATATGTTCACTTTCCATATTATACATCTGTGTCCGATGCCTTCAGAATTTAAGTTCCTGTGATCAATTTCACTTTTCTATAACATTTTCATGGTCATTGTGTTTGCTTTTTAACCCAGGGCTCAATCTATCAGGTAGCAGTTACTTAGGCCAGCTTGAGTCCACTCAAATTAGCTCCCTGATTATCTAGTTCCTGGTTCCATTTTGAGATGATCACTCTTCCTCTAAAGAAGGGCTTTCCAGTTTTCCACATCATGACACACATAGAAAATGATAATGCTTTATATGTGGAGCCACTGAACTAATGGAAGAAGCTGCCCAGAGATTACCCTCAAAGTTTTAGCTGTCCCAGGTCCTGCCCTGCTGCCCTCAGATTGATGGGAACAGTATTTAAACAAATCTGTAACCAATGAGGGCTATTAGTGAACTAGGTCACCCCAGTTGGGAAGCTCTGCTCTCAAGTCTCCCTTTGAAGAGATGGGCAGAGAAAGTTTAACAGATTCGTTTATTCAGTGTCTACAGTAGATACCCTTCTAGGGTATCCAAGATGCATCAGTAAACAGGAAAGAGTCCCTGCCCCCTAGAAAATAGGTTGCAAGTGGCTTAGTGACCCAGTTAAGTCTATAAGACTTAGGGAGCCAGACTAGAATCTGTATCCTCAAACACAACTCATGGTAATTGCCAAGGGAAGAAATCCTAGAAGGTTTATATTATAAAAATATATTTGTCATTAGATGTCTAGGAAAGTGACTGCCAAGTTTTCTAACTTAAAATTTTATCAAAGCACTTCCCTAGTGGTCTAGAGGTTATGACTCCATGCTCCCAACGAAGGAAGCCCTAGTTCGATCCTGATTGGGGAAGTAGATTTCACTTGCCGCAACCAAAAGATCATGCATGCTCCAACAAGGATCAAAGATTCCAAGTGCTGCAACTTAGACCAGGTTCAGCCAGATAAATAAATAAAATAAAAATTTAACAAAGTTTATTAACTTGTCTCTATTAATTTGGAATATGAATGAATTCTTCTTGCCTAAAATTTGCCCTTGAAACTTTTCTCAGTGAATACGGTAAAAGCAAGGAAAAAGATTTGGGGAATCAGAATATCTCTGATAGAGACAAGTTAATCTTTCTCTTGTGGGATTTTCAATATCGGATATCTACCATTGTGATTTTGCATGGATAACACTCCTGCTCACCGTGGGGTAGTATAAAAGGAAGATGATAGATTGTTACCAGCATTAACCAGATGAGAAAGCATTCTGCTATCACTAAGATGAGACAAGCCTGGCAGAAAGCACATTTAAACTGTTTAAGAAAGTAAAATTTTAATGCACACAATTGCTAATTGCAGAGGCATTTTCAGTTTTCATTAAAGCTGGTCCCTGAGGATCTCTACTTGGGAACACTTTGTTAAATGATTTATTTGAATCACTGTACATTACTGACAATAATAATATGTCTTTATTCAAACTTTTCCTAATTTTTATAGTGAGTAGTGATGATGATAAGATTATATAATTTTATATATTGAAATGCTTTTCATATACGTCTTTGGGGTCCACACAGATGCCTGTCTATCTCAAAAGCAATAACTTTAATAAATGGTAGCAAGTCCCTTGCTAGAAAGGGTCAAAGGCATGAGACATGACTCAAAGCCCTCAAACATTCCAGACTTTACAAAAATTTGCAATTTACCTAATCATCATCTGGTTCTTCAACATAATCTTCAAATTTAATTGTGATTTCAGTGTGATTATGTTAACTAGGCTTCCTGTGTATAGATTGGAATTTAATGTGTTATAAATACCTCCATAAGCTAACCATTTGAATTAGGTAATGATGCATATAATTTGACTAATTAAGCACATTTTGGTTTTAATGCTGGATTAAAGTGTTAAACTGCACAGAAGAACAGAACATCAACCCTGTGAAAAACCTACAGTGACAAAGGGAGCTGAAGGAGGGCCATTTGGTTTTGTGTGTTAGCCTTAAAATAGGGTCCACCTGTTTTGAAACAAGGGTGAAGTTCTATCTGTTACATGGAAGCAGGACAGGATGGTTAGTTTTGAGCATCTTTCAAGAACCAAGACAGTGGTCCACCTGTTTTAGGTTCTGTATACTTCTTGCCTAAAATTTGCCCTTGAAACTTTTCTCAGTGAATACGGTAAAAGCAAGGAAAAGATTTGGGGAATCAGAATATCTCTGATAGAGACAAGTTAATCTTTCTCTGTGGGATTTTCAATATCGGATATCTACCATTGTGATTTTGCATGGATAACACTCCTGCTCACCGTGGGGTAGTATAAAAGGAAGATGATAGATTGTTACCAGCATTAACCAGATGAGAAAGCATTCTGCTATCACTAAGATGAGACAAGCCTGGCAGAAAGCACATTTAAACTGTTTAAGAAAGTAAAATTTTAATGCACACAATTGCTAATTGCAGAGGCATTTTCAGTTTTCATTAAAGCTGGTCCCTGAGGATCTCTACTTGGGAACACTTTGTTAAATGATTTATTTGAATCACTGTACATTACTGACAATAATAATATGTCTTTATTCAAACTTTTTCCTAATTTTTATAGTGAGTAGTGATGATGATAAGATTATATAATTTTTATATATTGAAATGCTTTTCATATACGTCTTTGCGGGTCCACACAGATGCCTGTCTATCTCAAAAGCAATAACTTTAATAAATGGTAGCAAGTCCCTTGCTAGAAAGGGTCAAAGGCATGAGACATGACTCAAAGCCCTCAAACATTCCAGACTTTACAAAAATTTGCAATTTACCTAATCATCATCTGGTTCTTCAACATAATCTTCAAATTTAATTGTGATTTCAGTGTGATTATGTTAACTAGGCTTCCTGTGTATAGATTGGAATTTAATGTGTTATAAATACCTCCATAAGCTAACCATTTGAATTAGGTAATGATGCATATAATTTGACTAATTAAGCACATTTTGGTTTTAATGCTGGATTAAAGTGTTAAACTGCACAGAAGAACAGAACATCAACCCTGTGAAAAACCTACAGTGACAAAGGGAGCTGAAGGAGGGCCATTTGGTTTTTTGTGTGTGTAGCCTTAAAATAGGGTCCACCTGTTTTGAAACAAGGGTGAAGTTCTATCTGTTACATGGAAGCAGGACAGGATGGTTAGTTTTTGAGCATCTTTCAAGAACCAAGACATGGTGTCAGAATCTCTACCAGTGCCTCTAAAATTACACAGATCATCTAGGTACCTTGTTACAATGCTGATTATGATGCAGAAGGTCTGGAAACTATGAAACAACTTGACTTAGGTTGTGCACTCACAATTTTCCTCAATAAGCTTCCATACAGGGTTAATGTTGACGGTCCTCAGATCACGCTTTGAACACCAGGCATCTCCATGACATGTGGTAGCATATTCATTTTACACATGAATAGAGGTTGGCAAGAAGGCAGAGTACTTTGAGCACATCTCTCAACTCTGTAGAATATTCAAACTCATAGTGGGGCTGGTTTTAAAACTCCAGCTGTTTCTCTTATTCAGTACATTTTCACTCCCTAGAAGTCAATGAGCTGAAAACAGAATTGTGATGAGGCAACTCTTTCTAGGGATTTTTAAATGTATTAAACCCAATTTTTATTTTGGAAAGAGTTTGGAATGCTTCTCATATCATTTCAATTAATCTGTGCTTTCTGTTTTGCTCTTATGAACATTTGTCTTGCATCTAATATGGTTGCTTCTTTCAAGTTGTGGCATTTAAGAAAATAAAAAGGAAAAAAAAATAATGACTTGAGAAATGTGACTGAGGAAATCAGGTTATTATGTAATTATGTTAAACCATTTATAGAAGGCATAGAGCATGTGATTTCTACTTGACACGATTTAATATTTACTGGTTCCATGGTAAAGTATCTGCTATGTTCCCTACCTAGCTGTTTAGTAGCTTCGAGGGTTGCCAAGGTAACCATAACTTTGGTCAGCATCAGAATAAATAGGGCCCCAAAATCCCTGAAATTTTATTTTCTATGTTATCATGTCACTTGGAGTAATAGTAACACAGGCTTTCTCCTTCTGTCCTCATCTTCCAACTCGTTTTTCCTACATTGCTACATTTAATGATTCATTTTTCAGGAAAGGACATTACAAACCAGAAGCTTCCAAAATTCTTTAAAATGTTGCAGGCAACAGGTCCAGGAAAGACAACACTATGCCCACAAAAACACTTCAGTAAATAAGCAATGTGCTTTGACTGTGAAGTGGAGGCAGCAGACTATCACAAGAAAGAGAAGGGTGAAATTCAGGACCTGACTGTTGAGTATCAGGCTCCAGGGTGAACACATAATTAGACATACAAAATTCCATATCAATACAAGTCAATTACTTCACTTTTTCTTATATTATGCAACAGGCAATAGAGGCTAAAAAATAAAATTCAAACTCATAGTGGGGTTAATGTTGACGGTCCTCAGATCACGCTTGAACACCAGGCATCTCCATGACATGTGGTAGCATATTCATTTTACACATGAATAGAGGTTGGCAAGAAGGCAGAGTACTTTGAGCACATCTCTCAACTCTGTAGAATATTCAAACTCATAGTGGGGCTGGTTTTAAAACTCCAGCTGTTTCTCTTATTCAGTACATTTTCACTCCCTAGAAGTCAATGAGCTGAAAACAGAATTGTGATGAGGCAACTCTTTCTAGGGATTTTTAAATGTATTAAACCCAATTTTTATTTTGGAAAGAGTTTGGAATGCTTCTCATATCATTTCAATTAATCTGTGCTTTCTGTTTTGCTCTTATGAACATTTGTCTTGCATCTAATATGGTTGCTTCTTTCAAGTTGTGGCATTTAAGAAAATAAAAAGGAAAAAAAAATAATGACTTGAGAAATGTGACTGAGGAAATCAGGTTATTATGTAATTATGTTAAACCATTTATAGAAGGCATAGAGCATGTGATTTCTACTTGACACGATTTAATATTTACTGGTTCCATGGTAAAGTATCTGCTATGTTCCCTACCTAGCTGTTTAGTAGCTTCGAGGGTTGCCAAGGTAACCATAACTTTGGTCAGCATCAGAATAAATAGGGCCCCAAAATCCCTGAAATTTTATTTTCTATGTTATCATGTCACTTGGAGTAATAGTAACACAGGCTTTCTCCTTCTGTCCTCATCTTCCAACTCGTTTTTCCTACATTGCTACATTTAATGATTCATTTTTCAGGAAAGGACATTACAAACCAGAAGCTTCCAAAATTCTTTAAAATGTTGCAGGCAACAGGTCCAGGAAAGACAACACTATGCCCACAAAAACACTTCAGTAAATAAGCAATGTGCTTTGACTGTGAAGTGGAGGCAGCAGACTATCACAAGAAAGAGAAGGGTGAAATTCAGGACCTGACTGTTGAGTATCAGGCTCCAGGGTGAACACATAATTAGACATACAAAATTCCATATCAATACAAGTCAATTACTTCACTTTTTCTTATATTATGCAACAGGCAATAGAGGCTAAAAAATAAAATTCAGCTCAATATACATAATACCTCAGATAGGTGAAATACATCTTTTCTGAGAGTTGGTTTTGTTTGATTCAGCTTGAGTTTCATATTTACAACTCTCAAACAACCCTCATGATAATGCATTTTAGGTTTCAGAAATATAATCCTGCTACATAGAAGGAATGCAAAGAATTTTTTTTTAAGTAGTACTAGACTGGGCTTCCCTGGTGGTCTAGTGGATAAACAGTCCGCCTTGCTGTCCAGGGGACACAGTCCAATCCCTGGCGAGGGAAGGTCCCACGTGCCAGTAGAGTGGCTGGACCGGTGTGTCCAATTACAAGCCAGCTCTCTAGAGCCAATGTGTCCAAAGCCGGTGCTCTGCAATGAGAGAGGCCACTGCAATGGGAGGCCCACGCATGTCAAAGAATAAAAAAAAACAATGGATACAAATAAATATAAATAAAAGAAGTATGATGGGGAAAAGAAAAAAAAAGTTGTAATAGACTTATTAAATGAGCGTGTTACTCTTACCCCCATTAAAAATTAACAATCTATAAGAAAAAATTTAGAGAATACAGAAGTACTCAAACCCATCTAGGTTGCTCAAAGACACTATTTTGATTTACCTCTCTATTTGTTTTCTTTCCAAGCATTTTTGCACCATCAAAATATTATTTACATAATGTTGAAACATGCTTTTTACCTAAAAATAAAAAATGTTTAATGTTTGCTCTCTTCCCAAACATGTTTCATGACAATTTATTTAATCATTTCCTTACTAGTGGATATCTACATGATTTCAAAAATGTCCTTATTTTATTTTAAGGAAACAGTGTGTTAACTACCTTTTCATTAAAGGCTAAAGGCTTTCCTTATTACATTTTTCTTTGTATATACTTCTAAAGTAGAATTACTGAAAACACTTCAGTAAATAAGCAATGTGCTTTGACTGTGAAGTGGAGGCAGCAGACTATCACAAGAAAGAGAAGGGTGAAATTCAGGACCTGACTGTTGAGTATCAGGCTCCAGGGTGAACACATAATTAGACATACAAAATTCCATATCAATACAAGTCAATTACTTCACTTTTTCTTATATTATGCAACAGGCAATAGAGGCTAAAAAATAAAATTCAGCTCAATATACATAATACCTCAGATAGGTGAAATACATCTTTTCTGAGAGTTGGTTTTGTTTGATTCAGCTTGAGTTTCATATTTACAACTCTCAAACAACCCTCATGATAATGCATTTTAGGTTTCAGAAATATAATCCTGCTACATAGAAGGAATGCAAAGAATTTTTTTTTAAGTAGTACTAGACTGGGCTTCCCTGGTGGTCTAGTGGATAAACAGTCCGCCTTGCTGTCCAGGGGACACAGTCCAATCCCTGGCGAGGGAAGGTCCCACGTGCCAGTAGAGTGGCTGGACCGGTGTGTCCAATTACAAGCCAGCTCTCTAGAGCCAATGTGTCCAAAGCCGGTGCTCTGCAATGAGAGAGGCCACTGCAATGGGAGGCCCACGCATGTCAAAGAATAAAAAAAAACAATGGATACAAATAAATATAAATAAAAGAAGTATGATGGGGAAAAGAAAAAAAAAGTTGTAATAGACTTATTAAATGAGCGTGTTACTCTTACCCCCATTAAAAATTAACAATCTATAAGAAAAAATTTAGAGAATACAGAAGTACTCAAACCCATCTAGGTTGCTCAAAGACACTATTTTGATTTACCTCTCTATTTGTTTTCTTTCCAAGCATTTTTGCACCATCAAAATATTATTTACATAATGTTGAAACATGCTTTTTACCTAAAAATAAAAAATGTTTAATGTTTGCTCTCTTCCCAAACATGTTTCATGACAATTTATTTAATCATTTCCTTACTAGTGGATATCTACATGATTTCAAAAATGTCCTTATTTTATTTTAAGGAAACAGTGTGTTAACTACCTTTTCATTAAAGGCTAAAGGCTTTCCTTATTACATTTTTCTTTGTATATACTTCTAAAGTAGAATTACTGAGCCAAAATAAATATGCATTAAGATTCTTCATAGGTATTATTTACAAAACAACTTATTTTATATCCCATTTGATTAAATGCATCGTGTGTATCAAAGTCATTTTTTTTTTTTTTAATATATGAATTTTTTCTCCCCATTCCATTGGTCTTTCATTCATTTATCTTTGTTCTTTGGTCTGTGTGGGCCTCCCATTGCAGTGGCCTCTCCTGCTGCAGAGCTCCAGTTCTGGGCGCATGTGCTTCAGAGCTCCGGCTCGGTAGTTGGACACATCGGTCCAGCTGCTCCACGGCATAAGAGAACTTCCCAGGCCAGGGATCGAATTGGCACCCCTTGCACTGCAAGGCGGTGTCCTTACCCACTGGACCCCAGGAAGCCCAATATATGAAAATTGAAACAGCTGAGGAGAGTTGTCTAGAGCACCCTGATTTGCATTTGAATCTACGTAAATTCAAGAGCATATGTGTAAAAAGTTTTTAACCAGACCTTGCCATATGAATGGCATGACAAGATTCTAGGACTCTAGGATCTATAACTATCTCAATAAGGTCTCTTAATTCCTTTTTACAGAGATAAAAATAAAAGTCAAAAAGGAAAATGGTTAAACAAGTCGTGAAGTCTCCTGCCTCCCAGGTCAGGTGCTATTTCCAAGAGCTGGTGTTTCTGGCATATGCATACAGTCTTCAAATGCAGATTTTCTGATCTAACCTTCCACAAACTATTTTGAAAACACATGCTTTATGTGATTTAGTATTTAAGTTCACTGAGCTTTGAGGAGATAAATAGTGCTTTCCTCTTGTCATGATGTCATTACCTACTCAGTGTACTTTTTCTCCTTTTTTTAGAAGCATGTTATGTACATTCAATTCTCTAAATCCTATAATAAATGCTTTTTTTAACCTCATGTGTGCTCGACTTTAACCTTTTATCATTTCCTTACTAGTGGATATCTACATGATTTCAAAAATGTCCTTATTTTATTTTAAGGAAACAGTGTGTTAACTACCTTTTCATTAAAGGCTAAAGGCTTTCCTTATTACATTTTTCTTTGTATATACTTCTAAAGTAGAATTACTGAGCCAAAATAAATATGCATTAAGATTCTTCATAGGTATTATTTACAAAACAACTTATTTTATATCCCATTTGATTAAATGCATCGTGTGTATCAAAGTCATTTTTTTTTTTTTTAATATATGAATTTTTTCTCCCCATTCCATTGGTCTTTCATTCATTTATCTTTGTTCTTTGGTCTGTGTGGGCCTCCCATTGCAGTGGCCTCTCCTGCTGCAGAGCTCCAGTTCTGGGCGCATGTGCTTCAGAGCTCCGGCTCGGTAGTTGGACACATCGGTCCAGCTGCTCCACGGCATAAGAGAACTTCCCAGGCCAGGGATCGAATTGGCACCCCTTGCACTGCAAGGCGGTGTCCTTACCCACTGGACCCCAGGGAAGCCCAATATATGAAAATTGAAACAGCTGAGGAGAGTTGTCTAGAGCACCCTGATTTGCATTTGAATCTACGTAAATTCAAGAGCATATGTGTAAAAAGTTTTTAACCAGACCTTGCCATATGAATGGCATGACAAGATTCTAGGACTCTAGGATCTATAACTATCTCAATAAGGTCTCTTAATTCCTTTTTACAGAGATAAAAATAAAAGTCAAAAAGGAAAATGGTTAAACAAGTCGTGAAGTCTCCTGCCTCCCAGGTCAGGTGCTATTTCCAAGAGCTGGTGTTTCTGGCATATGCATACAGTCTTCAAATGCAGATTTTCTGATCTAACCTTCCACAAACTATTTTGAAAACACATGCTTTATGTGATTTAGTATTTAAGTTCACTGAGCTTTGAGGAGATAAATAGTGCTTTCCTCTTGTCATGATGTCATTACCTACTCAGTGTACTTTTTCTCCTTTTTTTAGAAGCATGTTATGTACATTCAATTCTCTAAATCCTATAATAAATGCTTTTTTTAACCTCATGTGTGCTCGACTTTAACCTTTTATCATAAAAGCCTGTTTGTTCACCTTCTGACAGCTCTCCACAGCTCACCACCCTGCCGGCTGCAGCTAAACCATACAATTGTGTGAATTTCAATATATAGCAAAAAGATGAAAGATGGAAAAAAATAATAGATAATGGATCTATGATAAGTCAAAGAATTAACAAAAAGGGTCAAATTACCTGAAATTCAAACTAAAAGACATCAAAGAGGGAAAGCCAAGTACTAAAATAAGAGATAATAGAAGATGATTAGGGGAAAAATGATAATGAAAGAGATAATAGTTTGTAACTGGGAAGAGAAATTGTAAAGAACTAGAAATAAATGGGTGAGATAGAATTAAAGGTATAATAATGTGAACTGAAAAATAATAATGGATGTAGTGAGGGATAAAGCTGTTATATTATCCGACAGAGATGGGGATTGAGGGAACTGTTCCTGTGGGAAGTTTCCAAAGCCTTGGCCTAAGTTATTATATTCAGATGCGGAGCAGTGTCTTGGGGATAAAAGTCAAGAGGGAGAACACGAAAACTAGGCAATTATAATGGTGTCAAGCCGGTCCTGTGATTTAAAACAGTAGACTGTTAAGAGAAATCCATAGACTTCTTTTTACATTAAAAAAAAGCATTCCACTCACAAATCTATACGATCTGCCTTTCAGTTCATCTTATGAACGTGAGATATGCTGGATCACAAATATCTTCATTGGAAGATGGGTCAAGTGTAATGTGTGCATAGGTATGTGTATCTTTCTCTCAAAAGGAAAATGGTTAAACAAGTCGTGAAGTCTCCTGCCTCCCAGGTCAGGTGCTATTTCCAAGAGCTGGTGTTTCTGGCATATGCATACAGTCTTCAAATGCAGATTTTCTGATCTAACCTTCCACAAACTATTTTGAAAACACATGCTTTATGTGATTTAGTATTTAAGTTCACTGAGCTTTGAGGAGATAAATAGTGCTTTCCTCTTGTCATGATGTCATTACCTACTCAGTGTACTTTTTCTCCTTTTTTTAGAAGCATGTTATGTACATTCAATTCTCTAAATCCTATAATAAATGCTTTTTTTAACCTCATGTGTGCTCGACTTTAACCTTTTATCATAAAAGCCTGTTTGTTCACCTTCTGACAGCTCTCCACAGCTCACCACCCTGCCGGCTGCAGCTAAACCATACAATTGTGTGAATTTCAATATATAGCAAAAAGATGAAAGATGGAAAAAAATAATAGATAATGGATCTATGATAAGTCAAAGAATTAACAAAAAGGGTCAAATTACCTGAAATTCAAACTAAAAGACATCAAAGAGGGAAAGCCAAGTACTAAAATAAGAGATAATAGAAGATGATTAGGGGAAAAATGATAATGAAAGAGATAATAGTTTGTAACTGGGAAGAGAAATTGTAAAGAACTAGAAATAAATGGGTGAGATAGAATTAAAGGTATAATAATGTGAACTGAAAAATAATAATGGATGTAGTGAGGGATAAAGCTGTTATATTATCCGACAGAGATGGGGATTGAGGGAACTGTTCCTGTGGGAAGTTTCCAAAGCCTTGGCCTAAGTTATTATATTCAGATGCGGAGCAGTGTCTTGGGGATAAAAGTCAAGAGGGAGAACACGAAAACTAGGCAATTATAATGGTGTCAAGCCGGTCCTGTGATTTAAAACAGTAGACTGTTAAGAGAAATCCATAGACTTCTTTTTACATTAAAAAAAAGCATTCCACTCACAAATCTATACGATCTGCCTTTCAGTTCATCTTATGAACGTGAGATATGCTGGATCACAAATATCTTCATTGGAAGATGGGTCAAGTGTAATGTGTGCATAGGTATGTGTATCTTTCTCTCAAAATATCTTTCCTAGAATTGTGTGCCCTGAGATTATTGTTCACGTCTGCCTCCTTCACTATTCCCCTAATGCTATGACTCATGTGGTTTGTTATTTAAAAGTTTCCTTCTGACTTGTTTTGATTGATCGTTTGAATACACAGGTTTTACAATACAATTATATTTACAAAATTACTAAAGTACTTATAACAAGCAATAACATAGCCCGAATTTGATTCTCTGTAAACCCCAGAGGTATATACATCATTGTTTTGCTTTATTCACACATATACTTTTTCAAAAATAAAAGACTTTCAAATCCACTATTTTATTATGTAGCTCAGGTCTTACATGATCCATGCTGTGAAACCGATCCAGTTAAAATGGACAGCTGCATTTGAGCAAGAAACCAATACAGTATCCTAGAGGTATTAAACTCTGTCCAGAATAGAATATATCCTTGGCTACAATATGATGTGTAAGTTGGGAATACAATACCATTATACTCTGGAAACAAACAGATGAATAAATAAGTTAATTAAATACTACAGATTTTCACTCCTACCAAAGCCAGACTTGGTATACAACTGCTATTGTAAATAATCCTAAATTACTAAATTTCAGGAAAATCTCTCAGTATTACACATAAGCCCCCACTATAGAAGACATAGAAAATACACTCATCTCCTGTTCTTACCTAACCATCTTAGTGCAGTTCATAAGGCAAGGTCATGTTCATTAATGCATTAATTTTTGAGCATATGATATAGGTGGCATTGCATTTGGCTACTGGAGTAATATTATTCATGAAGTAGCAATATCAATTTCATTACCTAAATGGCTTGTAAGATCAACTTGATTTAATCATTTATATATAAATAAAACAGAGAAGGTAAAACACTGTTGAACTCAGCAAGACTTAAAAAAAATATTTGTAAGAACAGGACATTTTACCTGCTAAAATCAATAACATTGAATATTCATCTTTAAATGCTAGTCAGTCAAAGATAACTAATGCAACATGTAACCATTGGAAATGGGGAAGCAAACACTTCATTAAAAATTTCAGTTGCTTCCCTATTAGAAATAAACTAAAGTTTAGTAGTCAGCTATAAACTACACAAATTATATAAAAATTTAGATGTCTATTAATAATTTTGATTTTAAAAGAATAAAAGAAAATAATGTTATTGTTAAATATTGTTAGACTATGACAAAATTAACTTTTGAAGAGGAAAATGTGGAAAATTTTATATCTGGATTATGATTCATTTTTTACTTTGTCTCTGTCCTTAAAAAATTAAAATAAATATTTCCTTCTGACTTGTTTTGATTGATCGTTTGAATACACAGGTTTTACAATACAATTATATTTACAAAATTACTAAAGTACTTATAACAAGCAATAACATAGCCCGAATTTGATTCTCTGTAAACCCCAGAGGTATATACATCATTGTTTTGCTTTATTCACACATATACTTTTTCAAAAATAAAAGACTTTCAAATCCACTATTTTATTATGTAGCTCAGGTCTTACATGATCCATGCTGTGAAACCGATCCAGTTAAAATGGACAGCTGCATTTGAGCAAGAAACCAATACAGTATCCTAGAGGTATTAAACTCTGTCCAGAATAGAATATATCCTTGGCTACAATATGATGTGTAAGTTGGGAATACAATACCATTATACTCTGGAAACAAACAGATGAATAAATAAGTTAATTAAATACTACAGATTTTCACTCCTACCAAAGCCAGACTTGGTATACAACTGCTATTGTAAATAATCCTAAATTACTAAATTTCAGGAAAATCTCTCAGTATTACACATAAGCCCCCACTATAGAAGACATAGAAAATACACTCATCTCCTGTTCTTACCTAACCATCTTAGTGCAGTTCATAAGGCAAGGTCATGTTCATTAATGCATTAATTTTTGAGCATATGATATAGGTGGCATTGCATTTGGCTACTGGAGTAGTATTATTCATGAAGTAGCAATATCAATTTCATTACCTAAATGGCTTGTAAGATCAACTTGATTTAATCATTTATATATAAATAAAACAGAGAAGGTAAAACACTGTTGAACTCAGCAAGACTTAAAAAAAATATTTGTAAGAACAGGACATTTTACCTGCTAAAATCAATAACATTGAATATTCATCTTTAAATGCTAGTCAGTCAAAGATAACTAATGCAACATGTAACCATTGGAAATGGGGAAGCAAACACTTCATTAAAAATTTCAGTTGCTTCCCTATTAGAAATAAACTAAAGTTTAGTAGTCAGCTATAAACTACACAAATTATATAAAAATTTAGATGTCTATTAATAATTTTGATTTTAAAAGAATAAAAGAAAATAATGTTATTGTTAAATATTGTTAGACTATGACAAAATTAACTTTTGAAGAGGAAAATGTGGAAAATTTTATATCTGGATTATGATTCATTTTTTACTTTGTCTCTGTCCTTAAAAAATTAAACATATAAATATTAAAATAAAATGGTGTTTTTAAAAATTTCAAGCTGTGAAGACCTTTCTGAACAAGATATAAATCTCCTAAGTTAGAAAGGAAACAGTGATAGATTTGACAGCATGAATATTAAAAAAGCAAACCAAATAAAATGACTCTGTAGAGCCGAAGACATGAGAATCAACTCTAAAATTCACATTACATGGGGGCAGAAGAGGAATATAGATTTAATACATACATGTACATATATCAGACACAGGAAATATTCATAATATAAAGGAGCACTAAATGTTCACACATCCAAAGAGAAACACACAGAAAAGCTTAAATATAATCTTTGAAGAAGAAATATAAATAAATATCCAATATAAATTTTTAAAAGAAGAATCAGAATCACTGATGATCAGTCACTTCAGGAAGAAAATTAAATGTATTAGACTGATAATAACTACATCAATTATGGTAACTACAGTTTGGAAGATTACATGGAAAAATGGACATTTTCATATCCTGTTGTCAGTGTGTCAACTGGTAAAATCTGCCTGAATAATAGTTTCCTAATATGTATCAAACTTTTGACCCAGGATTTCTGCCTATAAAAACCATTGCTAGAAGATAACTGATATAAAATATAAAAATGCATGACAAATGTGTTTAATATTTATAAAACAAAAATTTGGCACAGCTAAATGTTGATCCACCAAAGAAAGGTTGAATATAGTAATATTGTCAAATAACAACACCTTATAAAGATTTTTAAAAGAATGGATGATACATACTCATGCTCATTTACATAGAAAAAAGTCAGCAAAATACTGTTAAGTGAATAAAATATGTGCAACATTTATAATACTGTCTTTTCAAATAGATATCTAACAAGACTATTTTTAAGTGATATTTTACATTTTATATTGAGTGTTAGAGTTTGAGACATTTTGAAACTTCTTATACGTTATAAACAAAAAATCTATTTTTATTTTGGGAAATAATACATTTAAACCCCAAGAATATCATCCACACTCTACATGAAAGTCAAGAAAGTGGACATGAGAAGGACAGGATTCAGAATACTGAGAGGATAATTTATTGTTTTTAATTTCAATAGTTTTACTTGCTAAAGATTAAGTTAACATATTAAAGCTACTTCCAAGGGAGAAGAGAGATTTGATTACCCTTAATCAATCAAAGAAAGAATGTTGACATAATATTGCTAAATTAAATACAAAACTGGTTGATGCTCTACAGTTCATAAAATCAGAATCTTTGAAATTACCTTTTTTTACTGGACAGACTACACCTGCATCCCTATCAGAGGAAAGAAATTTGTAATTTATTAACATGTAACTTTACAGAGCTTGGTCTCTGCTCATTAGTATTCACTAAGTCAAAGCTACTTCTCCATGGACATCTACTGTTTCTCAGATAGGCTTGTTAGGCAATGGTATCACAGAAACCATGTTTTTGGATAATTTTACTCAGTAACATTTTTTAATTTAGAGAGAATAAGTGAATGGTCTAGGGCATTCATGGTGAAATAATCTTGAGCTGAAGGTAGATTCTCCCACTTTCTTAGTTTTCCTTTCTTCCTGTTTTTAAAATTTTGACCTTAAAATAGCAAAAAACACCTCATATAGTTCAATTTTGTGGATCAGGAATCTGGAAAAGCTTGGCACAGTGATTTTTCTATTCCAGCTCAGACCAACTGGGTACTTAGCTGACAGCTGTCCAGACTGCCCAAGGTGGTTTCATTCTCATGCCTGTCTAGACATGGCTGGACTTCCTTTCTCTATGTATATATCCTTTCCCTGCTGTTCCTCTTGTAAAGTGGCTGGGAATCATTTCTTATCAGGCAGCTCAGGTCTTCCGTGTTTAATATTTATAAAACAAAAATTTGGCACAGCTAAATGTTGATCCACCAAAGAAAGGTTGAATATAGTAATATTGTCAAATAACAACACCTTATAAAGATTTTTAAAAGAATGGATGATACATACTCATGCTCATTTACATAGAAAAAAGTCAGCAAAATACTGTTAAGTGAATAAAATATGTGCAACATTTATAATACTGTCTTTTCAAATAGATATCTAAAAAGACTATTTTTAAGTGATATTTTACATTTTATATTGAGTGTTAGAGTTTGAGACATTTTGAAACTTCTTATACGTTATAAACAAAAAATCTATTTTTATTTTGGGAAATAATACATTTAAACCCCAAGAATATCATCCACACTCTACATGAAAGTCAAGAAAGTGGACATGAGAAGGACAGGATTCAGAATACTGAGAGGATAATTTATTGTTTTTAATTTCAATAGTTTTACTTGCTAAAGATTAAGTTAACATATTAAAGCTACTTCCAAGGGAGAAGAGAGATTTGATTACCCTTAATCAATCAAAGAAAGAATGTTGACATAATATTGCTAAATTAAATACAAAACTGGTTGATGCTCTACAGTTCATAAAATCAGAATCTTTGAAATTACCTTTTTCTACTGGACAGACTACACCTGCATCCCTATCAGAGGAAAGAAATTTGTAATTTATTAACATGTAACTTTACAGAGCTTGGTCTCTGCTCATTAGTATTCACTAAGTCAAAGCTACTTCTCCATGGACATCTACTGTTTCTCAGATAGGCTTGTTAGGCAATGGTATCACAGAAACCATGTTTTTGGATAATTTTACTCAGTAACATTTTTTAATTTAGAGAGAATAAGTGAATGGTCTAGGGCATTCATGGTGAAATAATCTTGAGCTGAAGGTAGATTCTCCCACTTTCTTAGTTTTCCTTTCTTCCTGTTTTTAAAATTTTGACCTTAAAATAGCAAAAAACACCTCATATAGTTCAATTTTGTGGATCAGGAATCTGGAAAAGCTTGGCACAGTGATTTTTTTCTATTCCAGCTCAGACCAACTGGGTACTTAGCTGACAGCTGTCCAGACTGCCCAAGGTGGTTTCATTCTCATGCCTGTCTAGACATGGCTGGACTTCCTTTCTCTATGTATATATCCTTTCCCTGCTGTTCCTCTTGTAAAGTGGCTGGGAATCATTTCTTATCAGGCAGCTCAGGTCTTCCAGAGTTGAAGATGGAAGTCGACAGTCCTCTACACTTGGAAATGACATAGCTCCATGTGTGTCATACTCTACTGGTTAAAGCAGTTACAGGCCAGCCTAATTCAAAGGGAGAGAAAAAGACTGATCTCTGTATGGAAGGAGTCTCCGAGAATTTGCCTCATCTTTAATTTACCACAATGCACTTACTATTAATCTCTATGGCTAATAAGATATCAGCTGTAGACTGGAGATAAAATAAACTGATTTATTAACTATGAAATAATTCAATCTCTGAGTGTTAGACACTGTCTTCTTGTCTCTAACCAAATCTGATGACCAAAATGTCATAGTTAAATCATGCTAATATTTCTCAAATACTATCCTTAATGGAATGCCATTTTATAAATTAGATGTTAAATTTAAAAGGCACTTAACTTTGTTTCTTTCATACAAAAAGAGTGACTTGTTTAGGCCATATATGTAAAATTAATGATTATAATTAAAAGTGAAGAAAGTAAGCATGTAAGATGAGGTCACGATCAGGACAAGCAAGATGAGCAGTAATAGAATATTTGCGATCAACAAGCCCATCTCATATTTTGAAGGTCTCACAGAGTAAAGTGGCTAATATTCTTGGTTTTAGATAGAGAAATGCAAAATATAGATGAGTATGGGTCAAAGAAGAAAGTTATTCTCTAATGCAAGACCCTACTTCCAATTGTTAGAAGACCTGTTAATTTATGAAGGTTGTATGCTATAAAGCAGGTAACCACATTAAGGTCACAAGTCATGTGAACAAGAACACACATGAACATTCCAAGAGCCAAAAACAAAAACATCTGAGTTACACATCCAATGTGTGATACATTTCTCCTTTCAAAGAAAGAGTCAGAATCCATTTTGGATACAGAAATGCCTATTAGAGATAAATCAATGAGGCTTAAACAAGACATTTACATAGATTGGTGAAGTCAAGAATCTCTTCAAGCCAAAACAATCAGGATAGATATTCCTGTGAAACAAGACTTAGAGAGCAGGGAAAGAGATTTTCCATCCTGGGTAAGACTTCCAGAAGAATACAATCTGATGGCAAAGATTATTTTCATATTTTAGGACTCTAGATTCATTCTTAAAACTCATGCACTTACCATTTCCGGGACTCTTAATTGCTTTCTGCTGGTCTATACTTTCATATGTTCTAATTTTCCTTCTGCTTGAATTATCTCTAATATTTCTTATAGTATATGTCTTCTTGAGATTAATTCTTTCAACTTCTCTGTGCCTGGAAAGTCTTTTGCATTCATTTTTGATATATATTTCAATAGGTATAGAACTCTAGGTTTAAGTACTTAAAAGATGTTACTTCAGTGTCTTCTTGCTTGTAACTTCTGCAAAATAATATTTTTGTCTTTTTTTGTTGTTCTTCTAAATGTAATACGTCTTGCATCTCTGGATAATTTTATGATTTTCTCCTTGTTATTGGCTTTAAGTAATTTGATCATTGTATATAAACTAATAAGACTTTTCCAGAAAGACAAAAACCAATACAATATATATATAAAGAGATTTATTATAAGGAATCATACATGATTACAGAAGCTTACAAATCCCAAGATTTGCAGGGTGACTCAGCAAGCTGGAGATCCAGGAAGAGCTAATATTTCAGTTTGTGTCCAAGGGCAGGAAAAAGTAAGAAGTCAGTCAGGCAGAAGGAATTCTCCCTTATCTGGGGGAGGTTCAGCCTTTTTGTTCTATTTAGGCCTTTAACTGATTGGATGAGGCGCACCTACATTAGGGAGGGCAATCTGCGTCACTTAGTCTGCAATTTAAACATTAATATCATCTAAAAATATACTCACAGAAACACCCAGAGTAATGTTTGATCAGATATCTGACTACCCCACGGCCGAGTCAAGCAACATAAAAATTAACCACCACAACGTGCACTGGTGTTTTCTTCGTTTTTCTTGCACTTTGGGTTCCTTAAGCATCCTGGATCTCTGGGTTTGTAGCTTTCATGACATTTGGAACATTTCTGGCCATTTTTCTTCGAATAATTTTTGTGTGCCCACTTCTTCAGATGCTCCATTCATAGGTTTATTAGATCACTGATCTTTTTAATTTCTGAAACTCTTAATTGCTTTCTGCTGGTCTATACTTTCATATGTTCTAATTTTCCTTCTGCTTGAATTATCTCTAATATTTCTTATAGTATATGTCTTCTTGAGATTAATTCTTTCAACTTCTCTGTGCCTGGAAAGTCTTTTGCATTCATTTTTGATATATATTTCAATAGGTATAGAACTCTAGGTTTAAGTACTTAAAAGATGTTACTTCAGTGTCTTCTTGCTTGTAACTTCTGCAAAATAATATTTTTGTCTTTTTTTGTTGTTCTTCTAAATGTAATACGTCTTGCATCTCTGGATAATTTTATGATTTTCTCCTTGTTATTGGCTTTAAGTAATTTGATCATTGTATATAAACTAATAAGACTTTTCCAGAAAGACAAAAACCAATACAATATATATATAAAGAGATTTATTATAAGGAATCATACATGATTACAGAAGCTTACAAATCCCAAGATTTGCAGGGTGACTCAGCAAGCTGGAGATCCAGGAAGAGCTAATATTTCAGTTTGTGTCCAAGGGCAGGAAAAAGTAAGAAGTCAGTCAGGCAGAAGGAATTCTCCCTTATCTGGGGGAGGTTCAGCCTTTTTGTTCTATTTAGGCCTTTAACTGATTGGATGAGGTGCACCTACATTAGGGAGGGCAATCTGCGTCACTTAGTCTGCAATTTAAACATTAATATCATCTAAAAATATACTCACAGAAACACCCAGAGTAATGTTTGATCAGATATCTGACTACCCCACGGCCGAGTCAAGCAACATAAAAATTAACCACCACAACGTGCACTGGTGTTTTCTTCGTTTTTCTTGCACTTTGGGTTCCTTAAGCATCCTGGATCTCTGGGTTTGTAGCTTTCATGACATTTGGAACATTTCTGGCCATTTTTCTTCGAATAATTTTTGTGTGCCCACTTCTTCAGATGCTCCATTCATAGGTTTATTAGATCACTGATCTTTTTAATTTCTGAAACTTCTTTATTCTCTTTGCATTTAATTTTGGATAATTTCTATTGCTTCATCTTCTAATTTACTAATATCTTATTCTACAATGTCTAATATGTTGTTAATCCCACCTAGCACATTGTTCATCTCACATGATGGATTTTTCATTTCTAAAAGTTCATGTCTTTTATCTATCTTCCATGTCTCTGTTTAATTTTTTAAACATGTGGAATATAGTTATAATAACTCTTTAATGTTTTATGAGCTAATTCTAACATCAACTCAGATATGAAATTGTTTCAACTGATACTTTTCAGCATTATGATTCATATTGTCTTGCATACCAATCATTGATTGGATACTAGATATTGTGAGCTTTACTTCATTTGGTGCTAGATATTATTATATTCCTGCATAACAAATCTTACTTTTCTTTTGGGATGCAATTAAGTTTCTTGGAAGCTGTTTGATTCCTTTGGGTCTTACCTAAAAAAATTTAGACTAGATATGAACAGCATTTAGTCTAGAATAAAATATTTTTCCACTATTAAGTCAAGACCCCTCTGGGCATTTCTCCAATGGTCCATAAATCATGAGGTTTTGTAATCTGTCTGGGGATAACAGCGGTCATTTCCATCCCTATGTGAGGGCAGAGAATTCTCTTCCTAATTTGTTCTGTCCCTGAGCTTGGTAGTTTCCTTATAGGAATGTACTATAAGTTCTCTGCTCTATGCTCAAGTAAAGCATTCTGCGTATATTTCTGGAGTTATTTCTCTATATACTTCTTTTCATAGTAGTATGTCCTGAGAATTCTAACTTTCTTTGCCTCCATAGATTCTCAGATCATTTCCTCGACTCAAGAATCTTAAAGATTCTCCTTTTGAGTTACCCTTCCTTGTGCTGTGGCTTGAAAACAATCATTGGGCAGTAAGTTGGGGCAATCACCTGATTTTCTTCCTATATTCCTCTCAGATGACTGATTTGCAATGTTATAAATCATTGCTTTATATGTTTTATTTACTTTTTTAAGGGAGTGGGGGGCAGGCAGACAAATCCAATCCTGTTACTCTATCTTTGCCTAGAAGCAGAACTAACTTGTGAAAAAATTTAATGATGATGTTACAGAGAGGGTGCTTTTATCTTTTTTAAAAAAAAACAAACTTTGGTATTATCGATATTGTTTCTATTGCTTCATCTTCTAATTTACTAATATCTTATTCTACAATGTCTAATATGTTGTTAATCCCACCTAGCACATTGTTCATCTCACATGATGGATTTTTCATTTCTAAAAGTTCATGTCTTTTATCTATCTTCCATGTCTCTGTTTAATTTTTAAACATGTGGAATATAGTTATAATAACTCTTTAATGTTTTATGAGCTAATTCTAACATCAACTCAGATATGAAATTGTTTCAACTGATACTTTTCAGCATTATGATTCATATTGTCTTGCATACCAATCATTGATTGGATACTAGATATTGTGAGCTTTACTTCATTTGGTGCTAGATATTATTATATTCCTGCATAACAAATCTTACTTTTCTTTTGGGATGCAATTAAGTTTCTTGGAAGCTGTTTGATTCCTTTGGGTCTTACCTAAAAAAATTTAGACTAGATATGAACAGCATTTAGTCTAGAATAAAATATTTTTCCACTATTAAGTCAAGACCCCTCTGGGCATTTCTCCAATGGTCCATAAATCATGAGGTTTTGTAATCTGTCTGGGGATAACAGCGGTCATTTCCATCCCTATGTGAGGGCAGAGAATTCTCTTCCTAATTTGTTCTGTCCCTGAGCTTGGTAGTTTCCTTATAGGAATGTACTATAAGTTCTCTGCTCTATGCTCAAGTAAAGCATTCTGCGTATATTTCTGGAGTTATTTCTCTATATACTTCTTTTCATAGTAGTATGTCCTGAGAATTCTAACTTTCTTTGCCTCCATAGATTCTCAGATCATTTCCTCGACTCAAGAATCTTAAAGATTCTCCTTTTGAGTTACCCTTCCTTGTGCTGTGGCTTGAAAACAATCATTGGGCAGTAAGTTGGGGCAATCACCTGATTTTCTTCCTATATTCCTCTCAGATGACTGATTTGCAATGTTATAAATCATTGCTTTATATGTTTTATTTACTTTTTTAAGGGAGTGGGGGGCAGGCAGACAAATCCAATCCTGTTACTCTATCTTTGCCTAGAAGCAGAACTAACTTGTGAAAAAATTTAATGATGATGTTACAGAGAGGGTGTACACAGGAATTTTTGCAGTCTTAAAAAAATAAAACTGAGCATTTTGTAAGATATCATAGTTACTATCACAGTTACTACAAAGATACTATGATAATTTTACTATGATGATGGTATTAAACATGGCAAAATATCACAAATAATATAATGCAAAGAAGAGGGTCTTAGCCTAGGTAAGTTTCAGGGAAATTTTATACTCTCTGAATCAGCCTTAAGACATAGCAGAATAATCTTTTTTTGCTCTTTTTGGTAAAGGGCACCAATAGGTCAATAAAATACCTTAAAATTCTGTGACTCAGATTAGCCTCAGTTGTTTTCCTATCATACCCCAACCTCATAGAAACTTGCAAATACAACAGATAAAATGGTGGATAGGTCCTATTACTACATTTGTACATACACCACCCCAACTTTTTCTTCAGAGTATTCATATCACAAATGATCCAACAGGGTTATGCAGAAGCTTTAAAGTCTATTTCCTAGGAAGTTGAATATATAGCCCCTCTTCTACTCATGAGAACTTCTGAGGTAATAAGTGAAGAGAGAAACCTAGGTCATAGGTATTAGGTGTAGAATAAGTGCCAAAACAAATGGAAGAGACAGAGGAAAACAAAACACCTAGAAACCTGCTTGGGCAACATCTCATTCTCAGCACTTACACACTATTAGTATCACTGAACGGAGTATAGAAATGCAAAGTAAGGAATTTTTTGCTTATGCTTTTCTTAAGAGCACAAGAAACTCTCATTAAGAATACATGAAGCAGGGGCTTCCCTGGTGGTCCACTGGGTAAAGAGTCTGCCTTGCAGCGCTAGGAGCACTGGTTCAATCCCTGGCCCAGAAAGATCCCATGTGCCACAGTGCAGCTAGGCTGGTATGTTCAACTACCAGCCAGCGCTCTGGAGCAAATGCGCCCAGAGCTGGTGCTCTTCAAGGAGAGAGGCCAATGCGATGGGAGGCCCACACAGGCAAAGAATAAAGATCGATGAAAATAAATAAATAAAAGAGACCAAAATTAAAAAAAAAAAAAAAGAATTGTTCAAAAAAAAAAAGAGTACATTAATCCTGGACATGCATGTTAGAATGATCTTGGAATTTTTTGCAAAATTCAAATGCCAGGAATTGTGTTTTACTCCAAAGCACCAGATGTATTTCTAATGAATATCCATGGTTAAAAACAACTAGACTATATCATTTTCTTATATTTATCTAGTTATTTCACTTTTTCTATTTCATATTTAGTGCTCCCATTTCATTTAGTTTATATTTTCCAATTTCTGTCTCTTTATGTTGTTGTTTTTCCTCAAACCTTAATTAAGCATGATAGAAAAGCTTTTGCACATATGTACATATATAAATAGTATGTATAATATAATATATACCTTAGATAATATGAATTTTTGCATAGATAAAAAATTTCAAAATTTTATTCCACATGTTTAAATAGAATGCTAGATTTCTAATTTATATTTACTCTAAACTTTGATATAATACCATATATTTTGGCAACTAATATTACTGCTAAAAGACTAGAAAGTTTACTCTCTATAGTGATTAAAAAAAATTGAATGAGGCTTGAAACTTCTAATTCAATTCTGAGAATATAAAGAAATAATATGTTGTAAAAAAACATGAAATTAACATGTGATAAAGTATTATTAACTAAAGCACAGATTTTATTCAAGCTTCACAACAATTTACATTAATGTCCATTATGTTTTCATATATTATTCAAGATTCCACATTGTGTGTGGTTGCATTGGGCAATTTCAGTTGTATGCAATTCTGGTAAATTCCTTCATTTTTATTCTGTTATAAATATTTTCTAATGTTCCTTGCTATAGCTCCTTAGATACACCCATCATTTAAAAGTGGATATTTAATTTCCAAATAGATGCTTTAAATTTTTTCCTTTATAGCCTTGCAGCGCTAGGAGCACTGGTTCAATCCCTGGCCCAGAAAGATCCCATGTGCCACAGTGCAGCTAGGCTGGTATGTTCAACTACCAGCCAGCTCTGGAGCAATGCGCCCAGAGCTGGTGCTCTTCAAGGAGAGAGGCCAATGCGATGGGAGGCCCACACAGGCAAAGAATAAAGATCGATGAAAATAAATAAATAAAAGAGACCAAAATTAAAAAAAAAAAAAAGAATTGTTCAAAAAAAAAAAGAGTACATTAATCCTGGACATGCATGTTAGAATGATCTTGGAATTTTTTGCAAAATTCAAATGCCAGGAATTGTGTTTTACTCCAAAGCACCAGATGTATTTCTAATGAATATCCATGGTTAAAAACAACTAGACTATATCATTTTCTTATATTTATCTAGTTATTTCACTTTTTCTATTTCATATTTAGTGCTCCCATTTCATTTAGTTTATATTTTCCAATTTCTGTCTCTTTATGTTGTTGTTTTTCCTCAAACCTTAATTAAGCATGATAGAAAAGCTTTTGCACATATGTACATATATAAATAGTATGTATAATATAATATATACCTTAGATAATATGAATTTTGCATAGATAAAATATTTCAAAATTTTATTCCACATGTTTAAATAGAATGCTAGATTTCTAATTTATATTTACTCTAAACTTTGATATAATACCATATATTTTGGCAACTAATATTACTGCTAAAAGACTAGAAAGTTTACTCTCTATAGTGATTAAAAAAAATTGAATGAGGCTTGAAACTTCTAATTCAATTCTGAGAATATAAAGAAATAATATGTTGTAAAAAAACATGAAATTAACATGTGATAAAGTATTATTAACTAAAGCACAGATTTTATTCAAGCTTCACAACAATTTACATTAATGTCCATTATGTTTTCATATATTATTCAAGATTCCACATTGTGTGTGGTTGCATTGGGCAATTTCAGTTGTATGCAATTCTGGTAAATTCCTTCATTTTTATTCTGTTATAAATATTTTCTAATGTTCCTTGCTATAGCTCCTTAGATACACCCATCATTTAAAAGTGGATATTTAATTTCCAAATAGATGCAATTTTTAAAGTATCTTTGATATTAATTTCTCATTTAAATACTTTCTTTTCTGCAATTACCCTCTGTGTTTATTCAGTCTTCTAACTTTATTGAGACTTTCAATGGATAAGTCAAAGACCTCTCTCAATAAGTATCACATTTCACTAGAAAATATGTGGGTTATTTTCAAATATTTATTTCAAATGACTATTTAGGACATGTGTAACCACCTCAAAATTCTTGCCTGGAGAAAATCCACCAGGCTCAAATAGTCAGACACCACTGAGAGAATAAGCACAACCTTATGAAGGATACACTTCAGTTTCTTCATCTAGTTTAATATCAACTTCAAAGGATTTTGATGAAAATAACATTGGTTAATTTTCTTAAAAAATTCTTATAAGACCTATGATATGATACAAGTTTTATAAACATCACTGCTATTTATATTTCTATGAAGTGGAGTAAATTATCTTTATTTCTTAATATGTAATTGATTAGTCATCTCTCTGTGTATATTAATTATACTATGGGACCTACTCTTTCAAAGACCTTCAATTCTGGCTTCTGATAGGTAGCATGTGTACATGCTACAAATTCTTTTTTTCTTTCTAATTTTGGCCTCTTTTATTAGTCTTTCATTTATTTATTTTCATCCATCCTTATTCTTTGGCTTACACACGCCACGTATCACAGTGGCCTCTCTCTGTGCAGACCACTGACTCTGGGTGCATGCACTCCAGAGTGCTGGCTCTTAATTGGACACACCCCTCCAGCCGCTCTGCGGCATGTAGGATCTTCCCAGGCCAGGGATAAAACCAGCACGCCTTGCAGTGCTAGGCGGGCACTTTATCCACTGGACCACCAGGGAAGTCCTAAATGTTACATATTTACATTCAGATCTTATCATAATTGTGAAAGGCTTGAAAGGAAAAATAATTTCCTACATGCTTGAGAGAAAGTATGAGAGTCTGGATTTTCATTTTGCTCTGAGCCTCAAAAATATTTATTCAAGGATAAGACTCTGGATATCTTTACCAACAAATAAGATTTGAATTATACCACTTTTCAAAAAAATATTTATATACCCTTTTGCATATATGACTTACATGGTCTAATAGTGGCAAAATTCATAGTGTTTAGATTACTCCATATGTATCTTAATTTCAATTGCTGTCACGAAACATCCAGAAAAAACAAGGCCCTGGAAAAAAATTGGCCAGGAAAAAATAAACATTAATACATTCTGTTTTAAGATGAACAATTTTAGGTATAATTATGGTGCATGTTTCAATTACTTTGTACTTAAAATAACAAAAGCAATTGACCTGGCTGAACTGAATTGGAAAAGTAGAATTTTTTGAAGGTTTATGCCTTTTGAGGAAGCTAGACGACTTCAGGCACACTTGTTGAAGCCCTTTCTACATTTCGCTCAAATATAGAACTAATAACTTCAAGTTTCTTCATCTAGTTTAATATCAACTTCAAAGGATTTTGATGAAAATAACATTGGTTAATTTTCTTAAAAAATTCTTATAAGACCTATGATATGATACAAGTTTTATAAACATCACTGCTATTTATATTTCTATGAAGTGGAGTAAATTATCTTTATTTCTTAATATGTAATTGATTAGTCATCTCTCTGTGTATATTAATTATACTATGGGACCTACTCTTTCAAAGACCTTCAATTCTGGCTTCTGATAGGTAGCATGTGTACATGCTACAAATTCTTTTTTTCTTTCTAATTTTGGCCTCTTTTATTAGTCTTTCATTTATTTATTTTCATCCATCCTTATTCTTTGGCTTACACACGCCACGTATCACAGTGGCCTCTCTCTGTGCAGACCACTGACTCTGGGTGCATGCACTCCAGAGTGCTGGCTCTTAATTGGACACACCCGTCCAGCCGCTCTGCGGCATGTAGGATCTTCCCAGGCCAGGGATAAAACCAGCACGCCTTGCAGTGCTAGGCGGGCACTTTATCCACTGGACCACCAGGGAAGTCCTAAATGTTACATATTTACATTCAGATCTTATCATAATTGTGAAAGGCTTGAAAGGAAAAATAATTTCCTACATGCTTGAGAGAAAGTATGAGAGTCTGGATTTTCATTTTGCTCTGAGCCTCAAAAATATTTATTCAAGGATAAGACTCTGGATATCTTTACCAACAAATAAGATTTGAATTATACCACTTTTCAAAAAAATATTTATATACCCTTTTGCATATATGACTTACATGGTCTAATAGTGGCAAAATTCATAGTGTTTAGATTACTCCATATGTATCTTAATTTCAATTGCTGTCACGAAACATCCAGAAAAAACAAGGCCCTGGAAAAAAATTGGCCAGGAAAAAATAAACATTAATACATTCTGTTTTAAGATGAACAATTTTAGGTATAATTATGGTGCATGTTTCAATTACTTTGTACTTAAAATAACAAAAGCAATTGACCTGGCTGAACTGAATTGGAAAAGTAGAATTTTTTGAAGGTTTATGCCTTTTGAGGAAGCTAGACGACTTCAGGCACACTTGTTGAAGCATTCTACATTTTCACTGGGACAGAGCTGAAATCCACAAGCGGAAATCTCTTCAGGAAATGGTGTTGGGTTAGGAAAACCTCAGGGCTTACCAGGCAGTGTTAGTGGTAAAAAGAACCTGCCTGCCAATGTAGGAAACATAAGAGACCTGGGTTTGATTCCTGGGTCAGGAAGATCCCCTGGAAGAAAAAATGACAACCCACTCCAGTATCCTTACCTGGAGAATCCCATGGACAGAGGAACATAGACAGCTACAGTCCATAGGGTCACAAAGAGTATTTAACAAACTGCTAGAGTGTTACCATAGACAAATCTGAGAGATTAAAAGTCCTAGAGGATCCACTCATAGAGGAGCCCCGTATTCTTGTAAGTTTTATCAGCAGGAGTTTGACCAGTTCCCCACAGCGAATACACCCCCAAAATCCCCTCCTGCTTCTGCCAACAGAAGGGGCAAAGGAACGATTTTGAAATACACCAGAGCACTCTTCACAAATACTTCTTAACAAGGGAAAATTAGTTAACCACAGTTTAACCTACTGCTGTGTTATCACAGCCTAAATGATTTGGGGAAAAGGAAATAACCAATCATATAGCCTGCTCTAACCATACTGTTTCACCTAAGGGCATAAAAATACTGAGTAGGACTCATGAAATTCAGAGTCCAGAAAAACAAGCTCACTAAAAGACTGATACCTAATCACAGGATTATACAATACATCCCCACCCCCACCTTTGTTGCTGTTGCTCAGCTGTTAAGTCTACTCTTTGTGACCCCAAGGACTGCAGCATGACTGGCTCCTTTTTCCTCCACTGTCTCCTGAAGCTTGCTCAAACTTATGTCACTGAATTCTACATGAATTCATCCATCTCATCCTCTGTCACCCTCTTCTCCTTTTTACCTTCAATCTTTCCCAACAATTGGGTCTTTTCCACACCTCATCACCCCCTATTGCTAAATGCCTATTTGCAGAGGTTCTTTTTACCCAGTACATCAATAAAAATTTACAAGGTATACTAAAAGGCAAAAAGCACACCTTGAAGAGCAAGCATCAAAACCAGATTCAGATGTGAAGGAGATGACAGCAGAAATGAAGGGTAATGGGTAAATCAGAGTATAATGGTTTAGCAGGAAGTATTCAGTGTTCACCAGGATATAGGAAGTGCAGTGTCAGGCATAAAGTGAGATGTTTGAAGCAGTAAATAATATTGAAACTGAATGGCCTCTGATAAATTAGGAATGCAAATTTTGAGCCCTAGGTCATAGTATAAAATAAGGGAAAGGCAAGAGGCAAATAGAGAAAATGGAATAGAGTTTAAAAAATATACTGATTAATTCAAAAGATCAGGAAGGTGGAAGCAAAGGAATAAAACACAAAAGAGACAAGTGAAAAACAAATACTAATATGGCAGATTTGAAGCCAAATGCACAGGTAAATTATATTATGCATAAATAGACTAAAGAATAATTTAAATGAAGAAAATATCAGATTTAAATACAAAAGCAAGACTGAACTATATGATTTCTATGAGAGATGCACTTGAAATATAAAGACACAAATATTTTGGGGTATAGAGCTGGTATGGTGGGTTTCTAGATACCAGCCGTAAATTTTATGGTAAAGAGTAATGCAAGAATGAAACTACAAAAGTAGATAAAACTCAGGGAAGTTATAAAATATTTGAACAATACTGCTATCCAAATTGACTTAATTGATATTAACAAAATATTACACAAAAAGATAGAAACACATTTCAATCTTACATGTTTTCATCTCCATAAAACCATATTTAGGCAATAAAATAAATCTCCCAAAATGTAAAACTCTTGACATATTATAGATGTCATAGATAATGTCATTATAGATAATGATTTTACTGATAGCTATTAATAAGCATTTAAGTGAAAATAAGGACTTTCCTGGTGGCTCAAATAGTAAATAATCCACTGTCTCCTGAAGCTTGCTCAAACTTATGTCACTGATTCTACATGAATCACCCTCTTCTCCTTTTTTCCCTTCAATCTTTCCCAACAATTGGGTCTTTTCCACACCTCATCACCCCCTATTGCTAAATGCCTATTTGCAGAGGTTCTTTTTACCCAGTACATCAATAAAAATTTACAAGGTATACTAAAAGGCAAAAAGCACACCTTGAAGAGCAAGCATCAAAACCAGATTCAGATGTGAAGGAGATGACAGCAGAAATGAAGGGTAATGGGTAAATCAGAGTATAATGGTTTAGCAGGAAGTATTCAGTGTTCACCAGGATATAGGAAGTGCAGTGTCAGGCATAAAGTGAGATGTTTGAAGCAGTAAATAATATTGAAACTGAATGGCCTCTGATAAATTAGGAATGCAAATTTTGAGCCCTAGGTCATAGTATAAAATAAGGGAAAGGCAAGAGGCAAATAGAGAAAATGGAATAGAGTTTAAAAAATATACTGATTAATTCAAAAGATCAGGAAGGTGGAAGCAAAGGAATAAAACACAAAAGAGACAAGTGAAAAACAAATACTAATATGGCAGATTTGAAGCCAAATGCACAGGTAAATTATATTATGCATAAATAGACTAAAGAATAATTTAAATGAAGAAAATATCAGATTTAAATACAAAAGCAAGACTGAACTATATGATTTCTATGAGAGATGCACTTGAAATATAAAGACACAAATATTTTGGGGTATAGAGCTGGTATGGTGGGTTTCTAGATACCAGCCGTAAATTTTATGGTAAAGAGTAATGCAAGAATGAAACTACAAAAGTAGATAAAACTCAGGGAAGTTATAAAATATTTGAACAATACTGCTATCCAAATTGACTTAATTGATATTAACAAAATATTACACAAAAAGATAGAAACACATTTCAATCTTACATGTTTTCATCTCCATAAAACCATATTTAGGCAATAAAATAAATCTCCCAAAATGTAAAACTCTTGACATATTATAGATGTCATAGATAATGTCATTATAGATAATGATTTTACTGATAGCTATTAATAAGCATTTAAGTGAAAATAAGGACTTTCCTGGTGGCTCAAATAGTAAATAATCCACCTCCAATGCAGGAGACTCAGGTAATGAACCCAGAGAAGATCCTTTGGAGAGAGGAATGGCTTCCCATTCCCATATTCTTGCCTGGAAAATCTTATGGGCAGATGGGCCTGATGGACTTCAGTCCATCGGTTCACAAAAAGTCGAAAAAAACAGACTAAAACTTTTGCTTTTCAAATGAAAATAAATATTAATATCATGCAATTCCTTTATAAATCAAAGTCAGAAGGAACATTCCCAACCCATTTTATAAGGCCAGTATAACCTGAACATAAAAGCTAACAAAGATATTATGAGAAAATCATAGAACATAAACATTAAAAAACACATTAATGTTGGCAACTTGATTTGTCTGCAAACTGTTAACAACTGAATCCAGAAAAATATTAAAATACTAAATTCAGCAATATGTAAAAGGATTACAAGCCATTACTTGGTACCAATGATCTCAGTAATTCAAGGCTGGTTCAGCATTTTATGTTAATCAATATAACACACTTCCAAAACAAATCTAAAAATAATATTAAAATAATCTGAAATTCAACACCTTTTCATGAGAAAAATTTGAGTAACCTCAAAATAGATAATAATTTGATAAACAACATTTAGAAAGGAAAAAACTACAGCTAATATTATATTTAATGTTTAAAGGCTCATTGCCTTCCCCCTAAAATAGGAACAAGGCAAAGATGCCCACTCTATTTTTATTTATTATTATACTGGAGATATAATGAAGTAAGAAAAAATATAGAAACATGAAGTTAGGACAGATAGAGATATGCTAATCTATTCATAGATGAAATGACGGTAAAGAATTCTGAGGAATCTAAAAACTACAAACATCTGGACTGTACAAACAAATTTAGGACTCAAGGACTTCACAATAGCCAACACAATTTTGAAAAATAAAAGAAAAAGGAAGTCCTTAAACTATATGATCTCAAGGCTACAGTTATCAAACAGTGTTCCACAGGTATAAAGCTAGATCAGTAGAAAACAATAGAGAATCTAGGCATAAATCGTATGTGCTCATTTGCTTCAGTTATGTCTGACTCTGCAACCCTATGGACTATAGCCATAGGATTCTCCAGGCAAGAAAACTGTAGTGGGTTACCATTTCCTCCTCCAAGAGATGTTCCCAAGCCATAGATGGAAACCATATCCCCTGTGTCTCCGTCACTGCAGGCAGATTCTTTACCACTGAGCTACTGGGGAATACACATGATCAAGTAGTTTTTGACAGAGGTGCCAACAAATGTCAATGCTGAAAACAGAGTCTTTTCAATAAATGGTACTGTCTAAACAATATCTGTGTGAAAATGTAAAAAGAACTTTGACACTTCTGTTACATTTTCATAGAAATTAATTTGAAATATAATATAAAATTAAGCATAAAAGGTAATTTTATAAATCTTTTAGAAAAGAACATAGGAGATCATATTTTCAACCTTGCATTAACAAAAAGGTTTCTTAGAAAAGACACAAAAAGCAGTATTAAAAAGTGAAAACATTAAACTCCACTAAAGTTCATATTTTCTGCTCTTAAATGACATCATTGAGGGGAAAGAAAGGCTAAGCCATAGATTGCAAGACAGGATGTTCCACAGAAATGTGAATATAATAATATATACATATATTTAAAGACAAGTGGTAAAGCATTTGTATCCAATATACAAAGAACCCTCACAACTTAAACTATCTGTGATCAAACCAGTCAATTCTAAAGGAAATCAACCCTGAATAGTTACCGGAAGGGCTGATGCTGAAGTCCCAATATTATGACCACCTGATGTGAAGAGCAGACTCATTAGAGAAGACCCTGATGCTGGGGAAAATTGACAGCAGGAAGAGAAGGGGAAAAACAGAATGAGATGGTTCGATGGCATCACTGAATCAATGGACATAAGTCTGAGCAAACTCTAGGAGACAGTGAAGGACAGGGAAGCCAGGTGTGTTTCAGTCCATAGGGTCACAAAGAGTTGGACAAGACTGAGCAACTGAACAACACCACCACTTAATAGTATAAGGAAAGACAGCCCAACAAAAATTTCACAAAATATTTGAAAGAAGATATAAAATGACCCTTAATTACATTAGGAGTCTCAACACTGTTAATAACCAGGAAAATGCAAATTAAAACCAGTGAGATATTAAATCTTGTTAGAATGACTAGAATTAAAAAGGCTAGCAATAGATGGAAAACCAAAATCGGCCACTGTGTCTCCGTCACTGCAGGCAAAAATTCCTTTTAAACCAACCTGAGGCCTCCCCTGGGGAATTTTTCCCCACATTGGGAATCAAGTAAGTTTTTTGACAGAGGTGTCAACAAATGTCAATGCTGAAAACAGAGTCTTTTCAATAAATGGTACTGTCTAAACAATATCTGTGTGAAAATGTAAAAAGAACTTTGACACTTCTGTTACATTTTCATAGAAATTAATTTGAAATATAATATAAAATTAAGCATAAAAGGTAATTTTATAAATCTTTTAGAAAAGAACATAGGAGATCATATTTTCAACCTTGCATTAACAAAAAGGTTTCTTAGAAAAGACACAAAAAGCAGTATTAAAAAGTGAAAACATTAAACTCCACTAAAGTTCATATTTTCTGCTCTTAAATGACATCATTGAGGGGAAAGAAAGGCTAAGCCATAGATTGCAAGACAGGATGTTCCACAGAAATGTGAATATAATAATATATACATATATTTAAAGACAAGTGGTAAAGCATTTGTATCCAATATACAAAGAACCCTCACAACTTAAACTATCTGTGATCAAACCAGTCAATTCTAAAGGAAATCAACCCTGAATAGTTACCGGAAGGGCTGATGCTGAAGTCCCAATATTATGACCACCTGATGTGAAGAGCAGACTCATTAGAGAAGACCCTGATGCTGGGGAAAATTGACAGCAGGAAGAGAAGGGAAAAAAAGAATGAGATGGTTCGATGGCATCACTGAATCAATGGACATAAGTCTGAGCAAACTCTAGGAGACAGTGAAGGACAGGGAAGCCAGGTGTGTTTCAGTCCATAGGGTCACAAAGAGTTGGACAAGACTGAGCAACTGAACAACACCACCACTTAATAGTATAAGGAAAGACAGCCCAACAAAAATTTCACAAAATATTTGAAAGAAGATATAAAATGACCCTTAATTACATTAGGAGTCTCAACACTGTTAATAACCAGGAAAATGCAAATTAAAACCAGTGAGATATTAAATCTTGTTAGAATGACTAGAATTAAAAAGGCTAGCAATACCAAATGTTAGTAATGATATTAAGCAAGCAAGACTCTCAGAGATGGCTGGAAAGGTAGAAAACAGTACAATCACTTTGGAATAAGGTATCCCATTTTCTTATAAAATTAATTATATATTTCCCATATAACCCAACAATTCCTTGAGAGAAATTAAAATTTATATCTCCATTAATAAGAGTCATGTAAAATTATTGACTTGGAGGGCATACTGCTTACTAGGTAAAATAAGTCAGATGGAGAGCAATAAATTCTGTATTTTCTCACTTATATGTGGAGTATAAAAAATAAAACAAATAAATGAAGATAACAAAACAGACTCACAAATATGAAGAACAAACTAGTGGTTACCAGGAGGGAGGTAGTAAGAGGTGAGGGGAGGGACAAAAAATGATAGGGGATTACGAGGTACAAACTTCTATATGTCAAATAAATAAACTAATTGTACAGCACAAAAAACATAGTCAAAATATTATAACTTTAAATGAAGTATAATCTATATGAATATTAAATCAACATGTTGTACATCTGCAACTAATATAATATTAAATCAACTATGCCTCAATTTAAAATAAACTCTGAAGGCTTTGCTCACATATTTACTGTGACACAGTCGAAAAGTTCCTTGGTATATATTCTCCTGTCTACCTCACAGCTCACATCAATTATTAATACCTCTTCATATCATGCACCACCCACCTCCTTTATGAAGCTTTTCTCACCCACTGTTTGTGTCTTAGGAAACTTCTCATAGTACAGATCTGGGGAAAATTGCAGCAGAAGAGAAGGGGAAAAACAGAATGAGATGGTTCGATGGCATCACTGAATCAATGGACATAAGTCTGAGCAAACTCTAGGAGACAGTGAAGGACAGGGAAGCCAGGTGTGTTTCAGTCCATAGGGTCACAAAGAGTTGGACAAGACTGAGCAACTGAACAACACCACCACTTAATAGTATAAGGAAAGACAGCCCAACAAAAATTTCACAAAATATTTGAAAGAAGATATAAAATGACCCTTAATTACATTAGGAGTCTCAACACTGTTAATAACCAGGAAAATGCAAATTAAAACCAGTGAGATATTAAATCTTGTTAGAATGACTAGAATTAAAAAGGCTAGCAATACCAAATGTTAGTAATGATATTAAGCAAGCAAGACTCTCAGAGATGGCTGGAAAGGTAGAAAACAGTACAATCACTTTGGAATAAGGTATCCCATTTTCTTATAAAATTAATTATATATTTCCCATATAACCCAACAATTCCTTGAGAGAAATTAAAATTTATATCTCCATTAATAAGAGTCATGTAAAATTATTGACTTGGAGGGCATACTGCTTACTAGGTAAAATAAGTCAGATGGAGAGCAATAAATTCTGTATTTTCTCACTTATATGTGGAGTATAAAAAATAAAACAAATAAATGAAGATAACAAAACAGACTCACAAATATGAAGAACAAACTAGTGGTTACCAGGAGGGAGGTAGTAAGAGGTGAGGGGAGGGACAAAAAATGATAGGGGATTACGAGGTACAAACTTCTATATGTCAAATAAATAAACTAATTGTACAGCACAAAAAACATAGTCAAAATATTATAACTTTAAATGAAGTATAATCTATATGAATATTAAATCAACATGTTGTACATCTGCAACTAATATAATATTAAATCAACTATGCCTCAATTTAAAATAAACTCTGAAGGCTTTGCTCACATATTTACTGTGACACAGTCGAAAAGTTCCTTGGTATATATTCTCCTGTCTACCTCACAGCTCACATCAATTATTAATACCTCTTCATATCATGCACCACCCACCTCCTTTATGAAGCTTTTCTCACCCACTGTTTGTGTCTTAGGAAACTTCTCATAGTACAGATCTGGGGGTCAAACACTTCCTGTGCTATCCTGTTTAACCAAGTCCAAAGGGAACCACCCAAATTAGCCAAGATGCTCATTTTCTACCCACTCTGACAAAGGTGTCTGCCAGTGAGAAACAGCTCAGCTACTCAGGTGGGAAATACTGCGACAGAGCAGACAGCTGCTCTCAATGCCAGAACAAACAGGTGCAGATTTTATTGATGCAAAAGAAGCGAAATAAACAAGACAAAATAGAGTTCTACTCAGAAATACAGACTTTCTAGAGCAAAAGTAGTGAGGTGGACTTTCAGAGTAAATAACACAGTACCCTTTTCTGATCAAGTTCAAAGTCATACTCCATGATTTTAGAGCTCTTACAGCATCTCTGCCCCAAACTACAGTGTTACTGTCATGGAGTTTTCTTCTAATTAAAGAAAAATGCTTACAAAGAAAGAAGTACAGGTTTATAAAACCTATTCATTATAGAGAAGGAGTACTCTGAGAATAAAAATAATGGCCAAGGCATTTTACATCATCTTTCTAGTGTCAGGGGCATCCCAGGTGGCTTTAGTGGTAAAGAAGTCTCTTGCCAATGCAGGAGATGACACATAAGACAGACAGGTTCGATTCCTGGGTTGAAAAGATTCCCTAGAGGAGGAAATGGCACCACACTCCAGTATCCTTGCCAGGAGAAACCCATAGAAAGAGAAACATAGAGGACTACAGTACATGAGGTTGCAAAACGTTGGACAAAACTGAGCTATCAAGTGATAGAATGAATCTATGTATATTTTGCTCCTTGAATATTAATTTAGCTGTGTGGCTTGCTTTTGCTAATGGAATATTAACAAGAATGATGCAATTACAAGCTCCCAAAAGTGCTTATTATGTAAAAAATCTAAAAAAAAAAATTGGGACTTACTATTTTCGGAACCCAGTTTCCATGTAAAAAAGCTTGGGTTGGCCTTCTGAAAACATGCAGCTTATCTACTCAAGCTGAAAACCAGACATGGAAAAGGTTATCCAGAAACAATCAACTCTCATGAGATTCCTAAGCTAACTGTACTGGCTTGAGTGAACCCAGGCAAGATAAACAGAATAACTCAACAGAGACCAGTCAAATTGTTTATTGAGTCAGGGGCTTATAAATTAGGTTTGCTGTGTTTAGATATACTAAGCTCAAATTAGCCAAGATGCTCATTTTCTACCCACTCTGACAAAGGTGTCTGCCAGTGAGAAACAGCTCAGCTACTCAGGTGGGAAATACTGCGACAGAGCAGACAGCTGCTCTCAATGCCAGAACAAACAGGTGCAGATTTTATTGATGCAAAAGAAGCGAAATAAACAAGACAAAATAGAGTTCTACTCAGAAATACAGACTTTCTAGAGCAAAAGTAGTGAGGTGGACTTTCAGAGTAAATAACACAGTACCCTTTTCTGATCAAGTTCAAAGTCATACTCCATGATTTTAGAGCTCTTACAGCATCTCTGCCCCAAACTACAGTGTTACTGTCATGGAGTTTTCTTCTAATTAAAGAAAAATGCTTACAAAGAAAGAAGTACAGGTTTATAAAACCTATTCATTATAGAGAAGGAGTACTCTGAGAATAAAAATAATGGCCAAGGCATTTTACATCATCTTTCTAGTGTCAGGGGCATCCCAGGTGGCTTTAGTGGTAAAGAAGTCTCTTGCCAATGCAGGAGATGACACATAAGACAGACAGGTTCGATTCCTGGGTTGAAAAGATTCCCTAGAGGAGGAAATGGCACCACACTCCAGTATCCTTGCCAGGAGAAACCCATAGAAAGAGAAACATAGAGGACTACAGTACATGAGGTTGCAAAACGTTGGACAAAACTGAGCTATCAAGTGATAGAATGAATCTATGTATATTTTGCTCCTTGAATATTAATTTAGCTGTGTGGCTTGCTTTTGCTAATGGAATATTAACAAGAATGATGCAATTACAAGCTCCCAAAAGTGCTTATTATGTAAAAAATCTAAAAAAAAAAATTGGGACTTACTATTTTCGGAACCCAGTTTCCATGTAAAAAAGCTTGGGTTGGCCTTCTGAAAACATGCAGCTTATCTACTCAAGCTGAAAACCAGACATGGAAAAGGTTATCCAGAAACAATCAACTCTCATGAGATTCCTAAGCTAACTGTACTGGCTTGAGTGAACCCAGGCAAGATAAACAGAATAACTCAACAGAGACCAGTCAAATTGTTTATTGAGTCAGGGGCTTATAAATTAGGTTTGCTGTGTTTGTTACACAGTGATATCTGACTGATACAGACAGCTTCACCAGCTCAAACCTGCACAGGGATTAAAGTGAGAAGACCATTTTCTGCTGAGTTCTGAGTCTTAAACAGATCATATTTCTTGCCAGAGCAGTGACCTGATCCCTCATAGCATTGAGTTGTATTCTAACTCCAGCAGGCTGATGACATAAGAGATCTGTAATGCTGCCTAACATCATTCACCATACCAAAGAAATTTGACACTGTATTTTTTTCACTTTTCAGTTTATGTTGGCATCATGTATACATAGCCCCAGATTTGATCTCAAAAGAGTCATTTGAAAGTGAATGAGTGAACTGCAGAAGGCTAAGAAATCTATGTTCTATTCATGCAGCATGCCTGGAGCCCACTGAATTTTATTATAACTCAAAACAATCACACAGTCTTGCTAAAGAACTCATTCAAAAACTATGAGAAAAAATCTGTCAATAGCGGGAAAAACCTATATAATAAAGAAACTTCTAGGCATAGAGAAAGGAAAGTAGATGTAATAACTGAGTGAGGTTCTTCACTCTCTAATGTTCTCAATTAATCTAGGATCTTGGTAGAATGCAGATATTGATTCACTGTACCAGGGATCTGGTCTAAGAGTTTCCATTTCTAATAGGCTCCCAGGAAATGTCATGACCACCAATCTACAGATTATATTCTGGGTCAGAAAGTACTAGAGTCTCTCCTGGTTCTTGAGCAGCATAAATGACTTTGAGAAGATTTATAATATAATGCCATTCATTATTGGATATGGAAATTAATATTTTCTCAGAAAAATACACTTAAGTGTATAAACCTCCAAAAAATTCAAGACAGTGAAAACTCCTGATTTTACTATTCCGTAACTGACTTCAAAATGAGCGTTATCTTATCTCAGGGTTTATACTATTAAATCAAGCTTTCTGCATTATCTCTCTGGACTGTTGATAATTTGATGAAATAATACTTGTGTAATATTGGTATCAGAGGCTGCACTAAAAGCAGTGAAAATGCTTGCTCTTCTTGTTTGCTTTTATAATTGCTTTCCTTATTTTATTTTTACTTTAAAATTTTTTTGGTTGCAAGAATAAAAAAAGAATAACTCAACAGAAAACCAAGGTCAAATTGTTTATTGAGTCAGGGGCTTATAAATTAGGTTTGCTGTGTTTGTTACACAGTGATATCTGACTGATACAGACAGCTTCACCAGCTCAAACCTGCACAGGGATTAAAGTGAGAAGACCATTTTCTGCTGAGTTCTGAGTCTTAAACAGATCATATTTCTTGCCAGAGCAGTGACCTGATCCCTCATAGCATTGAGTTGTATTCTAACTCCAGCAGGCTGATGACATAAGAGATCTGTAATGCTGCCTAACATCATTCACCATACCAAAGAAATTTGACACTGTATTTTTTTCACTTTTCAGTTTATGTTGGCATCATGTATACATAGCCCCAGATTTGATCTCAAAAGAGTCATTTGAAAGTGAATGAGTGAACTGCAGAAGGCTAAGAAATCTATGTTCTATTCATGCAGCATGCCTGGAGCCCACTGAATTTTATTATAACTCAAAACAATCACACAGTCTTGCTAAAGAACTCATTCAAAAACTATGAGAAAAAATCTGTCAATAGCGGGAAAAACCTATATAATAAAGAAACTTCTAGGCATAGAGAAAGGAAAGTAGATGTAATAACTGAGTGAGGTTCTTCACTCTCTAATGTTCTCAATTAATCTAGGATCTTGGTAGAATGCAGATATTGATTCACTGTACCAGGGATCTGGTCTAAGAGTTTCCATTTCTAATAGGCTCCCAGGAAATGTCATGACCACCAATCTACAGATTATATTCTGGGTCAGAAAGTACTAGAGTCTCTCCTGGTTCTTGAGCAGCATAAATGACTTTGAGAAGATTTATAATATAATGCCATTCATTATTGGATATGGAAATTAATATTTTCTCAGAAAAATACACTTAAGTGTATAAACCTCCAAAAAATTCAAGACAGTGAAAACTCCTGATTTTACTATTCCGTAACTGACTTCAAAATGAGCGTTATCTTATCTCAGGGTTTATACTATTAAATCAAGCTTTCTGCATTATCTCTCTGGACTGTTGATAATTTGATGAAATAATACTTGTGTAATATTGGTATCAGAGGCTGCACTAAAAGCAGTGAAAATGCTTGCTCTTCTTGTTTGCTTTTATAATTGCTTTCCTTATTTTATTTTTACTTTAATTTTACTTTATGGATTTATCAGATAAAGGTTGACATTTGGGGAGAAAAAAACCTTCTAGTGTTTCAAGTTAAGTTTACCTGCAAATCTACTACCTCTGGAAGCACCTAATGCCAAAGCCATATCATTTTAAAATTCCTAATACACAGGGTTTTCTTCCTAATGAGCTAACATCTACTTAATAATTTGCTGAATTTAAATACAGCTTTCTACATTGTATTTCTGGTACTTAGTTGGAAGGCTATTAACAGAACATAGTCATCCTTTTATGGTTTATATTTTCACAATGGACTTTCAGGAAGATGAGGATATCTTCAGTAATTTCTTCCTTGGTATACCTTTATCCAATAAAACATGACTCTTTTCTATAGAGAGATACATTTTCATCTATAAAAAAATTCCCTCCTTAGTTGTCAGAATCACCCTCAAAGCAGCTTCTTTCTCAATGCTTCTGTTCTTTTGCAAGAGAAATTAAACATTTACCAAATCCTGTTTTTAGTAGAGTAAAACATTGAGCATATGCTTAAGTCCTCTATGCTTACTATCTCTTTAATGCTGCCTTTGCAATCCGCCTCAGAAAAGTCTTAGGCATAGCACCTATCGATCAAGCAGATTAAAAATCAATTACTTAACAGTACCACCTTTGTGTCTTTTCATCCTGAATCTTGTGTGTCTGTTATTTGCCATATTATCCTCAGTGCTCTGATCTTCAAAAAAGGTTGTGACATCTACTTGAATTTACTGACCGTGATCTAGCCCTCATTTATTATTTCTTTAGGAATATCCTATTTTATGGTTTTCTGATTTTCTGAACCACTTCAGAAAATCTACATTTGAAGAAGAAAAGGATGGAAAAGAAAAACCTCCCATACACTGATTTGTAATTATCCATAATTATCCAAGTCAGTCATGTGGACTTATAATGCCTTTTAATGAGCCTCTCTATCACCAGCTTCCTTAATCTGTCTTTTCTTTCTTAATTTCTCACTTCTTTCCACTCTGAACCTTTTTGTCAGTCTTCATGGTCTCATGTTGATAACATGTCTTTATGTTCCGTTCATCACAAGCACTTATCCCAGTGATATGTGCATAACCCATACCACATAGCATTTCAGTTTTTTTTTATTTTGTCTTTTACTGAGTCAAGTTATAAGGGAATTACATCTCTAACCTTCATGTAAGTACCCTTAAGAGAATCCTATAAGTGCTTATAAGTATAAACTAAAGGAATAAATAAATCTGCAATGGTAGCCCTTGCTTCTCCTTTTTCCTTTCCTTTCTCAAACTGATTGTATTAGAACTGAAAAATCAGTAATTTGCTTCATAGCAGTCACTAAATTACACACACCGAATCCAGAAAATAGCAATCAGAATAACTGATTAAAACAACTGAATCAGGTCCCATTACTGTGCTTCAAAGTAAAACATTAAGCAGACATTTAAATTGTTTCCTGTATTGAACATCAACACAAATCCAGACAGACATAATCACGTTAACGTCTTCAACATATCAACAGTCAGATGTGGAGAAGTGCTTGAGTCACTTACTTCAGTCAATACTTAAATAGGAAACTGAATCCTTAAAATGAACTCCTTCAATTTTCTATTTGCATAATTAAAGCTATGGAAGAAACTCATTTGCACAGTTTGTTTTCCCATGATATGTAGTTACCATGACAATGCTATTGTTTGAGGATGATCAGAATATTAGTATGAGTATTATTCATTGCAGGATTAAAAGACAATGATCCTACTCAATAAGTGTCATCCTGAATCTTGTGTGTCTGTTATTTGCCATATTATCCTCAGTGCTCTGATCTTCAAAAAAGGTTGTGACATCTACTTGAATTTACTGACCGTGATCTAGCCCTCATTTATTATTTCTTTAGGAATATCCTATTTTATGGTTTTCTGATTTTCTGAACCACTTCAGAAAATCTACATTTGAAGAAGAAAAGGATGGAAAAGAAAAACCTCCCATACACTGATTTGTAATTATCCATAATTATCCAAGTCAGTCATGTGGACTTATAATGCCTTTTAATGAGCCTCTCTATCACCAGCTTCCTTAATCTGTCTTTTCTTTCTTAATTTCTCACTTCTTTCCACTCTGAACCTTTTTGTCAGTCTTCATGGTCTCATGTTGATAACATGTCTTTATGTTCCGTTCATCACAAGCACTTATCCCAGTGATATGTGCATAACCCATACCACATAGCATTTCAGTTTTTTTTTTTTTTTTTTGTCTTTTACTGAGTCAAGTTATAAGGGAATTACATCTCTAACCTTCATGTAAGTACCCTTAAGAGAATCCTATAAGTGCTTATAAGTATAAACTAAAGGAATAAATAAATCTGCAATGGTAGCCCTTGCTTCTCCTTTTTCCTTTCCTTTCTCAAACTGATTGTATTAGAACTGAAAAATCAGTAATTTGCTTCATAGCAGTCACTAAATTACACACACCGAATCCAGAAAATAGCAATCAGAATAACTGATTAAAACAACTGAATCAGGTCCCATTACTGTGCTTCAAAGTAAAACATTAAGCAGACATTTAAATTGTTTCCTGTATTGAACATCAACACAAATCCAGACAGACATAATCACGTTAACGTCTTCAACATATCAACAGTCAGATGTGGAGAAGTGCTTGAGTCACTTACTTCAGTCAATACTTAAATAGGAAACTGAATCCTTAAAATGAACTCCTTCAATTTTCTATTTGCATAATTAAAGCTATGGAAGAAACTCATTTGCACAGTTTGTTTTCCCATGATATGTAGTTACCATGACAATGCTATTGTTTGAGGATGATCAGAATATTAGTATGAGTATTATTCATTGCAGGATTAAAAGACAATGATCCTACTCAATAAGTCAGTACATCTGAAAAGAATATATATAACCATTCTGAGCTTTTCTTAAATGAGATTCTTAAAATTACATTTTAGTAAAGATGGAATTTTTTCTGCCCCAAAGCAGAGTATTACTAATTTATTCAAATGTCACAAAACACCAGCTTAAAAGAGGTGATACACAGGCTCTGTTGGCTATAGAAGGACAAAGTCTCTTCACGATAAATACCTGTTGTGACAGTGTCACAGAAAGAACATTTCAATAGGAACTGCATCACGAAGAAAAACTCTCTCCTAGAATCATGATTATAGGATTAGGAATGGTTTTCATTTTTCCATTGTTAAATGATTTAATTCTGTAGAACGAAGTTTATAATATGTAGCAGGTAACAGAATTTAAAACGACAACTTTTGGATTTCTGAGTCTTGTTCTTATACTTTGCAAGTTTGAGCATGCTCTATAGAGACCTAACTTCTTCCCTCTAAATTGAGGGGAAAATATCCTTAACCTATTCCACAGATGCATGTACTCTTCCTCCCATAGGTTTAAAACTGTCAGTGATCACATCTCTGTCCTTAATTGAATCTTCTCCTGACAACTGGCAAGGCTGCCATGTATATTTACATAAAACGTCTACTTTCCATTACAAAAGGAAATGTACACATGGAAAACAATGCTAGAGCCCTTCAGTTTGTTGCTGTCCCATTGGGATTTGTTATTAATTATATAACATATCTGATTCATCAAGATATAAAACTGGATCAAAATGAAAGGAATACTGAATTATAATATTTGCTCTTTGAAGTACTTAAAGTTTCCAGAAGACATATTTCTGTTATTTCTGGAGTGGTTTGTATTACTTCTGTATTTCAAAATAAATAGTAATCTAGTCTCATTCTCTTTGAGTTTCTCCATCTAAATTACTTACACTTTTTGAATATAAGTAATTTGAAGCAAAAGTATAAGAAGCAGCAATTGAATCATTACTTCCAGATTACAAATATACATAGCTGTGATACAAAATAGAAAGAAAATAACTTTTTTTTTCCATTCACAAAACTTTTATTCCACTTACATGAACTTAATACACATGTTCTTAACAATTATACTTGGATTGTTCATGAATATCTCATAAGACATTAAACAAAGCTAGCCATCATCTCAAGTTATTTCCCTGTTAACTATTTTTTTTTTTTCATTCAGTTACTTTATTTTTTTTTTTCTTTTTTTTTGTTAACTATTTTTTATAGCACATGCATATTAGGCAAGTATCAAAAAAAATCAGAAAAGCAAAAAAAAAAAAAGTTAAATACTTTTTTTTTTGTTTTGTTTTACTGCTGCACTTGATACACATGAAGAAATGGATATCAAGCAATTCATTTTCACTGCATCTTTACTTGTACATTTGTTCTTAGGTTGCCTAAAACATTTAAATACAAATGGGTGTAGCAAAAATAATGAAAGCAAACAGCAGGTAACTTTACAAATAATGGCATGTGAACTGTGTCTGCCTTTATCCAGAGTAAACTGGGTCACAACTAAAGGAACGCTTCTGTGTTGTAGTCCACGGTGTGTACACTGAGTAGCTGAGCATTTCACGTGGTTTAACATGCACTTCTACTACAGTTCTGAAAGTGCTCCAAACCTAACGTACCCACGACTACACCTGTGACTAAACCCAAGTATCCCTTTTATTCCAATATGTAGGCAGTTTTCTTTTTTTTTTTTTTTAAAGATTTATTTATTTATTTTGGGCGGGGGTCGGATTGGGGAGGGAGGGGAGTGGGCGGGCCACTTCTATTGGTCTTTCATTTCTCTGTTTTCATCCGTCTTTGTCCTTTTGGCTACTGCGGGCCTCCCATCGCGGTGGTGTCTGTTGTCGCAGCGAGCCGGCTCTGGGCGCATGCGCTCCAGAGCTCCGGCTCGCTGATTGGACACATCAGTCCAGCCGCTCCGCGGCACGTGGGATCTTCCCAGGCCAGGGATCGAACCGGTGCCCCTTATCCACTGGACCACCAGGGGAAGCCCCTGTAGGCAGTTTTCTTAGCTTAGATATGGAAGTAGTTTTAACACTGGCCCTCGTGAAGCCACAATGTGCTGAGAGTACTATGCCAAACATTTATAACTTGTATAAAAATTCCACATCCCCATATTACAAATATACTGCTTAACAAAAAAATTTTTTTTAAAAATTTTCCACTTACATGAACTTAATACACATGTTCTTAAAATTATACTTGGATTGTTCATGAATATCTCATAAGACATTAAACAAAGCTAGCCATCATCTCAAGTTATTTCCCTGTTAACTATTTTTTTTTTTTCATTCAGTTACTTTATTTTTTTTTTTCTTTTTTTTTGTTAACTATTTTTTATAGCACATGCATATTAGGCAAGTATCAAAAAAAATCAGAAAAGCAAAAAAAAAAAAAGTTAAATACTTTTTTTTTTGTTTTGTTTTACTGCTGCACTTGATACACATGAAGAAATGGATATCAAGCAATTCATTTTCACTGCATCTTTACTTGTACATTTGTTCTTAGGTTGCCTAAAACATTTAAATACAAATGGGTGTAGCAAAAATAATGAAAGCAAACAGCAGGTAACTTTACAAATAATGGCATGTGAACTGTGTCTGCCTTTATCCAGAGTAAACTGGGTCACAACTAAAGGAACGCTTCTGTGTTGTAGTCCACGGTGTGTACACTGAGTAGCTGAGCATTTCACGTGGTTTAACATGCACTTCTACTACAGTTCTGAAAGTGCTCCAAACCTAACGTACCCACGACTACACCTGTGACTAAACCCAAGTATCCCTTTTATTCCAATATGTAGGCAGTTTTCTTTTTTTTTTTTTTTAAAGATTTTTTTTTTTTTTTGGGGGGGGGGTCGGTTGGGGGAGGGGGGGGAGTGGGCGGGCCACTTCTATTGGTCTTTCATTTCTCTGTTTTCATCCGTCTTTGTCCTTTTGGCTACTGCGGGCCTCCCATCGCGGTGGTGTCTGTTGTCGCAGCGAGCCGGCTCTGGGCGCATGCGCTCCAGAGCTCCGGCTCGCTGATTGGACACATCAGTCCAGCCGCTCCGCGGCACGTGGGATCTTCCCAGGCCAGGGATCGAACCGGTGCCCCTTATCCACTGGACCACCAGGGGAAGCCCCTGTAGGCAGTTTTCTTAGCTTAGATATGGAAGTAGTTTTAACACTGGCCCTCGTGAAGCCACAATGTGCTGAGAGTACTATGCCAAACATTTATAACTTGTATAAAAATTCCACATCCCCATATTGGCCACCTCAAGATGGAAATAGGTAATTCCCTAAATGTGAACTGGTTCTACTCCCTTAATGTTAAACATAAAAACCACATGGGGAGTATAGAAATTTAAATAGAAGTAATGTAAACCTGTCATAAATTGTAAACAAAACTATTTGTGGGACAGCTTGGATGACAAATGGCCTACTATATAAATTTTAGAATGATGTAGACAAAAATTGGGAGGCTGGTTAATTTTCCCCTCCTTCTCTTACTTCAGTTTCATCTCCTTGGCTGTCCGATGCCCACAATGTCAAGTTGTCTCTCAGTAACTGCATTAATAGCATGCTGTCTTTGTATGATTCTTCACTTAATGTATCAAGTTCAGCAATGGCTTCATCAAATGCTGTTTCTGCAAGAGAGCAGGCCATCTCAGGAGAGTTCAGAATCTCATAATAGAATACAGAGATGTTAAGGGCCAACCAGACCCAACCTGATAGGCTGTGTTGGTTACATTTCCTTTTTGCTGATTTCAAAAGTTTTTTGGTATGTTTGCTGTGACTGATCCACAATCCCTTTCTTGTCATCACCAGTGACAACCTCAGTGAAGGAGCGGTAGTAGTCACCTTTCATTTTCAAATAGAAGACTTTGCTCTCTGCTTGTGAAGCATTGGGGATCAAGAACTTTTCAAAAGAGACAGTACATCATTGCAAATATCTTGTAGCTTGCTCTCTATTTTCTCTCTGTATTCTTGACCATCTGCTGTTTTTTCTCAGCACCTTCCGTCTTTTGCTCAATACTTGAGATGACCCTCCATAATGACCTATGGGCTCCTACAACATTTTTAAAAGCAACTGAGAGAAGATTCCTCTCCTCATTGGATAATTCACCTCCTTGCTCAGTTAGAGACTTCATGCAGGCTGCCATGTCATCATATCACTCAGCCTACTTGGACAGTTTGGCCTTCTGTACCAGCTCGTTTTTATCCATGATTGGATGTTCTTTGTCCAGAGTGGGTGGTGGTGGATGGATGGGGCAAGGCTGAGACTCTCAAGAAAACAACTTTTAAAAATAAAATTTGATTTCCAAGAAATATTCTATTGTTTGCTGAGTTTCACTTCTTTCTGTCATACACAACACCATCCCAAATGAATTTATTCTGCCTTTCCCTAGAGTTAGCTATACTTTGGTTGCAAGTTAGAGACTTAGTCAACTTACAATTGCTATGAGTTGAATGGATTTGTCATATCACATTAGTCATCTGAAAGAAACCAAAAGGACTAGCTAAAAGATTAACTTTCCTTTATGAAAATGAGGTACCACTTTGCTTCCAACTAAAAACAACATTTTGTTAAATGATAGAATTCAAGTCTCACAACATTTATATAAGAAAAATTTGCCTATATAATTTCAAAATAAATAAAGCTTGTTCATTTTTAGAAGGTAATTGGAAAATAGTTATAAGGAGCCTTAAAAATACTCACTTTTCTTGACCCACCAATTTCATATTTAAAGAAGCTCTCTCATATTTAAGAATTTCATTATTAAGCATCTCTGCTATAGCTCTCTTAGAGAAATAATCCTGAACTACAAAGAAAGACTTCTACACAAAACATTCTTTTTAACATTATCATTGTATTAGAAAGATTTGAAAGTTTTACATTGTTTAATAATTGAGGAAATTATGTTGAGTTCATGAAAAGGACAGAGCCCAGATCAAATGTATTTAAGCTAATTAAAAATGCATACATCAAAAATAGAAGAGATATATTGACTGTAAAAATTGATAAAGAGAAACCTTAATTAAATAGAGTTTGGAGATCAGAAGCAGTGTCCTCATAACCTGTGACAATAGAAGAGCCCGACAGGAAGAAGAAAGACTATTCTTTCCTGGCAAGGGCTCAGCCAATGAAAAGCCAAGCACTCCGTTTATTGCAGTTCTTGCAACCTCCTTTCCACTCTATAAAAGCATTCTCCTTGCCTTGCTGTTTGGGAACTTGCCATGGCTGCCGACCCCAAATTGCAATTCTCTGCTGATTGTGAATAAGTTCATCTTTGCTGGAGAAATATGTAGCAGTCTATTTGTTTCAGGTCAACAGTTTACAAAGTTTAAATCATCAGGGAGATATTAGGAAGACATGCAAATACTTGGGAAGAGAAACAATCTAGTTTCATTCAAGTGGCTAACTTCCTTGAAGTGTCTACATGGCTGCCCTCAGCACCAGAACTACCAGTCTTTCAAGTTTGGCATAAGAAATAAAAAAAAGACCTATGGGGCTTCTCTGGTGGCTCAGTGGTGAAGAATTCGCCTGCCAATGCAGGAGACACGTGTTCGATCCCTGATCCAGGAAGATCCCACATGCTGCGGAGTAACTAAGCCCGTGAGCCACAACTGATGAGCCTGTGCTCTAGAGTCTCTGAGCAGCAACTATGGAGCCCATGGGCCACAACTATTGAAGCCCGTGTGCCCTGGAGCCCAAGTTCCACAGCAAGAGAAGTCACTGCAGTAAGAAGCCTGCTCACCTCAACCAGGGAGTGGCCCCCACTCTCTGCAACTGAAGAGCCTATGACAACAGTGAAAACCCAGAATAGCCATAAATAAATAAATAAATAATTTAAAAAAAAAAAAAAGCTACAAGGATCTATCGTATAACATGAGGAATATAGTCAATACTTTATTAAAAAAAAAAAAAGACCTATGAATTTTATACAGGTTCTGGAATTTATTCTGATTGCACCATCTTGCTTCTTGTTTCAGTGAATTATAACTTATTCCTATGGCTAGCAAATTTATTCTAATTGGCCAAATTTTGGTCAAGTGCCTATCTTTGAATGAATCATTATAAAAAGAGAGACTCTATGGGTGTTTTGGTTTGGTTTGGTTTTTGCTCTTTTATTTTTCCAAAAGCTGTGTGACCTTGGGAAAAGTATACTAACTTCTTAGGAACTAGTTCCCATCTATTAAATGAGAGATTTGGACCAGAAAGATTTCAGTCATTTTGAAAGCCTTCTATCCATAGCTACCTGAGATACAACATTGTTGGCTACAGGCTGACTTCTGACATAAAAACATTTCCCCGACAGAAACAAGCACTTCAGGTTAAACTTAATAATCCTGAAGCATGTGCTCTGTTATCTAGCAAGTCCTGCAAAAATATCACAGGTACTTGAAATAACTGCACCAAACAGGACAAAAACTAAACTAGGGTTTTTGTGGTTTTGGTTTTAACATGGTATTTTAAAACATTTACTTGATTCAATTGGACCAGAACAGTTTTCGTTAATGCATAATGTGGAAACATACTCAGAACCTAAAATGAACCCAATCTGTGGATTTTTTCAGATGTTTCTGAGGGTGCACTCAAAATGAAACAATCTCATTATCTTGCAATATTATTCTTTAGATTTGTAGGTATGGAACAACAATTTGAAACCCATATAGTTTCTACTTGAATTTTATGTCATATTCTTATATCAGTTCATGTTTCCACACTTTGCCCTATTATTGAGGAGTTGAATATTCGGAAGACATCCAGTCCAAGAGATCTTTCTGTTTTATCTACTTTTCAAACTATTGGGCCACAACTATTGAAGCCCGTGTGCCCTGGAGCCCAAGTTCCACAGCAAGAGAAGTCACTGCAGTAAGAAGCCTGCTCACCTCAACCAGGGAGTGGCCCCCACTCTCTGCAACTGAAGAGCCTATGACAACAGTGAAAACCCAGAATAGCCATAAATAAATAAATAAATAATTTAAAAAAAAAAAAAGCTACAAGGATCTATCGTATAACATGAGGAATATAGTCAATACTTTATTAAAAAAAAAAAAAGACCTATGAATTTTATACAGGTTCTGGAATTTATTCTGATTGCACCATCTTGCTTCTTGTTTCAGTGAATTATAACTTATTCCTATGGCTAGCAAATTTATTCTAATTGGCCAAATTTTGGTCAAGTGCCTATCTTTGAATGAATCATTATAAAAAGAGAGACTCTATGGGTGTTTTGGTTTGGTTTGGTTTTGCTCTTTTATTTTTCCAAAAGCTGTGTGACCTTGGGAAAAGTATACTAACTTCTTAGGAACTAGTTCCCATCTATTAAATGAGAGATTTGGACCAGAAAGATTTCAGTCATTTTGAAAGCCTTCTATCCATAGCTACCTGAGATACAACATTGTTGGCTACAGGCTGACTTCTGACATAAAAACATTTCCCCGACAGAAACAAGCACTTCAGGTTAAACTTAATAATCCTGAAGCATGTGCTCTGTTATCTAGCAAGTCCTGCAAAAATATCACAGGTACTTGAAATAACTGCACCAAACAGGACAAAAACTAAACTAGGGTTTTTGTGGTTTTGGTTTTAACATGGTATTTTAAAACATTTACTTGATTCAATTGGACCAGAACAGTTTTCGTTAATGCATAATGTGGAAACATACTCAGAACCTAAAATGAACCCAATCTGTGGATTTTTTCAGATGTTTCTGAGGGTGCACTCAAAATGAAACAATCTCATTATCTTGCAATATTATTCTTTAGATTTGTAGGTATGGAACAACAATTTGAAACCCATATAGTTTCTACTTGAATTTTATGTCATATTCTTATATCAGTTCATGTTTCCACACTTTGCCCTATTATTGAGGAGTTGAATATTCGGAAGACATCCAGTCCAAGAGATCTTTCTGTTCCTCCTAATCTGATTCTGTTTTCAAGAGGAAATGTTAAAGCTAAGATACATTATTAAGAGTCCTATCCTTTGGATACACAAGAATGAATGAGTTCTCATACTAACAGGAAAGCATTATCTGAAAAAACTAAACAAAAAATGTTCTGATCCAGTTAATAATTGAGTTTTCCCTATTGTCAGTGTATCCCAGATTTGATATATTTCCAAGAAGTGGGGTCTCAATGGTAGAGTGGGAAACAGTGGATTACAGCATAAGGAAAACTAAAAAGTTAACCCTCTCTATCTTGGAATTCACTAGTTTAATTTTTCAGTGCCATAGGGTACTGTGTGCCATGTGTTACAGCTGGTACCTTTATTTCCTTTTTTTAGATTATGTGATGTTTTATATAGTTATGTATCATGATTTACCAAAATGGAGTCAGAGATATAAAAGGAAATGTCTCAAGTGAAAAATTACAGCCAGTATTGAATCTATGGGAACCCTATTTTTAGGAATGAGGGTTTCTTCACAAGCTTTTGGATGACAAATGACTCATCACAAGTATACTACATATTCGGCAAATCTTTCTAGAAAGTGTATTAGATAATTAGAAATTCATTAAAAAGTGGCTGTAGTTTATAAAATATTTAAAATAATTATATATGATTGTGAAATTACTTCATAAAGCATAGAGCAAAATCATAAGGTTCCTGTGTGAGTCATTCAATCCTAGACCGTTTTTTTTTTTTTTCTTCTAGGCAAATGATTCTTATTCACTGATTATGAGTTTTGATTAAGCTGGATGAATAAAGAATGTCCTGTTGATTTTGCCAAAGAAAGATATTTTTTTGAAACAGAAATAAGACTAGACACAAAACACACAGATTTTAGTCTACTGATGAGAAACATCATGACTAGTTGAGAAATATAACACTTAGGAGAAGAGTTTATAGGAATATTTATAGGAAAACTTGTATTTCTACTTGAATTTTATGTCATATTCTTATATCAGTTCATGTTTCCACACTTTGCCCTATTATTGAGGAGTTGAATATTCGGAAGACATCCAGTCCAAGAGATCTTTCTGTTCCTCCTAATCTGATTCTGTTTTCAAGAGGAAATGTTAAAGCTAAGATACATTATTAAGAGTCCTATCCTTTGGATACACAAGAATGAATGAGTTCTCATACTAACAGGAAAGCATTATCTGAAAAAACTAAACAAAAAATGTTCTGATCCAGTTAATAATTGAGTTTTCCCTATTGTCAGTGTATCCCAGATTTGATATATTTCCAAGAAGTGGGGTCTCAATGGTAGAGTGGGAAACAGTGGATTACAGCATAAGGAAAACTAAAAAGTTAACCCTCTCTATCTTGGAATTCACTAGTTTAATTTTTCAGTGCCATAGGGTACTGTGTGCCATGTGTTACAGCTGGTACCTTTATTTCCTTTTTTTAGATTATGTGATGTTTTATATAGTTATGTATCATGATTTACCAAAATGGAGTCAGAGATATAAAAGGAAATGTCTCAAGTGAAAAATTACAGCCAGTATTGAATCTATGGGAACCCTATTTTTAGGAATGAGGGTTTCTTCACAAGCTTTTGGATGACAAATGACTCATCACAAGTATACTACATATTCGGCAAATCTTTCTAGAAAGTGTATTAGATAATTAGAAATTCATTAAAAAGTGGCTGTAGTTTATAAAATATTTAAAATAATTATATATGATTGTGAAATTACTTCATAAAGCATAGAGCAAAATCATAAGGTTCCTGTGTGAGTCATTCAATCCTAGACCGTTTTTTTTTTTTTTCTTCTAGGCAAATGATTCTTATTCACTGATTATGAGTTTTGATTAAGCTGGATGAATAAAGAATGTCCTGTTGATTTTGCCAAAGAAAGATATTTTTTTGAAACAGAAATAAGACTAGACACAAAACACACAGATTTTAGTCTACTGATGAGAAACATCATGACTAGTTGAGAAATATAACACTTAGGAGAAGAGTTTATAGGAATATTTATAGGAAAACTTGTATTTCTAAGGTATATACACATTTCCCCTTGCATTAAATGAGATTCATATCAAATCTGTATGTAATGGGATGCAGCTAATTTTATACCAACTTGTTAGGATTGACTTATCCAAATGAGTAAGTCATTTGGCCTCTCTGAAGTAACCATCTTGATAGGCTAAACATTGATTCCAGCAATATTGTTTTTACAGCGTCACTGGGAAGAGGCAAGAAGAAGCAACAGAGGAAGAAAAAATATAAAAAAAGAGGAGAGAGGAATAAATGAAGAAAAAGGAGAAAAAAATATTACTTTTTTAAAGAACCTGCTATATGACTGAATTCCCAAACAGGGCTACATTATTAGCCTTGTTTTGTAGATAAGAAAAATGATCAAGGGGCTTAAATAATCCCTCTTAAGTCATGCCTCCTTGATCAGCTGCCTTATCTGTAAAACAAGGCTAAGAATATTTATTTCAAAGCTGTTATATGGCAAGGCCAGGCAAAGGGGTTAAATAACCTCACTTAAATCATACCTGGCTTCTTTGGTGGTAAAGTGGTGAAAAGAAAAAAAAAAAATCTACCTCCCATTGCAAGAAATGCAGAAGATGCAAGTTATCTCTCTGGATCAGGAAGATCCCCTGGAGTAGGAAATGGCAACTTGCTCCAATATTCTTGTTTAGAACATTCCACAGACAGAGGAGCCTGGTGGACTACATCCACAGGGTCACAAAGAATCAGGCATGACTGAGTGACTGAGCGCACACACACACACACACACACATACACACACACACGTCATACCTAGGCACTGTGTAACAAATGTTTACCCCTAAAGCTAGGAGCTTAAAACAACCATTTCACTTGCCCATGGTTCTCTGGATTTAGCAATCTGAGAAATGCTCAGCTGAACAGGTCATCTGTTAGCCTTGACTGGAGTCAAAGATGGCTTGCTTGAGCTGAATGGTCCAAGGTGGCTCACTCTCATGTTTGACTGGAATGACTACTGGTCAGGCTACATCTCCAGTTAGATTTCCTAAACTGCTTTATATAGTGGGCATGTTAGAAAAAGCAAACTCCTTTATATAAATGCTTTTCAAGACTCTGTTTATGTTATGCTCAGTGTGACAGTATCTGGTATAAATATTAAATATTTAAAGATTGGTAAAATTAAGATTCAAATCAGGTCTTTCTGATGATAATCCTTCAGCTCTTCCAATGCCCCTATTAGTCTTTGCTGATGTGTAGTGAAGTAAGTTTTTAGTTTTTCAATAAATTTTGTAGAGACCCAAGTTGGCAGTAGTAAGAGCCAATCTTACTACAGGTCTGCTGATTAAAAAATATATATTTCTAATATTCCTTGTATTAGTTAGCTTTTGCTATGGCAACACTTTCAATATCACAGCAGAATACACTTATTAAAGTTCGCATATTGTTCTCAGAATGCCATAGAAGGTCTAAAGGGTCAATTTACATCTCAAAAGGTCATGTAACTTATTCTGAGAATACAATTCTTCTCAAAAACATTTTTGGCAACTTTTTAATGTATTTCATTATGCTCGTGTCCTTGGCTAGGAACCATACCAATAAAGCTTTTTCTGGCATTTGTCACTCTCGAGCTTTGGTGTTCAGTACAGTAACCATCAGTCAAGTACAGCTGTTGACCATCTGAACTGTAACTAGAGATAAAGCGCACACTTGCTTTTCACACTAACCACAAACAATGGAAAAGTTCTCCTTGGTATTTTCATGTTGATAACATGTGGAGATTGTTTTATTTTGGATATATTGGATTGAATAAGAATATGCTTATAAAAGCTAATACAATTATTGAGCTTAATTTCATGTTTCTTTTTATTTCTTAAAACATAGTTATTAAAATTCTTGATGACATGTCATTTGTTGTATGTTTCTATTGGACAGTGATAGTCTATCCTTAATTTTGGTTGCCTTGAGATTGATATGATTCCTTGAGATAGCAACCCATTTAAGTCTTTTTCTCTGGGATCTTTTGCCCAATTGAGCGGATTTTCTGAACCTATCTTAATCTAATGACAGATCTTAACAAAGATATAATGGCCACATCCATGATTAGTTTTTTGCTCCATAACTGCCTTAATTTGAGAATATCTTACTAGTGGGAGCTGACATCTTTTAATTCTGCAGTTCTAGAATATAAAAGTTATCTTTTTCTCTTTCCTCATACTTGAAGCATGCCAATTATTCTGTTCGCCTATTCTTTCTTATAATATCTAATCAAATTTTAGTTAATAACAACCAATTATGAAATTCTTCTCAGTATCTCTTTGCCCTAAGTCACAAGTTTATTAACTGTATTTCCTGCTTCCAGCTTATTGCAGGTAATCATTTTATAACACATTTTGCCAATATACAGTATAGAGATTATTTTTCCTGCCTCCTACACCAGTTTACTTGCTATATACTTCTTAGTTCTATTATTTTAGGGTTCTTTTTGGCATCATTCCACTCTGACATTTACTTTACTGGTCAATCTTTCTAGGAATTAACAACTTCTATATCTTTTAGGGGGGAGGGGGCTTTTTATTTATTTATTAACTTTTATAGAGTTTTGTTGTTTACTCCCATACATTAACCTGAATCAGTCATAGGTATACTTATGTCCCCTCCCTCTGGAGCTTCCCTCCCATATCCTTTCCCATCCTACCCCTCTAGGGTGTTACAGAGCTCCTGTTTGAGTTCCCTTTGTCTGACAGCAGATTCCTATTGGAACAACTCCTATATCTTATAGGCTTAGAAAATAATAATACTAATATTGTGCTCTGTAACATGACAGCAATTGGCTTCTTGTGTTTCTTCTCATTCTGCAACCCGGAGGGATCAGCTATGTAAAAATGCTCCTCTCTTATGGCAAAGGGTAGGAATGAAACAGACACAGAGTCAAACCTTGGAGGCATATTTAAAGTTTCTGTCTAGGTATGGCATATGTCTGCTTATACGCCATTAGCCAAGGCATGTCACAAAATCAAGCTCAAAGTTAATGCCAACAGGGAAGGAAGAGACAGGTAGAAAGTGAATAAATCATTAGGAACTTATAATTCAGTCTGTCGCATTATTTTCTCAGCATTATCTCCAAAACCAATTTTCATACAACAGAAAAAAATCAATAGTCTTATAGTCCACCAAACCTTCCCCAAACTAGTACTCCCTAGACAAATCAATCTCTCTATTCATTTAGAAAAAAAAGTATCAATATGCAGAAATAAAATATAACCTCAGAGTTAGAGATTTCCCACGAGTGACAATATTTCAAAGAGTATGTTATACATTATAAGGCCCATTCTCTCTTAAAATGCTGTATCTAAGATGTTTTGAGCACTGGTGATGTCACAAGCAAAAAACTAGGACTCTCTTAAAGTTAAGTTTAGCTCTATTAAAACACTCATTGTCTCACTATTTATATTAGCCAAGGAATGGAAGCAACCCACGTGCCCATCAACAGGCAACCAGAATAAGAAGATGTGACATATCTGTATGTGCATATTTATATGCACACATATATCATAAAATATTAGCCATAAAAAGAATGAAATTCTGTCATTTACAGCAACTCGGATGGACCTAGAGAATAATATGCTTAGTGAAATTAAAAAATGACAGATGTTATGATATCAAAATTAGGGGTATGGGATTAACAGATTAAAACTAGTATGCATAAAGTAGGTAAACAATAAAGTTAAACTACATAGAACAGGAAATTATAGCCATTATCTTGTAATAATCTATAAAAGCATAATTTGCAAAAATACTGAATCACTATGCTATATCCTTGAAACTAATATAATATTGTAAATCAATTATATACTTCAATAAAACATTTTTAAAACAAAAACAAATAGAGTTCAATTATGAAAGAATACAATGAATAAAGCCCTGGAAGTAATTATGCCAAAAAAATAAATAAATAAAACAAAGCAATTGCTGTTTTGCCGTACACTTACATGCTGAATCAAAAATAACAGGCTAATTTCATTTTATGGGGCTAGTTCTTTAATATATTCAATTAAAACAGACTTTTCATTTTCTCAGTATATTTCCTTTCTCTTTGATATTCACCTATCAAAAAAAATGAAACCACATAAATTCAAACTCTAAAAATCTAAACCTCAGATAACTCAAGGTACTTTCTAATTATCTAAAAATCAGATTGCTGCCCTTCTTTAGAAAGAAAGATCAATATTATTTTCTCTTCTTCACTGTGTTCCTGGAAAAACATAACATTTTTCCTAGAAATGCCTGTGCTACAACAGTCTATTAAAAAATTCTTGGTCTTAAAACTTACACTTAAAAAAGAAAACTTACACTTTTATTTTATGATGTCCAACCTAAAATATTTGAATGCAAAAATGATGTTTTATATATTGCCATTTTGTAACTAAATAAAATATTACTCCAATCCCAATTTTAAGCCTGAGAATTTAGAAAACCAAAAATGAATCAACTTCACAGAAAAATGTTTATTATGATATCCCAAAAAGAAGATACACAAATGGTATATAAGCATCTGACAAGATCCACCGTACTGTATGCCATCAGGGAAATACAAACTAAAACAACAATGAAATACCACTGTATACCTATTAGAATGCCCAAAATCCAGAACATTGACAACACTAAATGCTCATTAAGGATGCGGAACAATAGGAAGTCTTATTCACTGCTGGTGGAAATGCAACGTGGCACTGTCTTTTTGGAAGACGGTTTGGGGGTTTCTTATAAAGCTAAACAGAGTCTTATCATTCAATTATAGCCCCACAGGAGCTGAAAATATATGTCCACGCAAAAACCTGCACATAGATCTCTCTAGTATCTTTGCTTGTAATTGCCAAAACTTGGAAGAAACCCAGATATCCTTCAGTGCGTGATTGAATAGATAAACTGTGGTATATCCAAATAATGGAATATTACTCAGTGCTTCAAAAAAAATGAGCTACTAAGCCATGAGAAAGCATGGAGAAAAGTTAAATGCATTTTACTTAGTAAAAGAAGCCAACCTGAAACCACTATGATCTACATGATTTCAACTATATAACATTCTAGAAAAGACTATGGAGACAATAAAAATATCAGTGCTGGAGATGTAGTGGTAGGGGGTGAAAAGGCAAAGCACAGAAAATTTTTAGGGCAGTGAAAATTCTTTGTATGGTATTAAAATGATCGTTATATGTCATTATACATTTGTCCAAAGCCAAAGAATATATAACACTGAGTGAACTCTAAGGTGAACTATTAACTTTGAGTGATCACAACGCATAAGTCCTTCCTTGATCAAAAATGTACCACTCTGGGGCCTCCCCTGGTGGTCCAGTGGGTAAGGACACCACCTTGCAGGGCAAGGGGCGCCGGTTCGATCCCTGGCCTGGGAAGATCCCACGTGCCGCGGAGCGGCTGGACTGATGTGTCCAATGACCGAGCCGGAGCTCTGGAGCACATGCGCCCAGAGCCAGCGCTCTGCGACGACAGACGCCACCGTGACGGGAGGCCCACAGGAGCCAAAGGACAAAGACAGATGAAAATAGAGAAATGAGAGACCAACAAAAGTGGCCTGCCCGCTCCCTTCCCTCCCCAAACCGACCCCCGCCCAAAATAAATAAATAAATCTTTAAAAAAAAAAAAAAGGTACCACTCTGGGCCTTCCCTTGTGATCCAGTGGGGAGAGAGTCTGCCTTGCAGTGCAAGGGGCACCAGTTCTATCCCTAGCTTTGGAAGATCCTATGTGGTGCAGAGTGGCTGGACGAGTGTGTCTGGTTATGAGTCGGGGCTCTGGGGTGCATGTGCCCAGAGCCAGTGCTCTGTAGTGAGAGGGGCCACTGCAGTGGGAGGCCCACACAGGCCAAGAAATAAAGTTGGATGAAAATAAATAAATAAATAATAAATAAAGGAGGCCAAAATTAAAAAAAAAAAAAAAGGATGTACTACTCTGATGAATTATGTCATTAATGAGGTTATGCATGTTTGGAGTGGGGAGTATGACCCCTTAATTTTGCTATAAATCTAAAACTTCTTTAAGAAATAAAGTTTTAATTCAAATTTTGTTATTAGTTTCACTCATTTTATACGTGTGGACATCTAAATGCTGGTGAAGTTTTAACCATAATAACCCTTATATATTTTAATAAGACATTAAAGTCTTAAGCAATCAAGTTATTTTATACCACCACATATGAATACCTATCACTTTCTAGGCTCTTACTGTATGCTAAGCATTAAGGCATTTACATTACTTCATTTATATAACTACTACAACTTTAATTTCTAAATGCTCTGTTACATTGAAAGATTAATTCAAATATAGAAAAAATGGAACCTATAGAAATATTGAATGAATAAAAGGACTAATAACCAACATTTCACCACCTGGAAATATCTTCTGTTAATTTATCTTAGGCTGCATAGAGTTTTTCCTTATGCTTTTTTCTTACCATGATTTAGTCCCTTTCTAACATGAGATCAGGTCATTATTCATCCACAGCTTTTTGTAGCCATTTTATTACTTCATATTTGTTTCAAATACTACTTTATAATATAGACTTTAAGATGTTTAAATAAAAATTCAGTTCTAGTTCAATGTTCTAGCACCAGTCTATGAGAATTACAATACCTTTGGGGACTGAAATTTTCATTTTGGATGGATTCTTTTCTGTTTTTATTTGATTTTCTATTCCTAAGAATTCTATTCTGTCTGGTCTCTAATATATACAGATAATGTAGTCAGATATATCCTCTTTCTTGGTGTTATCTCTATTAATTTTGAAAAATCTAGATAACAAGAAGAATTTGAAGAAGGAAGTCATAGCTAGAACAATGATGTAATATATCACTTAAAAGTGAGACATTTGTGAGAGTGACAAACAGCATCATTAAAATTTAAGCTAAAACAACAAACCTAAAACAAGGCTACCTGGGGGAAACTGGAATGAACCTATGTCTCTATACATGGATCATGCTTAACCTTGAACTTTAGACCAGGTACTTCTGAATGATGGTGACCTATAGAGAATCGAAAGTGACATCCACTCATTTGGTTCGTGTACTTCCCTGTTCACCTCTTGGTCCTGTTTTCCCTTAGATGCAGTTCTCCCTCTTTCCCTGCTACGGAACTGCACACTTCTGCACCACCCAGTTTCTGATTGGGTGGCACAGGCAGAGGATCTAAGAGGATAGGAATGTGAAGCTCTGGAGTATCTCTACTCCTTCCTCTCACTTTCAGGGGGCAACCAGGAGGAACTACACTTCACCAATGGTTCACTTTCTTCCAGGCACTCCTGCTATGATGTATCTTTATTAGCAGTCTGTCCTTAGCAAAATATTGCTATGATTGACTTAGGGTGATGTTTTCAGCAGAGGCAGATGAAGATGTGACCTTAGGAATAGGAGCTTTATTATGTTAAATGTATGGAAAACCAAGAATCTTCTTCACTGATATGTTTCTATTTACTTTAATATGAATAATCCCGGTTACTTATGGAAAGTGCAAAATACAAATAAACCAAAAAAAAAAAAAAAAAGTCTTAGAGGATGTGTTGTGATACATGCTTTTCTGTATTTTGTTCACATATTGTAACTGAAGCATCTTTTCCCATCTAAACATACAGATGTAACATCAGTTTGAATATCTGAAATTTTCATTTTGGATGGATTCTTTTCTGTTTTTATTTGATTTTCTATTCCTAAGAATTCTATTCTGTCTGGTCTCTAATATATACAGATAATGTAGTCAGATATATCCTCTTTCTTGGTGTTATCTCTATTAATTTTGAAAAATCTAGATAACAAGAAGAATTTGAAGAAGGAAGTCATAGCTAGAACAATGATGTAATATATCACTTAAAAGTGAGACATTTGTGAGAGTGACAAACAGCATCATTAAAATTTAAGCTAAAACAACAAACCTAAAACAAGGCTACCTGGGGGAAACTGGAATGAACCTATGTCTCTATACATGGATCATGCTTAACCTTGAACTTCTTAGACCAGGTACTTCTGAATGATGGTGACCTATAGAGAATCGAAAGTGACATCCACTCATTTGGTTCGTGTACTTCCCTGTTCACCTCTTGGTCCTGTTTTCCCTTAGATGCAGTTCTCCCTCTTTCCCTGCTACGGAACTGCACACTTCTGCACCACCCAGTTTCTGATTGGGTGGCACAGGCAGAGGATCTAAGAGGATAGGAATGTGAAGCTCTGGAGTATCTCTACTCCTTCCTCTCACTTTCAGGGGGCAACCAGGAGGAACTACACTTCACCAATGGTTCACTTTCTTCCAGGCACTCCTGCTATGATGTATCTTTATTAGCAGTCTGTCCTTAGCAAAATATTGCTATGATTGACTTAGGGTGATGTTTTCAGCAGAGGCAGATGAAGATGTGACCTTAGGAATAGGAGCTTTATTATGTTAAATGTATGGAAAACCAAGAATCTTCTTCACTGATATGTTTCTATTTACTTTAATATGAATAATCCCGGTTACTTATGGAAAGTGCAAAATACAAATAAACCAAAAAAAAAAAAAAAAAGTCTTAGAGGATGTGTTGTGATACATGCTTTTCTGTATTTTGTTCACATATTGTAACTGAAGCATCTTTTCCCATCTAAACATACAGATGTAACATCAGTTTGAATATCTGGAAATTATTTCATAAAAATGAGTCATTGGATATTCAACAACTCATTTAATGTTCTGTATTAATTAGTAAACAGCTATTTTTCCCTGTTGCAAACAATACTGTGAAAAATATATGTTGTAATAAACGTATGTGATAGTGCATGTGTAAAACTATTTTATCTATGAGAATGAATTCTTGATAGTAGGTTTTGGCTTAAAAGTTGGCTTTTAACTCACAATGATAAGTGATTCTCCAGTAGACTTAAGTACCATCAGAAAATGAAAGTGTTTTTATTCTCACCTATCACTGACACTCAGTGTCCTTCATTTCCTTTTTTCTATTTAAAACATTGTCTTTTATTAAAATTATTTACTACCTAGTAAAATTATTATTTCCTTCAAGCATGTTACTTAGCTATGTTTTTTCTTTTATGATTTGCCTGTAAATATCCATCATCTCACATATGGTATTCATTGTTCATGTTTTCCTTTTACAGTTAAAATAAGCTAATTACATGTCTGGTTGTCATATGTCTTATGCATATTGTTGTCAGTCTTAAAACTGTAATTTTAAGGGGGTGGAGCTAAGATGGCGGCGTAGAAGGACGTGCACTCATCTCTCTTGCAAAATCACCTGAATTGCGACGAGTTCCTGGGAAACCATCGACGAAAGGTTGGATCTGTTCACAGAAAGGATACCCCACATCGAAGAACAAAGGAGAAGCCACATCAAGACGGTAGGAGGGGCACAATCGCATTTTAAAAAGTAAAACCTCATACCCGCCAGAGAGGCTGGGCGGGCCAAAGGCGCAAAGCCTGTTGCAGATCAAACCTGGGAAAGGAGCAGTGACACCCACAAGGGACTGANCCNGACCTGCTTTGAGGGTCCAGGTGCCCGCTGAGCTAGAAGTGCCCTTGAGCAGGCCTCGGAAGGGCGGCACTCAGTTTCCTTTGGAGGAGGTTACCATAAACCATCCTGTACATTTTATGTTAAATGTAACTTTGAAGCTTTCTTTTTTTCCCTTACTTATGGAAAGTGCAAAATACAAATAAACCAAAAAAAAAAAGTCTTAGAGGATGTGTTGTGATACATGCTTTTCTGTATTTTGTTCACATATTGTAACTGAAGCATCTTTTCCCATCTAAACATACAGATGTAACATCAGTTTGAATATCTGAAATTATTTCAAAAATGAGTCATTGGATATTCAACAACTCATTTAATGTTCTGTATTAATTAGTAAACAGCTATTTTTCCCTGTTGCAAACAATACTGTGAAAAATATATGTTGTAATAAACGTATGTGATAGTGCATGTGTAAAACTATTTTATCTATGAGAATGAATTCTTGATAGTAGGTTTTGGCTTAAAAGTTGGCTTTTAACTCACAATGATAAGTGATTCTCCAGTAGACTTAAGTACCATCAGAAAATGAAAGTGTTTTTATTCTCACCTATCACTGACACTCAGTGTCCTTCATTTCCTTTTTTCTATTTAAAACATTGTCTTTTATTAAAATTATTTACTACCTAGTAAAATTATTATTTCCTTCAAGCATGTTACTTAGCTATGTTTTTTCTTTTATGATTTGCCTGTAAATATCCATCATCTCACATATGGTATTCATTGTTCATGTTTTCCTTTTACAGTTAAAATAAGCTAATTACATGTCTGGTTGTCATATGTCTTATGCATATTGTTGTCAGTCTTAAAACTGTAATTTTAAGGGGGTGGAGCTAAGATGGCGGCGTAGAAGGACGTGCACTCATCTCTCTTGCAAAATCACCTGAATTGCGACGAGTTCCTGGGAAACCATCGACGAAAGGTTGGATCTGTTCACAGAAAGGATACCCCACATCGAAGAACAAAGGAGAAGCCACATCAAGACGGTAGGAGGGGCACAATCGCATTTTAAAAAGTAAAACCTCATACCCGCCAGAGAGGCTGGGCGGGCCAAAGGCGCAAAGCCTGTTGCAGATCAAACCTGGGAAAGGAGCAGTGACACCCACAAGGGACTGAGCCAGACCTGCTTTGGAGGGTCCAGGTGCCCCGCTGAGCTAGAAGTGCCCTTGAGCAGGCCTCGGAAGGGCGGCACTCAGTTTCCTTTGGAGGAGGTTACCATAAACCCGATCACAGAGTCGCTGAGGGGGACTGGAAAGTCTCTGTGCACTGTGATCCGGGAGAGGGGAATAGTGATCCTGCATGAGACTGAGCCAGACTCACCTCTGAGTAACCTGACGTCTCCCGCGGTGGCGGGGGTCGACGGTGGCCTGCAGCAGGGTCGAGGTCACTGCGGAAGTGCTTCCCATAGAGCATGTGGGAATAAATCCTTTGTGGGACAGACGCCATTTTCCCTACTGTAGTTTGGCTGCTGGGCAAACTGCAGGGCTGCTGGTCAAGCTACAGGGAGGGAATTTAGCTCCACCCAGCAAGAAAAAGGATTTGGATTAAGAAACTCCCAGGGCCAGACTGGGCGGGCCTTTTAGTTCTAAAATAGGCCAAAATAAACAAGCAGTCAAAGAGGTCTTCAGATCCAACCACTGCCAGAGGCAAGAAAAAGACTGATAATTCCTGAATAGTCAGCAAGTGACAGAAGAACATGAACACTATTTTCACGTTTTGTCTGAAGCTGGAGTTACTGCTGGATTTTGAAATTTCATTTTTTGTATTGTATCACTTTGTTTCAATTTTTTTTTTTTTTAACTTTTTTCCAAACCCACTCAGTGCACCCCCCGCCGTTATGTTTTTTGGTGTGTGTGTGTGTGTGTGTGTGTGTGTGAGAGTGGGTGTGTTCATTTCCTTCACCGAATTCTATTGAAGCTACTAATCTTATCAGTAAGACTGAATATATTCAAGTTTACATAATATTTCTTTTTCTTTTTCCTTGTAAACCACACATTTTATTTTGGTATAAACTTCTGGTTCCCCACTGGCCTTTTAAGGTTCTGTGGGGGTTTTGTTTGTTTTTATTATTTTTGCTTTGTTTTTCTATATTTTTATATATACTTAGCTTTTTTAATTTTTCAAAATTTTTCATTTGTACTAACACTTCCTCTATAATTCTTTGCTTTCTCTGAAGCTCCTTTCCTATAGCATACATATAAATACAAATCTTTCTAATACATACAAATCTTTATCTCTCTATATTTAACTTTGCAATATTATTCTATATTTCTCTTCTATCCTCCCTTTCTCTTTTTCCCTTTTCCCACCATATTTCTTAGTCTGTTCTATCCTCATTGCCTTATCCCCAACGGGGACCCTGCTCTAGCATTATTCTCCAATTGGTGCTCTACTTAGTTTGGTTATTAACTGGTGGATATCATTCTTGATTTTCTCTATTCGCCATGCTAACATATTGTACTGTATTTTTGGTTGGAATGCTTGGGTTATGTTACAGCTGTATATGTTTATGTGTATAATTCAATACGCTAGATAGTATTTGCATAATTTTTTAATTGCCATTTGTCAAAGGTATACCTTCTGTTTCTCATTTGCATATATATGTTTTAATATCATTTAATGCCATAACAAACCAGCTGTCAAATCTTCATTCCCTGGTCAGGCAACAAGCCCCGGGGCTTTAGGGAGGGAGCACTGACTCCAAAACTCTACAATACTAGAGAACACCTAACACTAAAGAGCAGTATACAAGTGAGAACGCCAACAAAGGTAATCACTTGTATGCAAGTCCTGACATCACCCAATCACCAGCATCACCCAGAATAAGAAGCCCCATCCAAACAACAAACACCAACAGACGTAACTCAAAGTCTGGGGAAAGGAAATCCCAAAAAGAGTCAGTTAAAAAATTAATAATAACAATGAAACGGCAGAGAAATACCACACAAGCGAAGGAACAATCCACAAACACACAAGATCAAATTAATAAAGAGAATTTGGACAAACTTTCTGAAAGTGATTTCAGAAGAATGGTAGTAAAGATGATCAAAGACACTGAAAACAGAATTTCAGAGAAAGTGCAAGATACAACTAACACACTGAATAAAGAAATACAAGAACTTACCAAAAAAGTAACAGAGACAAACCACTCAATTGCTGAACTGAAAAACACTGTAGAAGGAATCAAGAGCAGAGTATCTGAGACAGAAGACCGGATAAGTGAGCTGGAAGATAAAATGATGGAAGTAACTGCTGAAAAACAGACTCTAGCTCAAAGAATGAAAAGAGCAAAGGAGAGCCTCAGAGACATCTGGGATAATATCAAACGCACCAATATTCGAATTATAGGGGTTCCAGAAGAAGAAGAAAAAAAGAAAGGCTATGAGAAAATTTTTGAAGAGATTATAGTTGAAAATTTCCCCACCATGGGAAAAGAAATAGTCAAGTCCAAGAAGCACAAAGAGTACCATACAGAATCAATCCGAGAAGAAACACACCAAGACACATATTAATGAAGTTAACACAAATTAAACACAAAGATAGAATTCTCAAAGCAGCAAGAGAAAAGCAACTAGTGACATACAAGGGAAAGCCCATCCGTTTAACAGCTGATCTTTCAACAGAAACTCTGCGGGCCAGAAGGGAATGGCAGGACACATTTAAACGGCTGAAAGAGAATAATCTGCAACCAAGAATCCTCTACCCTGCAAGGATCTCCTTCAAAATTGATGGAGAAATCAAAAGCTTTACAGATAAGCAAAAATCAAAAGAATTTAGTCACACCAAACCAGCCTTACAACAAGTGTTAAAGGGACTTATATAGACAACAAGTATAAAAGGAGAAGATCCACAAAACAAACCCATCATAACATCTAAGAAGATGACAATAGGATCATTTGTATCAATAATTACTTTGAATATCAATGGACTAAATGCCTCAACCAAAAGACACAGAGTGGCTGAATGGATCCAAAACCACGACCCATACATATGCTGCCTCCAGCAAACTCACTTCAGACCTAGAGACACTCATAGACTGAAAGTGAGAGGCTGGAAAAAGATATTCCATGCAAATGGAAATCAAAAGAAAGCTGGAGTAGCAATCCTCATATCAGACAAAATAGATTTTAAAGTAAAGAAGATTCTAAGAGACAAGGCAGATCACTACATCATGATTAAAGGATCAATCAAAGAAGAAGACATAACAATCATAAATGTCTATGCACCCAACGCAGAAGCACCCCAATACATAAGACAAACACTTTCAGACATGAAAGAAGACATTGATAGTAACACAATCATAGTAGGAGACTTTAACACTCCTCTCACACCAATGGACAGAGCATCCAAACAGAAAATTAATAAAGAAACACAAGCCTTAAATGCCACACTAGAAGAAATGGACCTCATTGATATCTTTAGGACATTCCACCCAAAAGCAGAAGAATACACTTTCTTCTCAGGTGCTCACAAAACATTCTCCAGGATAGCCACATCTTGGGCCACAAATCAATCCTCAGTCAATTCAAGAAAACTGAAATTCTATCAACCATCTTCTCGGACCACAATGCAGTGAGACTAGAGATCAACTACAGGAAAAAAACCGCTAAAAACACAGACACATGGAGATTAAACAACACGTACCGAAAAAACCAACTGATCATTGAGGAAATCAAAGGAGAAATAAAAAAATTCCTAGAAGAAAACGACAATGAACACACGACAGTGCAAAACCTATGGGATACTGCAAAAGCACACACGACAGTGCAAAACCTATGGGATACTGCAAAAGCAGTTGTAAGAGTGAAGTTTATAGCAATTCAATCCCACCTCAAGAAACTAGGAAAATCTCAAACAGACGACCTTACCTTATGCTTAAAACAACTGGAGAAAGAAGAACAAAAACACCCCAAAGCCAGCAGAAGAAGGGAAATCATAAAGATCAGAGCAGAAATAAATGAAAAAGAAACAAAAGAAACAATAGTAAAGATAAATAAAACAAAAAGCTGGTTCTTCGAAAAGGTCAATAAAATCGACACACCACTGGCCAGACTCATCAAGAAAAAGAGAGAGAAGAACCAGATCACCAAAATCAAAAATGAGAAAGGAGAGATTACAACGGATAATGCAGAAATCCAAAGGATTCTAAGAGACTATTATGAACAACTCTATGGCAACAAACTGGACAATCTGGAAGAAATGGACAGTTTCTTAGAGAAGATTAATCTCCCAAGACTGAACCAGGAAGAAATAGAAACTATGAACAAGCCAATCACAAGCTCAGAAATCGACCTTGTGATCAAAAATCTACCCAAAAATAAAAGCCCAGGGCCAGATGGTTTCACAAGTGAATTCTACCACACATTTAAAGAAGAGCTAATGCCTGTCCTTCTAAAACTCTTCCAAAAAATTGCCCAGGAAGGAACACTTCCAAACACATTCTATGAGGCCACCATCACCCTGATACCAAAGCCAGGCAAAGACAACACAGAAAAAGAAAACTATAGGCCAATTTCACTGATGAATCTAGACGCCAAAATCCTCAACAGAATCCTAGCAAACAGAATTCAACAACACATCAAAAAGCTCATTCATCACGATCAAGTTGGGTTCATTCCAGGCATGCAAGGATTCTTCAATATCCACAAATCAATCAATGTGATACACCATATCAACAAATTGAGAGACAAAAATCACATGATCATCTCAATAGATGCAGAAAAAGCCTTTGACAAAGTACAGCATCCATTTATGATAAAAACTCTTCAAAAAATGGGCATAGAAGGAACTTATCTTAACATAGTGAAAGCCATATATGAGAAGCCCACAGCGAACATTATCCTCAATGGTGAAAAACTCAAAGCATTCCCTCTAAGATCAGGAACAAGACAGGGGTGTCCACTTTCACCACTCTTATTCAACATCGTCCTGGAAGTTCTAGCAACAGCAATAAGAGAAGAGAAAGAAATCAAAGGAATCCAGATTGGAAAAGAAGTCAAACTCTCTCTATTTGCAGATGACATGATATTATCCATAGAAAATCCCAAAGACACTATTACAAAACTACTAGAGTTAATCAGCGAATTCAGCAAAGTTGCAGGATACAAAATCAATATACAGAAATCACTGGCATTCCTATACACAGACAATGAAAAATCAGAAAACGAAATCAAAGAGGCAATCCCCTTCACCATTGCAACCAAAAGAATCAAATATCTAGGAATAAACCTACCCAAAGAAACAAAAGAACTGTACACAGAAAATTACAAGACACTCATGAGAGACATTAAAGAAGACTTAAACAGATGGAGAAATATTCCGTGTTCCTGGGTCGGGAGAATCAATATTGTGAAAATGACCATACTACCAAATGTCATCTATAGATTCAATGCGATCCCTATCAAACTTTCAATAACATTCTTCACAGAACTAGACCAAAGAATCACACAGTTCATATGGAAACACAAAAGACCTCGAATAGCCAAAGCAATCCTCAGGAAGAAGAATGGAGCTGGGGGGATCAGCCTCCCCAACTTCAGACTCTACTACAAAGCAACAGTCCTCAAGACAGTATGGTACTGGCACAAAAACAGAAATATCGACCAATGGAACAAGATCGAGAACCCAGAGATAAACCCACGCACCTATGGGTACCTTATTTTTGACAAAGGAGGCGAACATATAAAATGGGACAAAGACAGCCTCTTCAACAAATGGTGCTGGGAAAATTAGACAGCTACATGCAAAAAAATGAAGTTGGAACATACCCTGACACCATGCACAAAGATCAACTCAAAATGGATTAAAGACTTAAATGTAAGGCCAGAAACCATCAAACTCTTAGAGGAGAATATAGGCAAAACCCTCAAGGACATCAATCAAAGCAAGATCTTCTCTGACCCACCTACTAGAATAGCGGAACTCAAAAGACAAATGAACATGTGGGACCTCATGAAACTTTAAAGCTTTTGTACAGCTAAAGAAATCACAAAAAAGCTGAACAGACAGCCCACAGAGTGGGAGAAAATCACAGCAAATGAAACAACAGACAAAGAATTAATCTCCAAAATCTACAAGCAACTCAGACCACTCAGCACTGGAAGAACGAACAACCCAATCAAAAAATGGGAAAAGGACCTAAACAGACACCTCTCCAATGAGGACATACAGATGGCCCAAAAGCACATGAAACGATGCTCAACTTCACTTATCATTAGAAAAATGCATATCAAAACGACAATGAGATATCACCTCACACCCATCAGAATGGCCGTCATCCACAAATCGACAGACAATAAATGCGGGAGAGGGGGTGGAGTAAAGGGAACACTCCTGCAATGCTGGTGGGAGTGTAAATTGATACAGCCTCTATGGAAGACAGTCTGGAGATTTCTTAAAAAACTAAAAAGAGAAGCACCATACGACCCAGCAATCCCACTCTTAGGCTTATACCCTGATGAAATAAAATCTGAAAGAAGTACCTGTACCCCAATGTTCATTGCAGTTCTCTATACAATAGCTAGAACATGGAAGGAACTGAGATGCCCATCGACGAACGAATGGATCCAAAAGCTCTGGTACATATATACAATGGAATACTACACAGCTGTAAAGAGAAATGCAGAAGAATCAGCCCTCATGAGGTGGCTGGATCTAGAACGTATCATCAAAAGTGAAGTCAGTCAGAAAGAAGGACAAATACATCCCCAACTTCAGACTCTACTACAAAGCAACAGTCCTCAAGACAGTATGGTACTGGCACAAAAACAGAAATATCGACCAATGGAACAAGATCGAGAACCCAGAGATAAACCCACGCACCTATGGGTACCTTATTTTTGACAAAGGAGGCGAACATATAAAATGGGACAAAGACAGCCTCTTCAACAAATGGTGCTGGGAAAATTAGACAGCTACATGCAAAAAAATGAAGTTGGAACATACCCTGACACCATGCACAAAGATCAACTCAAAATGGATTAAAGACTTAAATGTAAGGCCAGAAACCATCAAACTCTTAGAGGAGAATATAGGCAAAACCCTCAAGGACATCAATCAAAGCAAGATCTTCTCTGACCCACCTACTAGAATAGCGGAACTCAAAAGACAAATGAACATGTGGGACCTCATGAAACTTCAAAGCTTTTGTACAGCTAAAGAAATCACAAAAAAGCTGAACAGACAGCCCACAGAGTGGGAGAAAATCACAGCAAATGAAACAACAGACAAAGAATTAATCTCCAAAATCTACAAGCAACTCAGACCACTCAGCACTGGAAGAACGAACAACCCAATCAAAAAATGGGAAAAGGACCTAAACAGACACCTCTCCAATGAGGACATACAGATGGCCCAAAAGCACATGAAACGATGCTCAACTTCACTTATCATTAGAAAAATGCATATCAAAACGACAATGAGATATCACCTCACACCCATCAGAATGGCCGTCATCCACAAATCGACAGACAATAAATGCGGGAGAGGGTGTGGAGTAAAGGGAACACTCCTGCAATGCTGGTGGGAGTGTAAATTGATACAGCCTCTATGGAAGACAGTCTGGAGATTTCTTAAAAAACTAAAAAGAGAAGCACCATACGACCCAGCAATCCCACTCTTAGGCTTATACCCTGATGAAATAAAATCTGAAAGAAGTACCTGTACCCCAATGTTCATTGCAGTTCTCTATACAATAGCTAGAACATGGAAGGAACTGAGATGCCCATCGACGAACGAATGGATCCAAAAGCTCTGGTACATATATACAATGGAATACTACACAGCTGTAAAGAGAAATGCAGAAGAATCAGCCCTCATGAGGTGGCTGGATCTAGAACGTATCATCAAAAGTGAAGTCAGTCAGAAAGAGAAGGACAAATACAGTATATTAACACATGTATATGGAATCTAGTAGGATGGTGATGATGGCACATGCAGTGAAGTGACGGAAAGACAGACATGGACAGTGGACATATGGACATTTTGGGGAAGGAACAGAAGGTGGGAGGCATAAAGGAAGTAGCATGAAGGCCTGTATCATCATAAGTGAAGAAAATAGCTATAGTCATTGCTCTGTGAGAAAAGGGGATCCTTCAGGGGTGCTGTATGATGGTTGGGAGGGGTGGGAAGGGGGGGATATACATATGACTAATCTGGGAACATACATATCTGTAAACAACAGAACTCTGTAAAAGTTAAAAGCAAAATAAAGGTTTAAAAATAAAAAAAATAAAAAAACTAAAATTTTAGGGTTTTATGATAGACATTTTTACTTTTATAAGCAGAAGAGTTAATAACATTTTCCTCAACCTGAGTCAACAGCTGTCGTCCATACCATCCATCCAGGCTTGACAAGTTAACTTCCTAAACTCTAACTTTTTCATTTCTAAAGAAGAAGATAATAATGTCTATCTGAGAGACAAGTTTTTAGGAATAACTGTATAATGATGGATGAAAATTAAGATCTTAGAGGCAAATGCTATATAGACCTTGACATATAGTAAATTATCTCACTCTATTCAAATATAACACCCTATCTCCATTGTTTTCTTAAATTTTATCTCTGTAATGTAGCTCAAGTTTTTCCTATATTTATTTATTTATTTATTATTATTTTTTTTCTTTTTTAAACCTTTATTTTACTTTTAACTTTTACAGAGTTTTGTTGTTTACAGACATGCATGTTCTCAGATTAGTCACATGTATATCCCCCCCTTCCCTCCCCTCCCGACCATCACACAGCACCCCTGAAGGATCCCCTTTTCTCACAGATCAATGACTAGAGCTATTTTCTTCACTTATGATAGTACAGGCCTTCATGCTACTTCCCTTACTCCTCTCACCCACTGTTCCTTCCCCAAAATGTCCATATGTCCACTGTCCATGTCTGTCTTTCTGTCACTTCACTGCATGTGCCATCATCACCATCCTACTAGATTCCATATATATGTGTTAATATACTGTATTTGTCCTTCTCTTTCTGACTGACTTCACTTTTTAGGATACGTTCTAGATCCAGCCACCTCATGAGGGCTGATTCTTCTGCATTTCTCTTTACAGCTGTGTAGTATTCCATTGTATATATGTACCAGAGCTTTTGGATCCATTCGTTCGTCGATGGGCATCTCAGTTCCTTCCATGTTCTAGCTATTGTATAGAGAACTGCAATGAACATTGGGGTACAGGTGCTTCTTTCAGTTTTGATTTCATCAGGGTATAAGCCTAAGAGTGGGATTGCTGGGTCGTATGGTGCTTCTCTTTTTAGTTTTTTAAGAAATCTCCAGACTGTCTTCCATAGAGGCTGTATCAATTTACACTCCCACCAGCAATGCAGGAGTGTTCCCTTTTCTCCGCAGCCTCTCCAGCATTTATTGTCTGTCGATTTGTGGATGATGGCCATTCTGACGGGTGTGAGGTGATATCTCATTGTCGTTTTGATTTGCATTTCTCTAATTATTAGTGAAGTTGAGCATCGTTTCATGTGTTTTTGGGCCATCTGTATGTCATCGTTGGAGAGGTGTCTGTTTAGGTCCTTTTCCCATTTTTTGATTGGGTTGTTCGTTTTTCCAGTGCTGAGTTGTCTGAGTTGCTTGTAGATTTTGGAGATTAATTCTTTGTCTGTTGTTTCATTTGCTATGATTTTCTCCCACTCTGTGGGCTGTCTGTTCAGCTTTTTTGTAATTTCTTTAGCTGTACAAAAGCTTTTAAGTTTCATTAGGTCCCACATGTTCATTTGTCTTTTTAGTTCCACTATTCTAGTAGGTGGGTCAGAGAAGATCTTGCTTTGATTGATGTCCTTGAGGGTTTTGCCTATATTCTCCTCTAAGAGTTTGATGGTTTCTGGCCTTACATTTAAGTCTTTAATCCATTTTGAGTTGATCTTTGTGCATGGTGTCAGGGTATGTTCCAACTTCATTTTCTTGCATGTAGCTGTCCAATTTTCCCAGCACCATTTGTTGAAGAGGCTGTCTTTGTCCCATTTTATATGTTCGCCTCCTTTGTCAAAAATAAGGTACCCATAGGTGCGTGGGTTTATCTCTGGGTTCTCGATCTTGTTCCATTGGTCGATATTTCTGTTTTTGTGCCAGTACCATACTGTCTTGAGGACTGTTGCTTTGTAGTAGAGTCTGAAGTTGGGGAGGCTGATCCCCCCAGCTCCATTCTTCTTCCTGAGGATTGCTTTGGCTATTCGAGGTCTTTTGTGTTTCCATATGAACTGTGTGATTCTTTGGTCTAGTTCTGTGAAGAATGTTATTGGAAGTTTGATAGGGATCGCATTGAATCTATAGATGACATTTGGTAGTATGGTCATTTTCACAATATTGATTCTCCCGACCCAGGAACACGGAATATTTCTCCATCTGTTTAAGTCTTCTTTAATGTCTCTCATGAGTGTCTTGTAATTTTCTGTGTACAGTTCTTTTGTTTCTTTGGGTAGGTTTATTCCTAGATATTTGATTCTTTTGGTTGCAATGGTGAAGGGGATTGCCTCTTTGATTTCGTTTTCTGATTTTTCATTGTTTGTGTATAGGAATGCCAGTGATTTCTGTATATTGATTTTGTATCCTGCAACTTTGCTGAATTCGCTGATTAACTCTAGTAGTTTTGTAATAGTGTCTTTGGGATTTTCTATGGATAATATCATGTCATCTGCAAATAGAGAGAGTTTGACTTCTTTTCCAATCTGGATTCCTTTGATTTCTTTCTCTTCTCTTATTGCTGTTGCTAGAACTTCCAGGACGATGTTGAATAAGAGTGGTGAAAGTGGACACCCTTGTCTTGTTCCTGATCTTAGAGGGAATGCTTTGAGTTTTTCACCATTGAGGATAATGTTCGCTGTGGGCTTCTCATATGTGGCTTTCACTATGTTAAGTCCAATTTTCCCAGCACCATTTGTTGAAGAGGCTGTCTTTGTCCCATTTTATATGTTCGCCTCTTTGTCAAAATAAGGATATGGTGTATCTTGTTTTTATCACCATCCTACTAGATTCCATATATGTGTTAATATACTGTATTTGTCCTTCTCTTTCTGACTGACTTCACTTTTTAGGATACGTTCTAGATCCAGCCACCTCATGAGGGCTGATTCTTCTGCATTTCTCTTTACAGCTGTGTAGTATTCCATTGTATATATGTACCAGAGCTTTTGGATCCATTCGTTCGTCGATGGGCATCTCAGTTCCTTCCATGTTCTAGCTATTGTATAGAGAACTGCAATGAACATTGGGGTACAGGTGCTTCTTTCAGTTTTGATTTCATCAGGGTATAAGCCTAAGAGTGGGATTGCTGGGTCGTATGGTGCTTCTCTTTTTAGTTTTTTAAGAAATCTCCAGACTGTCTTCCATAGAGGCTGTATCAATTTACACTCCCACCAGCAATGCAGGAGTGTTCCCTTTTCTCCGCAGCCTCTCCAGCATTTATTGTCTGTCGATTTGTGGATGATGGCCATTCTGACGGGTGTGAGGTGATATCTCATTGTCGTTTTGATTTGCATTTCTCTAATTATTAGTGAAGTTGAGCATCGTTTCATGTGTTTTTGGGCCATCTGTATGTCATCGTTGGAGAGGTGTCTGTTTAGGTCCTTTTCCCATTTTTTGATTGGGTTGTTCGTTTTTCCAGTGCTGAGTTGTCTGAGTTGCTTGTAGATTTTGGAGATTAATTCTTTGTCTGTTGTTTCATTTGCTATGATTTTCTCCCACTCTGTGGGCTGTCTGTTCAGCTTTTTTGTAATTTCTTTAGCTGTACAAAAGCTTTTAAGTTTCATTAGGTCCCACATGTTCATTTGTCTTTTTAGTTCCACTATTCTAGTAGGTGGGTCAGAGAAGATCTTGCTTTGATTGATGTCCTTGAGGGTTTTGCCTATATTCTCCTCTAAGAGTTTGATGGTTTCTGGCCTTACATTTAAGTCTTTAATCCATTTTGAGTTGATCTTTGTGCATGGTGTCAGGGTATGTTCCAACTTCATTTTCTTGCATGTAGCTGTCCAATTTTCCCAGCACCATTTGTTGAAGAGGCTGTCTTTGTCCCATTTTATATGTTCGCCTCCTTTGTCAAAAATAAGGTACCCATAGGTGCGTGGGTTTATCTCTGGGTTCTCGATCTTGTTCCATTGGTCGATATTTCTGTTTTTGTGCCAGTACCATACTGTCTTGAGGACTGTTGCTTTGTAGTAGAGTCTGAAGTTGGGGAGGCTGATCCCCCCAGCTCCATTCTTCTTCCTGAGGATTGCTTTGGCTATTCGAGGTCTTTTGTGTTTCCATATGAACTGTGTGATTCTTTGGTCTAGTTCTGTGAAGAATGTTATTGGAAGTTTGATAGGGATCGCATTGAATCTATAGATGACATTTGGTAGTATGGTCATTTTCACAATATTGATTCTCCCGACCCAGGAACACGGAATATTTCTCCATCTGTTTAAGTCTTCTTTAATGTCTCTCATGAGTGTCTTGTAATTTTCTGTGTACAGTTCTTTTGTTTCTTTGGGTAGGTTTATTCCTAGATATTTGATTCTTTTGGTTGCAATGGTGAAGGGGATTGCCTCTTTGATTTCGTTTTCTGATTTTTCATTGTTTGTGTATAGGAATGCCAGTGATTTCTGTATATTGATTTTGTATCCTGCAACTTTGCTGAATTCGCTGATTAACTCTAGTAGTTTTGTAATAGTGTCTTTGGGATTTTCTATGGATAATATCATGTCATCTGCAAATAGAGAGAGTTTGACTTCTTTTCCAATCTGGATTCCTTTGATTTCTTTCTCTTCTCTTATTGCTGTTGCTAGAACTTCCAGGACGATGTTGAATAAGAGTGGTGAAAGTGGACACCCCTGTCTTGTTCCTGATCTTAGAGGGAATGCTTTGAGTTTTTCACCATTGAGGATAATGTTCGCTGTGGGCTTCTCATATATGGCTTTCACTATGTTAAGATAAGTTCCTTCTATGCCCATTTTTTGAAGAGTTTTTATCATAAATGGATGCTGTACTTTGTCAAAGGCTTTTTCTGCATCTATTGAGATGATCATGTGATTTTTGTCTCTCAATTTGTTGATATGGTGTATCACATTGATTGATTTGCGGATGTCGAAGAATCCTTGCATGCCTGGGATGAACCCAACTTGATCGTGATGAATGAGCTTTTTGATGTGTTGCTGAATTCTGTTTGCTAGGATTTTGTTGAGGATTTTGGCATCTAGATTCATCAGTGAAATTGGCCTATAATTTTCTTTTTTTGTGATGTCTTTGCCTGGCTTTGGTATCAGGGTGACGGTGGCCTCATAGAATGTGTTTGGAAGTGTTCCTTCCTGGGCAATTTTTTGGAAGAGTTTTAGAAGGACAGGCATTAGCTCTTCTTTAAATGTTTGGTAGAATTCACTTGTGAAGCCATCTGGCCCTGGGCTTTTATTTTTGGGTAGATTTTTGATCACAAGGTCGATTTCTGAGCTTGTGATTGGCTTGTTCATAGTTTCTATTTCTTCCTGGTTGAGTCTTGGGAGATTAATCTTCTCTAAGAAACTGTCCATTTCTTCCAGGTTGTCCAGTTTGTTGCCATAGAGTTGTTCATAATAGTCTCTTATAATCCTTTGGATTTCTGCATTGTGGTCCGAGAAGATGGTTGATAGAATTTCAGTTTTCTTGAATTGACTGAGGGTTGATTTGTGGCCCAAGATGTGGTCTATCCTGGAGAATGTTCCGTGAGCACTTGAGAAGAAAGTGTATTCTTCTGCTTTTGGGTGGAATGTCCTAAAGATATCAATGAGGTCCATTTCTTCTAGTGTGGCATTTAAGGCTTGTGTTTCTTTATTAATTTTCTGTTTGGATGCTCTGTCCATTGGTGTGAGAGGAGTGTTAAAGTCTCCTACTATGATTGTGTTGCTGTCAATGTCTTCTTTTATGTCTGAAAGTGTTTGTCTTATGTATTGGGGTGCTCCTGTGTTGGGAGCATAGATATTTATGATTGTGATGTCTTCTTCTTGGATCGATCCCTTAATCATGATGTAGTGACCTGCCTTGTCTCTTAGAATCTTCTTTACTTTAAAATCTATTTTGTCTGATATGAGGATTGCTACTCCAGCTTTCTTTTGATTTCCATTTGCATGGAATATCTTTTTCCAGCCTCTCACTTTCAGTCTATGAGTGTCTCTAGGTCTGAAATGAGTTTCCTGGAGGCAGCATATGTATGGGTCGTGTTTTTGGATCCATTCAGCCACTCTGTGTCTTTTGGTTGGGGCATTTAGTCCATTGACATTCAAAGTAATTATTGATACAAATGATCCTATTGTCATCTTCTTAGATGTTATGATGGGTTTGTTTCGTGGATCTTCTCCTTTTATACTTGTTGTCTATATAAGTCCCTTTAACATTTGTTGTAAGGCTGGTTTGGTGTGACTAAATTCTTTTAATTTTTGTTTTTCTGTAAAGCTTTTGATTTCTCCATCAATTTTGAAGGAGATCCTTGCAGGGTAGAGGATTCTTGGTTGCAGATTATTCTCTTTCAGCCGTTTAAATGTGTCCTGCCATTCCCTTCTGGCCTGCAGAGTTTCTGTGCATCTATTGAGATGATCATGTGATTTTTGTCTCTCAATTTGTTGATATGGTGTATCACATTGATTGATTTGCGGATGTTGAAGAATCCTTGCATGCCTGGGATGAACCCAACTTGATCGTGATGAATGAGCTTTTTGATGTGTTGCTGAATTCTGTTTGCTAGGATTTTGTTGAGGATTTTGGCATCTAGATTCATCAGTGAAATTGGCCTATAATTTTCTTTTTTTGTGATGTCTTTGCCTGGCTTTGGTATCAGGGTGACGGTGGCCTCATAGAATGTGTTTGGAAGTGTTCCTTCCTGGGCAATTTTTTGGAAGAGTTTTAGAAGGACAGGCATTAGCTCTTCTTTAAATGTTTGGTAGAATTCACTTGTGAAGCCATCTGGCCCTGGGCTTTTATTTTTGGGTAGATTTTTGATCACAAGGTCGATTTCTGAGCTTGTGATTGGCTTGTTCATAGTTTCTATTTCTTCCTGGTTGAGTCTTGGGAGATTAATCTTCTCTAAGAAACTGTCCATTTCTTCCAGATTGTCCAGTTTGTTGCCATAGAGTTGTTCATAATAGTCTCTTAGAATCCTTTGGATTTCTGCATTATCCGTTGTGATCTCTCCTTTTTCATTTTTGATTTTGGTGATCTGGTTCTTCTCTCTCTTTTTCTTGATGAGTCTGGCCAGTGGTGTGTCGATTTTATTGACTTTTTCGAAGAACCGGCTTTTTGTTTTATTTATCTTTACTATTGTTTCTTTTGTTTCTTTTTCATTTATTTCTGCTCTGATCTTTATGATTTCCCTTCTTCTGCTGGCTTTGGGGTGTTTTTGTTCTTCTTTCTCCAGTTGTTTTAAGCGTAAGGTAAGGTCGTCTGTTTGAGATTTTCCTAGTTTCTTGAGGTGGGATTGTATTGCTATAAATTTCCCTCTTAGAACTGCTTTTGTGGTATCCCATAGGTTTTGCACTGTCGTGTGTTCATTGTCATTTTCTTCTAGGAATTTTTTAATTTCTCCTTTGATTTCCTCAATGATCAGTTGGTTTTTTAGGTATGTGTTGTTTAATCTCCATGTGTTTGTGTTTTTAGCGGTTTTTTTCCTGTAGTTGATCTCTAGTCTCACTGCATTGTGGTCCGAGAAGATGGTTGATAGAATTTCAGTTTTCTTGAATTGACTGAGGGTTGATTTGTGGCCCAAGATGTGGTCTATCCTGGAGAATGTTCCGTGAGCACTTGAGAAGAAAGTGTATTCTTCTGCTTTTGGGTGGAATGTCCTAAAGATATCAATGAGGTCCATTTCTTCTAGTGTGGCATTTAAGGCTTGTGTTTCTTTATTAATTTTCTGTTTGGATGCTCTGTCCATTGGTGTGAGAGGAGTGTTAAAGTCTCCTACTATGATTGTGTTGCTGTCAATGTCTTCTTTTATGTCTGAAAGTGTTTGTCTTATGTATTGGGGTGCTCCTGTGTTGGGAGCATAGATATTTATGATTGTGATGTCTTCTTCTTGGATCGATCCCTTAATCATGATGTAGTGACCTGCCTTGTCTCTTAGAATCTTCTTTACTTTAAAATCTATTTTGTCTGATATGAGGATTGCTACTCCAGCTTTCTTTTGATTTCCATTTGCATGGAATATCTTTTTCCAGCCTCTCACTTTCAGTCTATGAGTGTCTCTAGGTCTGAAATGAGTTTCCTGGAGGCAGCATATGTATGGGTCGTGTTTTTGGATCCATTCAGCCACTCTGTGTCTTTTGGTTGGGGCATTTAGTCCATTGACATTCAAAGTAATTATTGATACAAATGATCCTATTGTCATCTTCTTAGATGTTATGATGGGTTTGTTTCGTGGATCTTCTCCTTTTATACTTGTTGTCTATATAAGTTCCTTTAACATTTGTTGTAAGGCTGGTTTGGTGTGACTAAATTCTTTTAATTTTTGTTTTTCTGTAAAGCTTTTGATTTCTCCATCAATTTTGAAGGAGATCCTTGCAGGGTAGAGGATTCTTGGTTGCAGATTATTCTCTTTCAGCCGTTTAAATGTGTCCTGCCATTCCCTTCTGGCCTGCAGAGTTTCTGTTGAAAGATCAGCTGTTAAACGGATGGGCTTTCCCTTGTATGTCACTAGTTGCTTTTCCCTTGCTACTTTGAGAATTCTATCTTTGTGTTTAATTTGTGTTAACTTCATTAATATGTGTCTTGGTGTGTTTCTTCTCGGATTGATTCTGTTAGGTACCCTTTGTGCTTCTTGGACTTGATTGACTATTTCTTTTCCCATGTTGGGGAAATTTTCAACTATAATCTCTTCAAAAATTTTCTCATAGCCTTTCTTTTTTTCTTCTTCTTCTGGAACCCCTATAATTCGAATATTGGTGCGTTTGATATTATCCCAGAGGTCTCTGAGGGTGTCCTCTGCTCTTTTCATTCTTTGAGCTAGAGTCTGTTTTTCAGCAGTTACTTCCACCATTTTATCTTCCAGCTCACTTATCCGGTCTTCTGTCTCAGATACTCTGCTCTTGATTCCTTCTACAGTGTTTTTCAGTTCAGCAATTGAGTGGTTTGTCTCTGTTACTTTTTTGGTAAGTTCTTGTATTTCTTTATTCAGTGTGTTAGTTGTATCTTGCAATTTCTCTGAAATTCTGTTTTCAGTGTCTTTGATCATCTTTACTATCATTCTTCTGAAATCACTTTCAGAAAGTTTGTCCAAATTCTCTTTATTAATTTGATCTTGTGTGTTTGTGGATTGTTCCTTCGCTTGTGTGGTATTTCTCTGCCGTTTCATTGTTATTATTAATTTTTTAAAACTGATTCTGTTTGGTATTTCCTTTCCCCAGACTTTGAGTTACGTCTGTTGGTGTTTGTTGTTTGGATGGGGCTTCTATTCTGGGTGATGCTGGTGATTGGGTGATGTCAGGACTTGTATACAAGTGATTACCTTTGCTGGCGTTCTCACTTGTATACTGCTCTTTAGTGTTATGCGTTCTCTAGTATTGTAGTTTTGGAGTCAGTGCTCCCTCCCTAAAGCCCCGGGGCTTGTTGCCTGACCAGGGAATGAAGATTTCACGGCTGGTTTGTTATGGCATTAAATGATATTAAAACATATATATGCAAATGAGAAACAGAAGGTATACTTTTGACAAATGGCAATTTAAAAATTATGCAAGTACTATCTAGCGTATGAATTATACACATGAACATATACAGCTATAACATAACCCAAGCATTCCAATCAAAAATACAGTACAATATGTTAGCACGGCGAATAGAGAAATCCAAGAATGATATCCACAAGTTAATAAGCAAACTAAGTAGAGTACCAATTGGAGAATAATGCTAGAGCAGGATCCCCGTTGGGGATAAGGCAATGAGGACAGAACAGACTAAGAAATATAGTGGGGAAAGGGAAAAAGAGAAAGGGAGGATAGAAGAGAAATATAGAATAATATTGCAAAGTTAAATATAGAGAGATAAAGATTTGTATGTATTAGAATTTAGTGCTATAGGAAAGGAGCTTCAGAGAAAGCAAAGAATTATAGAGGAGGTAGTAGTACAAATGAAAAAAATATTAAAAATTAAAAGATCTAAATTTTATAGAAAAATATAGAAAAACAAAGCAAAAATAATAAAAACAAACAAAACCCCCACAGAACCTTAAAAGGCCAATGGGGAACCAGAAGTTTATACCAAAATAAAATGTGTGGTTTACAATGAAAAAGAAAAAAAAAAAAAAATTCATGTAAACTTGAATATATTCAGTCTTACTGATAAGATTAGTAGCTTCAATAGAATTCAGTGAAGGAAATGAACACACCCACTCTCTCTCTCACACACCCCCCCCAAGAAAAGAAAAAAAAAAAAACGGTGGGTGCACTGAGTGGGTTTGGAAAAAAGAGAAAAAAAAAATTGAAACAAAGTAATACAATACAAAAAATGAAATTTTAAAGTCCAGCAGTAACTCCAGCTTCAGACAAAACGTGAAAATAGTGTTTATGTTCTTCTGTCTCTTGGTGACTATTCAGGAATTATCAGTCTTTTACTTGCCTCTGGCAGTGGTTGGATCTGAAGACCTTTTTGACTGCTTGTTTTGGCCTATTCCAGAATTAAAGGGCCCGCCCAGGCTGGCCCTGGGAGTTTCTTAATCCAAATCCCTTTTCTTGCTGGGTGGAGCTAAATTCCCTCCCTGTAGCTTGACCAGCAGCCCTGCAGTTTGCCCAGCAGCCAAACTACAGTAGGGAAAATGGCGTCTGTCTTACAGAGGATTTATTCCCACACGCTCTATGGGAAGCACTTCCACAGTGCCCCCGACCCTGCTGCAGGCCACCGTCGACCCCCGCCACCGCGGGAGACGTCAGGTTACTCAGAGGTGAGTCTGGTTCAGTCACATGCAGGATCGCTATTCCCCTCTCCCTGATCACAGTGCGCAGAGACTTTCCAGTCCTCCTCGGCGGCTCTGTGATCGGGTTAATGGTAACCTCCTCCAAAGGGAACTGAGTGCCGCCCTTCCGAGGCCTGCTCAAGGGCACTTCTAGCTCAAGGGCACCTGGACCCTCCAAAGCAGGTCTGGCTCAGTCCCTTGTGGGTGTTAGTGCTCCTCACCGGTTTTGATCTGCAACAGGCTTTGCGGCTTTGGCCCGCCCAGCCTCTCTGGCGGGTATGAGGTTTGACTTTTAAAGTGCGATTGCACCTCCTACCGTCTTGATGCGGCTTCTCCTTTGTTCTTCGATGTGGGGTGTCTCTCTGTGATCAGATCCAACCTCCTTTCGTCGATGGTTTCCCAGGAACTCGTCGCAATTCAGGTGATTTTGCAGGAGAGATGAGTGCACGTCCTTCTACGCCGCCATCTTAGCTCCACTCTCAAGTTTTTCCTATATTTAATCAGTTCAATTTTCCTTACTATTATGTGTTCTTACTGCAATGGAATAGTTAATGAAATTCTTTTATTATTAATTTTCTAGTGGTTCTTTCTTATTCATTCATTTTCCCACTTAACTCTTGTATTTCACCTTCTTGTTCACCGTGTCTGTTATTACTACTGTTATTGAATTTCCCTGTGAGTATAAAAATATTTTATTCTGTTACAATAGATAATTTTCAAAGGTATCTATCAACTCTTGGTTTTAAGAGTAAGACATTATTTTATTTCTCTCATAGTATTTTCCCTCACAATCACATTTTAATTGTATTTTTTTTCTTTTACACATTTTCTTGAATACATAATTTCCTAGACAAAACTCGTGATGCTTATAGATTGTCTGTTAACCTCCTGTAGCTTGACCAGCAGCCCTGCAGTTTGCCCAGCAGCCAAACTACAGTAGGGAAAATGGCGTCTGTCTTACAGAGGATTTATTCCCACACGCTCTATGGGAAGCACTTCCACAGTGCCCCCGACCCTGCTGCAGGCCACCGTCGACCCCCGCCACCGCGGGAGACGTCAGGTTACTCAGAGGTGAGTCTGGTTCAGTCACATGCAGGATCGCTATTCCCCTCTCCCTGATCACAGTGCGCAGAGACTTTCCAGTCCTCCTCGGCGGCTCTGTGATCGGGTTAATGGTAACCTCCTCCAAAGGGAACTGAGTGCCGCCCTTCCGAGGCCTGCTCAAGGGCACTTCTAGCTCAAGGGGGCACCTGGACCCTCCAAAGCAGGTCTGGCTCAGTCCCTTGTGGGTGTTAGTGCTCCTCACCGGGTTTTGATCTGCAACAGGCTTTGCGGCTTTGGCCCGCCCAGCCTCTCTGGCGGGTATGAGGTTTGACTTTTAAAAGTGCGATTGCACCCCTCCTACCGTCTTGATGCGGCTTCTCCTTTGTTCTTCGATGTGGGGGTGTCCTCTCTGTGATCAGATCCAACCTCCTTTCGTCGATGGTTTCCCAGGAACTCGTCGCAATTCAGGTGATTTTGCAGGAGAGATGAGTGCACGTCCTTCTACGCCGCCATCTTAGCTCCACTCTCAAGTTTTTCCTATATTTAATCAGTTCAATTTTCCTTACTATTATGTGTTCTTACTGCAATGGAATAGTTAATGAAATTCTTTTATTATTAATTTTCTAGTGGTTCTTTCTTATTCATTCATTTTCCCACTTAACTCTTGTATTTCACCTTCTTGTTCACCGTGTCTGTTATTACTACTGTTATTGAATTTCCCTGTGAGTATAAAAATATTTTATTCTGTTACAATAGATAATTTTCAAAGGTATCTATCAACTCTTGGTTTTAAGAGTAAGACATTATTTTATTTCTCTCATAGTATTTTCCCTCACAATCACATTTTAATTGTATTTTTTTTCTTTTACACATTTTCTTGAATACAATAAGTTTGGCCTAGACCAAAAACTCGTGATTGCTTATAGAATTGCTCTTGTTTCTATATCCTATGTTTTTGGATGTTGTTGAATCTCTTTTTCAGTTCTACAGCTTAAGGCCTGGATAATGCAAACAATTTGCTGTTTCTGGAAGATGACTTTCTACTGTAACTCTGGTCTGTTAGTTGTCTTTAAGTTATTGGATTTTTATGAAATGATGGAAAAAGATTTTGAAAATTTCAAGAGAAACTATTACCAGTGTTTTTCCTGTCTCTGTCACAGCAACAACATTTTAATTGTGGACATTTCATCTGTCTGGATACATCACCAGTCACATTCATCTGCATGTTTGCATGCCATTTCCACTACCTACAATGAGCCAACTCATTGGAAAAGACCTTGATGCTGGGGAAGATTGAGGGCAGAAGAAGGGGGTAACAGTGGATAAGATGGTTAGACAGTATCACCCACTCAATGGTCATGAGTTTGAGCAAACTCTGGGGGATAGTGGATAGCAGAGAAGTCTGGTGTGCTGTAGTTCATGGGGTCACAAAGAGCTGGACACAACTTAGTGACTGAACAATCACCACCACCACCTACTTTATCCCAGCTGTGCCCTGGATGTTGCTATATTTGGATTTAGAAACTTGACCCAAAGAGGAGAAAAAGAAGAGAAGGGATGAATTGGCAGGACAAGCTGCTAAGGACAGGTAAACAATGTTTCTTTCTTTCCTCATGCAGTATCTAATTCTGAAATTAAAAACTGAATATTTTATGGAACAAAAAATATCTTATAGATGGGCAGAAGCTTTCACCTATAAGGAGTAGAGGAAGATGCATCTGATAAAGCAGGTTGGAAATAGAATGCAAAAGATTTGATATACCAGTCCATTTAATTTGTATTTATTTATGCAGGTATTAAAGAACCAAGGAATATTTTAACTGAGAAATTACCATAATTATATTTGAGTTTTACAATGATCACCTTGTTGGAATTATGGTATATGATATATTCGAGAAGAACACAGTCTGGAGCCAGGGTGATAAATTTAGAAACTATTACAATATCTAGGTGAGAGATGATAAAGAACAGAGAAAACCTCACAAGTTGGTTCAAAGGAAAGAGAAATAAAATGGATTTCAAAAATTATCTATAAGTCATCAAAGTTAAAAGACTGATAACTGAAAAGAAGTCTCCAATGCATTTCTCCCCAGCTTCATACTAAAACAACAAACAGGACACAGGGAACAAAAAATAAAAAATCACATCTTCAACAAAAACTGAGAGGTAGAACCATTTTCACTCTGAAAAAGGAAAGCACAGATATCCTAGTGAGTTGATCTGTAGCAGACATATTAAAGAGGAAAGACGTACAGGGTGAGGGAAAAAGCTATGGATGCAGGTAGAGGCCTGAAGAGCATCATTAGTGACCAGAGGGGTCTCCATCACTACTTGACTTTAGAGGGCTTTATAGAGAGGTTATACTATTTGTCAGTATTTTACAATTTTTATCTTATCTGCTTTAGCCTAAAATATTCTGAAATTATGATTTATTGGCACTCCCCACACAAATACACATGCATACACACATGTGGAATGAGTGAGGGAGAAGGGAAGAGAGAGAGAGAGAAAGCCACATAAATACTTTGAGAATGTTGTCTGAAGAAATTTGTAGGTAAGTCGTAAGAGAAGAAATATGGCCAATTAGCATACTTTTAATAAAACTTTTATTTGGACTATTCACATAATGACTAGCGAAAAACAAGTCTCATATGGGAAACTGATGTATTAGATAATTCCAGTAGTAGATAAATATATATGTGCCTTTTTACCTTTAATCTTAAGAAAACAGATACCAGAAATGGTACCAGTCCCTTTAGTCACAAACATTTTCAAGCGTGTGTAGAAAGCAAAGCAAAGCTGACAATTGGGTCAAATTTACATGCATGCACACACACACCCCTTTCAATTTGTTTCTCTTTGAAATTAGCTTCCATAATTGGGTACTAGGAAGGTTCCAATTTCTCAAGTACTACATGATCCAGGTAAACTTTCCCTCATAAAATTGGAGATTCCAAGTACCTTTCTGAGCAGTGCTTTCTCCAAAAGGAAATGACAACTATTCTGGGTTGTCAAATACTTTGAAGTTTTTATTCGTAAATGTAGTATAGAGGGCGGAGGCGAATAAGGGAGATGTAAAAAACTATCTTAAACTTCCAATTCTTCAAGCTCTGTTCTGGTTCCTCATCTAACTAGGACTATCCCCTGCAAGTGAAGCAGGCTTTCATCTAATTCTAGCTGAAACTTGACAGTCTCATTAGTTTTTTGATGACATTTCCTGTTCTTTCCATCACTGAGGCCTTTGGCATGACAGACACTGTCTGGCTGGGGCCCTGAAGTTTTCTTCAGAACTTCAACCCTCTGGTTTCCAGATGGGAATTCTTTTATATGCACATCAGCTCTCTGCTCAATTGATCTGTTTGAGGTATTTCTTCTGTTCTGGTTAGCTATTGTCATGCTCAGCATCATTACTAGTACTCACTGGAAATAATCTTTCCTGTTATCCTGCATCGTGCAATGTTGGGCTCTATCATGACTTACAAAGATGAGAGAAAGTGGCAAAGCCACCATTCATGACTCACATGATTTCAGAGACATCTCTGGGAAAGACTAGACTATGATCTAACAAAGAATTTCGACAGCTCCTCTATCCTCTTTTTCCTGCTCCCCTACCTGAGGTTTTCTGGGTCTTTTGCAAGCACTTTGGGGACTTAATAAACTTCTGAAAGAAGGAGTCAGGAATGCAGAAACTTATTGAGGCAGTTTGGACTTGGTGCAAGTCAGGGGGTATGGCCAATTAGCATCCTTTTAATAAAACCTTTATTTGGACTATTCACATAATGACTAGCGAAAAACAAGTCTCATATGGGAAACTGATGTATTAGATAATTCCAGTAGTAGATAAATATATATGTGCCTTTTTACCTTTAATCTTAAGAAAACAGATACCAGAAATGGTACCAGTCCCTTTAGTCACAAACATTTTCAAGCGTGTGTAGAAAGCAAAGCAAAGCTGACAATTGGGTCAAATTTACATGCATGCACACACACACCCCTTTCAATTTGTTTCTCTTTGAAATTAGCTTCCATAATTGGGTACTAGGAAGGTTCCAATTTCTCAAGTACTACATGATCCAGGTAAACTTTCCCTCATAAAATTGGAGATTCCAAGTACCTTTCTGAGCAGTGCTTTCTCCAAAAGGAAATGACAACTATTCTGGGTTGTCAAATACTTTGAAGTTTTTATTCGTAAATGTAGTATAGAGGGCGGAGGCGAATAAGGGGAGATGTAAAAATCTATCTTAAACTTCCAATTCTTCAAGCTCTGTTCTGGTTCCTCATCTAACTAGGACTATCCCCTGCAAGTGAAGCAGGCTTTCATCTAATTCTAGCTGAAACTTGACAGTCTCATTAGTTTTTTGATGACATTTCCTGTTCTTTCCATCACTGAGGCCTTTGGCATGACAGACACTGTCTGGCTGGGGCCCTGAAGTTTTCTTCAGAACTTCAACCCTCTGGTTTCCAGATGGGAATTCTTTTATATGCACATCAGCTCTCTGCTCAATTGATCTGTTTGAGGTATTTCTTCTGTTCTGGTTAGCTATTGTCATGCTCAGCATCATTACTAGTACTCACTGGAAATAATCTTTCCTGTTATCCTGCATCGTGCAATGTTGGGCTCTATCATGACTTACAAAGATGAGAGAAAGTGGCAAAGCCACCATTCATGACTCACATGATTTCAGAGACATCTCTGGGAAAGACTAGACTATGATCTAACAAAGAATTTCGACAGCTCCTCTATCCTCTTTTTCCTGCTCCCCTACCTGAGGTTTTCTGGGTCTTTTGTGCAAGCACTTTGGGGACTTAATAAACTTCTGAAAGAAGGAGTCAGGAATGCAGAAACAACTTATTGAGGCAGTTTGGACTTGGTGCGTCAGAGTAGTCAAGATGTCAGCTGGGGCTGTAGCGATCTGAAACCTCGACTGAGGCTGGAAGATCTGCTTCTGGGGTAACTCACTTACAAAGCTGGCATGTAAGTGCTGACTGTTGGCGGGAGGCTACCTTCCATGTGGGTCACTGCAATGGGCCATGTGACAGTCCTCACAACATGGAGGCTTACCTTCCTGAAATGAGAGATACGTGAGACCAAGACAGAAGCTGCATTGCCTTTTACAATGCCAAGAAGCTGTAATCCTGTATATGATCTCACATCATAAACTTCATATCACTCCCAGAGTATTTTAGATCACACAAACCAGATGTGATTCAGGATGGGAGGGAACTACAAAAGAGTTTAAATACCAGAAGACAGGTTGGTTAATGCCCATCTTGAAAGCTGACTGCTACCAGTATCCATTATTCAGCACTGGTTCTTTCATAAAGAACTCTTTACTAAATAATGGCTTAATTTGACATAAAATTATGTTTAATGACATATGACTTTACCATGTGCTCTTAAAAAGTTTTCTTCATTTGTTCTTCTTGCAAATGTTCTATGCTTTCTAACACCACAAAATGAGTGTTCCTAAAACACTGCTTTCTTCCTATCTTTCTTTATCTGCGCTAGTCTCAAACCCTCAATGGCAAGTCACGATTTCTTCACTGTCAGAGGTGGTCAGGTTTAGGAAACTTCTATGAAGTTCCTGTTACATGTAGAATAATAAGCATTTTTTTACTTCCTTAAATTTTTATTTCTTTGATAAACAGAAGTGGCAGAAGCCACTCAGTTACATCACTAAAATTTTCTGTTATCCTGCATCGTGCAATGTTGGGCTCTATCATGACTTACAAAGATGAGAGAAAGTGGCAAAGCCACCATTCATGACTCACATGATTTCAGAGACATCTCTGGGAAAGACTAGACTATGATCTAACAAAGAATTTCGACAGCTCCTCTATCCTCTTTTTCCTGCTCCCCTACCTGAGGTTTTCTGGGTCTTTTGTGCAAGCACTTTGGGGACTTAATAAACTTCTGAAAGAAGGAGTCAGGAATGCAGAAACAACTTATTGAGGCAGTTTGGACTTGGTGCGTCCAGAGTAGTCAAGATGTCAGCTGGGGCTGTAGCGATCTGAAACCTCGACTGAGGCTGGAAGATCTGCTTCTGGGGTAACTCACTTACAAAGCTGGCATGTAAGTGCTGACTGTTGGCGGGAGGCTACCTTCCATGTGGGTCACTGCAATGGGCCATGTGACAGTCCTCACAACATGGAGGCTTACCTTCCTGAAATGAGAGATACGTGAGACCAAGACAGAAGCTGCATTGCCTTTTACAATGCCAAGAAGCTGTAATCCTGTATATGATCTCACATCATAAACTTCATATCACTCCCAGAGTATTTTAGATCACACAAACCAGATGTGATTCAGGATGGGAGGGAACTACAAAAGAGTTTAAATACCAGAAGACAGGTTGGTTAATGCCCATCTTGAAAGCTGACTGCTACCAGTATCCATTATTCAGCACTGGTTCTTTCATAAAGAACTCTTTACTAAATAATGGCTTAATTTGACATAAAATTATGTTTAATGACATATGACTTTACCATGTGCTCTTAAAAAGTTTTCTTCATTTGTTCTTCTTGCAAATGTTCTATGCTTTCTAACACCACAAAATGAGTGTTCCTAAAACACTGCTTTCTTCCTATCTTTCTTTATCTGCGCTAGTCTCAAACCCTCAATGGCAAGTCACGATTTCTTCACTGTCAGAGGTGGTCAGGTTTAGGAAACTTCTATGAAGTTCCTGTTACATGTAGAATAATAAGTCCTGTATTTTGTTCAGTTACCTAAAATGCAGCCTTGAAGACAGTTGGCTCTTTAACAAAATTGTTTTTAGACAAAGGCTAAAACAAAAGTGACTGAATAAACAATGTGAGTGTTCTCTGTCTTAGTATGTATGAACTGTGCAAGTTTTTAGAAGAAATCCAAACAATTGATGTGCAAATCAGTGGGAAAGAGATTTATTTATATAACACAACAGTGGTATATACTATTTTTATGAACTCTGAATTTTTACTTTACTCTCTCCGCTTTACCAAAAGGGTGAATTAGAAGATTATCTAAACGTGTATGGTCTTCCCTGGTGGATCAGACAGTAGAGTCTGTCCACAATGAAAGAAATAGGTTCGATCCCTGGGTTGGGAAGATCCCCTGGAGAAGGGAATGGCTATCCAGTATAGTACTCTTGCCTGGAGAATCTCATGGATAGAGGAGCCTGATGGGCTACAGTCCATGGGGTTGCAGAGTCAGACACAACTGTATAACACACACAGACTAGCCTTGTATATTTGTATGTGCCTTATACATATATATATTTATACATACTCTATGTACACATATACCCTGTATGAAAACATATTTACACATACATACACATATGTACTCTGTATACATATACATGGTGTGTAAATATATTTACAAAAATACATCATGTGCATGTGTGTGTAAACAATTTAAAGTTACTCATTTATAGCTTGTGCTACCAGATGTTCTGAGAGTTTATTTCCAACAACATAATCATTTGATGAAAATATCCTGCCTAGACTGCTAAACACACAGTCATACACACCAAAAATATGGATTAAATGTTGGTTCACTGATTGGAAATTACAACATGATAGCCTCTATGTGAATATATTCTATTATATTCTGGACAAATGAGATCATCAGGTACAATATTCACATTAACCTCAAAGTTCTAACATAACCCAACACGAGAAAGTTAATTAGTGGCCTAGGGAAGTAAGTGTGTTCTCACTCCAACTAGACAGATGTTTATACTCCATATACACAGTGACTTGCACTGATTTCCAATGAGACTTACTGCTATATGTAGAATAATAAGTCCTGTATTTTGTTCAGTTACCTAAAATGCAGCCTTGAAGACAGTTGGCTCTTTAACAAAATTGTTTTTAGACAAAGGCTAAAACAAAAGTGACTGAATAAACAATGTGAGTGTTCTCTGTCTTAGTATGTATGAACTGTGCAAGTTTTTAGAAGAAATCCAAACAATTGATGTGCAAATCAGTGGGAAAGAGATTTATTTATATAACACAACAGTGGTATATACTATTTTTATGAACTCTGAATTTTTACTTTACTCTCTCCGCTTTACCAAAAGGGTGAATTAGAAGATTATCTAAACGTGTATGGTCTTCCCTGGTGGATCAGACAGTAGAGTCTGTCCACAATGAAAGAAATAGGTTCGATCCCTGGGTTGGGAAGATCCCCTGGAGAAGGGAATGGCTATCCAGTATAGTACTCTTGCCTGGAGAATCTCATGGATAGAGGAGCCTGATGGGCTACAGTCCATGGGGTTGCAGAGTCAGACACAACTGTATAACACACACAGACTAGCCTTGTATATTTGTATGTGCCTTATACATATATATATTTATACATACTCTATGTACACATATACCCTGTATGAAAACATATTTACACATACATACACATATGTACTCTGTATACATATACATGGTGTGTAAATATATTTACAAAAATACATCATGTGCATGTGTGTGTAAACAATTTAAAGTTACTCATTTATAGCTTGTGCTACCAGATGTTCTGAGAGTTTATTTCCAACAACATAATCATTTGATGAAAATATCCTGCCTAGACTGCTAAACACACAGTCATACACACCAAAAATATGGATTAAATGTTGGTTCACTGATTGGAAATTACAACATGATAGCCTCTATGTGAATATATTCTATTATATTCTGGACAAATGAGATCATCAGGTACAATATTCACATTAACCTCAAAGTTCTAACATAACCCAACACGAGAAAGTTAATTAGTGGCCTAGGGAAGTAAGTGTGTTCTCACTCCAACTAGACAGATGTTTATACTCCATATACACAGTGACTTGCACTGATTTCCAATGAGACTTACTGCTATATGTAGCCCCAATAAGATACATGTGGTCAGAAAAGTGGATACTTTTTTTTTTGGCTGTGTAGTACAGCTTGCAGGAACATTATTCCTCAACCAGGGATTGAACTGTGGTCTACACAAGGGAAACACTGAGTCCTAACCACTGGACTACCAAAGAACTTCCAAGAATGGGTAAATTCTGAGACCTACTCTTCAACCCATAGATGGGAATGTAGAAACAGTGAGGTAGAAGTTTGGCATAGAAGATAGATATGCACAATGCTGCCTTGAAAAGGAAGTGGGAGAACTATTTCTTCTTTCTTTCTGTAAATGATGCTCTAAAACAAAGTTGCAAGGTATTAATAGAAGTCAAACAAATCCTATCAGGCAACGAATTTATTTTAGCCAGTGCAATAGTGATTTTTAAAAATTAAACCACTATTTCCTAACAAAGAGAATCACATAAAAGTCTCCCATTCAACTTCTCTAAAAAAAACTCTGATGATCCATTAACAGGGCTTCTAATGTCTGTATGGTGACCATGGAGTGGAGCTGAGTAGCAGCTCCCCTTTCCAAAAGGCTCATATAAACAAGGCAGCATCTTACAAATAGGTGTCATAGAAGAGGAGTAGGTTATCACACTGAAGCCACAGGACCCATTAGAGTTTGTAAAGAGATAGATCTAGGGCAGAGCCTTAAGGTTTGGATATATATATAGAGAGAGAATGTAGGCAGAGAAACAGCAAGAAGAAAACCATAAACCATTTCCTTGAGGATAGATAACTAGTATTCTGACCACAACAAAATCTCCTCATAGAGTCAACAGAAGAACTTGAATAAATATCTGTTTAGGTCTTCTGCAAAGAAGTGGACATGACAGAAGCAACTTAGCAGGCATGCACGCCCATTTTCCAATTGAGTTTTTGGTGTTGTTGTCATTAAGTTGTTAATAGCTGTCTATTTTGGAAATTAAGTGTTGGTTGCATCATTCGAAAATATTTTCTCCCATTCTGTAGGTTCTCTTTTCATTTTGTTTATGGTGTCTTTTGTTGTGCAAAACCTTTTAAGTTTGTTTATGTTCCTTTTGATTTTTTTTGTTTGTTTGTTTTTGATTTTGTCTCTTGCTTCAGGAGACTGACCTAAGAAAATAGGCACACAAATATGCTCATCATTACTAATTAGTAGAGAAATGCAAATGGAAAGTACAATAGGATACCACCTCACATCAGTCAGAATGGCCATAATTAAAAAGTTTACAAATAATAAATGTTGGAGAGGACGTAGAGGAAAGGGAACCCTCTTACACTGTTTGTAGGAATGTAAATTGCTGCAGTCACTACAGAGAACAGTATGGAGATTCCTCAAAAACTGAAAATAGAGTTTCCATATGATCCAATCCTACTCATGGACATATATCCAAACATAACTATAATTCAAAAAGATTCATGCACCTCTGTGTTCACAGCAACACTATTTACAATAGCCAACATATGGATACAAACTAAATATCCATCGATAGAAGAATAGACAAAGAAGATGTGATATATAAATACACATACATACATATGGGCTTTTCTAGTGACTCAGTGGTAAACAACCCAGCTGCCAATGCAGGAGATGTGGGTTCTGTCACTTGATTGGGAAGATGTCCTAGAGAAGGCAACGCACTCCAGGATTCTTGCCTGGAGAATCCTATGGACAGAGAAGCCTGGTTGGTTATAGTACATGGGGTCAAAAAAGAATTGAATACAACTTAATGACTGATCAACAACACACATAATGGACAATTATTCTGCCATAAAAAAGAATGAAATGCCATTTGCACTTACATGGATGGACCTAGTGATTACCATACCAAGTGAAGTAAATCAGAAACAAAATTTGTCAAATAGCACATGATGTCACTTATACATGGAAAAATCTAAAATATGGCACAAATGGAAATATTTATGAGACATAAACAGAATCATGGACACAGAGAACATACTTGTGGTGGTCAGGGAATAGGGAGGATGAAGGAGAGAAGGATTGGAAGTTTGAGATTAGCAGATGCAAACTAGTATATATAGGGTGAATAAACAACAAGGTCCTATTAAATAGGACTGTGTACTATGTTCAATATCCTGTGACAAACCATAATGGAAAAGAATATGAAAAATTTTTTAAGAATACAGAAGTTTTTTAGTTTGTTTATGTTCCTTTTGATTTTTTGTTTGTTTGTTTTGATTTTGTCTCTTGCTTCAGGAGACTGACCTAAGAAAATAGGCACACAAATATGCTCATCATTACTAATTAGTAGAGAAATGCAAATGGAAAGTACAATAGGATACCACCTCACATCAGTCAGAATGGCCATAATTAAAAAGTTTACAAATAATAAATGTTGGAGAGGACGTAGAGGAAAGGGAACCCTCTTACACTGTTTGTAGGAATGTAAATTGCTGCAGTCACTACAGAGAACAGTATGGAGATTCCTCAAAAACTGAAAATAGAGTTTCCATATGATCCAATCCTACTCATGGACATATATCCAAACATAACTATAATTCAAAAAGATTCATGCACCTCTGTGTTCACAGCAACACTATTTACAATAGCCAACATATGGATACAAACTAAATATCCATCGATAGAAGAATAGACAAAGAAGATGTGATATATAAATACACATACATACATATGGGCTTTTCTAGTGACTCAGTGGTAAACAACCCAGCTGCCAATGCAGGAGATGTGGGTTCTGTCACTTGATTGGGAAGATGTCCTAGAGAAGGCAACGCACTCCAGGATTCTTGCCTGGAGAATCCTATGGACAGAGAAGCCTGGTTGGTTATAGTACATGGGGTCAAAAAAGAATTGAATACAACTTAATGACTGATCAACAACACACATAATGGACAATTATTCTGCCATAAAAAAGAATGAAATGCCATTTGCACTTACATGGATGGACCTAGTGATTACCATACCAAGTGAAGTAAATCAGAAACAAAATTTGTCAAATAGCACATGATGTCACTTATACATGGAAAAATCTAAAATATGGCACAAATGGAAATATTTATGAGACATAAACAGAATCATGGACACAGAGAACATACTTGTGGTGGTCAGGGAATAGGGAGGATGAAGGAGAGAAGGATTGGAAGTTTGAGATTAGCAGATGCAAACTAGTATATATAGGGTGAATAAACAACAAGGTCCTATTAAATAGGACTGTGTACTATGTTCAATATCCTGTGACAAACCATAATGGAAAAGAATATGATAAAAATTACATATATAATTTTGATTCAATTTGATATACAGAAGAAATTAACACAAAATTGTAAATCAACTATACTGCAATAAAAAAATTTTAATAGGGCTTCCCTGGTGGTCCAGTGGGTAAGGACACCGCTTTGCAGTGCAAGGGTTGCCAGTTCAATCCCTGGCCTGGAAAGATCCTATGTGCTGCGGAGTGGCTGGACCGATGTGTCCAATTACCGAGCCAGAGTTCTGGAGCGCATGCGCCCAGAGCCGGTGCTCTACAACAACAGAGGCCACTGTGACGGGAGGCCCACGCGGGCCAAAGAACAAATATGGTTGAAAATAGATAAATGAAAAACTAATGGAAGTGGCCCGCCCGCCCCCCTCCCTCCCCACCCCTTTCCCCTCAAAATAAATAAATAAATATAAAAAAAATTAATAAAGAAAGGAAAACCTTGAGGAAAAAGAAACATTTCTTCCAGGTAATCTGAATGCAAGATAAGAGTTTAAACATAGTGTTGTTGATACTCAGGAGCCTTTAGGTATTTTTCTCTCTCTTATTTCTTTTCTCTTCTTTCTTTTTAATTGTATATTAATTTCTATTCTTTATATGATCATATTTTCTGTTTATTTTGTTTTGTTATAAAATTTCTTTCATATACAGTTTCCTGTCAACTTTGTAAGAATGAATAGAATTTAAATCTATGGTATTTATAAGGCTTGTACTTACTGTAAACAACCTATACTTAAATAACTGTTTAAGTAAACTTAATTTCTTTTCAGACCCTAGCTCCAAACCAACAATATAAGATACCAATCTATTGTAGGCCATTAGACTTCCTTTATAGGAACCCAGAGAGAAATAGGGAGCTGGTGTCACAATTGTTAGTCATTTCTGTCATTTGATGATAGACATGATTCACATTTTAAGCTTCTAATTTTGGTTACTGGGATTTCTGAATTCTATATTTTGTAAGCAAAATTCTAGCTAAGCATTATTTGTTAACTACAACTAGAAAAAGTGGGTCTGTATCTGCACGTTTTCTTATTTGGTTATACAACAATCGAGCTTCCCAGGTGGCACTAGTGGTAAAGAACCCACCTGCCAATACAGGAGACATAAGAGACATGGATTTGATCCCTGGGTCAGGAAGATCCCCTGGAGAAGGGCATGGCAACCTACTCCAGTATTCTTGCCTAGAGAATTCTCATGGAGAAAGGAAACTTGGGAGCTATAATCCATAGGGTCACAAAGAATCAGACACCACTGAAGCAATTTACACACACAAAACAATCTTAAGATTTAGCAGTTGCCACTCAGATTTCTGTATGTTTTTCACATGCTGAACAATGCCATACCAATTTTGCCTTGATGATTTCATTATTGAAGTATATAGACAAGAATTATGGCTGCTTATGTCCAGAGTCTCTAGTGACAGGAAGTAACTCAGTTCAGAGAGGACCAGATGATGTGCATAGACTTCTAGATCCTCAGGTGGTGACTTAGACTTCCCTCTGAGTGCTTTATAAATCTTGTTATAGGGGGAGCCTTTCTCTTCTCTAAGGGCGGAGGTCTACTTAGTCATAGCATACCAACAGGTCAAGTATGGTAGTATTAAACCATGCCTCCTTGAAGTAAGTCAGATAGAGAAGGAGAAATACCATATGACATTCTTTTTATGTGGATTCTAAAAGGAAATGATACAAATGAACTTATTTAAAAAACAGAAAGAGACTCACAGACTTAGGAAATGAACTCATGGCTGCAGAGGGGAGGGGGTGGTTGCAGATTTGGGGAAAGTTATGTACACACTGTCATGTTTGAAATGCATAATCAACAAAAATCTATTGTATGGCACATGGAACTCTGCTCAATGCTATGTACTAGCCTGGAGTGAGGAGGCTTGGGGAGAATATATACAGGTATATGTATAGCTTAGCCTCTTCACTGTTCACCTGAAACTATCACAAATTGTTAATTGGCTATATCCCAATATAAAACATGTTTGGTGTTAACAAAATAAAAATTTTAAAATTTAAATAAATAAATAAAATTTGCCTACTTTGATTTTTTAGATACCTCTCCCATTAAAAGGCTCAGTTCTGTCAGGCTTTTTGCAACCCCATGTCATTGAAAGGTAGTGTACATATCTCCTCAGTCGCTGACTGTGTTTGTGACTGCTTTCTGACTGATAGTGTAGTATCAGTAAGTGGCTTCTGAGAGTAAAGTCAGAAAGGTCATGTGACTTGATGCTGATATGATGTTTACTATGATTGAAGCCAGTTACCACACAGAAGTCCAACTAGACCTTGAGAACTCCAAGTGAGAGAGGCCACACATCATGCAAAGGCTGACAGTCCAATTCATCCTAATGTACCTGGCAGGTAAATGAAGCCATCTTGGGGGTCCCCAAAGAAGTTCACCCAACATCTGGATAACTCTGACCTCAGTAGATGGCCACAGGGAACAAAAGACAGAATATTCAATGAATATCCTTCAAATTCCTGACTCATAAAACTCCCCCAAATTGTAAAAGATGTCTGACACTAATAAACTGTGATGTAATATGTTATGTTTCAACTCAGTTCAGAGAGGACCAGATGATGTGCATAGACTTCTAGATCCTCAGGTGGTGACTTAGACTTCCCTCTGAGTGCTTTATAAATCTTGTTATAGGGGGAGCCTTTCTCTTCTCTAAGGGCGGAGGTCTACTTAGTCATAGCATACCAACAGGTCAAGTATGGTAGTATTAAACCATGCCTCCTTGAAGTAAGTCAGATAGAGAAGGAGAAATACCATATGACATTCTTTTTATGTGGATTCTAAAAGGAAATGATACAAATGAACTTATTTAAAAAACAGAAAGAGACTCACAGACTTAGGAAATGAACTCATGGCTGCAGAGGGGAGGGGGTGGTTGCAGATTTGGGGAAAGTTATGTACACACTGTCATGTTTGAAATGCATAATCAACAAAAATCTATTGTATGGCACATGGAACTCTGCTCAATGCTATGTACTAGCCTGGAGTGAGGAGGCTTGGGGAGAATATATACAGGTATATGTATAGCTTAGCCTCTTCACTGTTCACCTGAAACTATCACAAATTGTTAATTGGCTATATCCCAATATAAAACATGTTTGGTGTTAACAAAATAAAAATTTTAAAATTTAAATAAATAAATAAAATTTGCCTACTTTGATTTTTTAGATACCTCTCCCATTAAAAGGCTCAGTTCTGTCAGGCTTTTTGCAACCCCATGTCATTGAAAGGTAGTGTACATATCTCCTCAGTCGCTGACTGTGTTTGTGACTGCTTTCTGACTGATAGTGTAGTATCAGTAAGTGGCTTCTGAGAGTAAAGTCAGAAAGGTCATGTGACTTGATGCTGATATGATGTTTACTATGATTGAAGCCAGTTACCACACAGAAGTCCAACTAGACCTTGAGAACTCCAAGTGAGAGAGGCCACACATCATGCAAAGGCTGACAGTCCAATTCATCCTAATGTACCTGGCAGGTAAATGAAGCCATCTTGGGGGTCCCCAAAGAAGTTCACCCAACATCTGGATAACTCTGACCTCAGTAGATGGCCACAGGGAACAAAAGACAGAATATTCAATGAATATCCTTCAAATTCCTGACTCATAAAACTCCCCCAAATTGTAAAAGATGTCTGACACTAATAAACTGTGATGTAATATGTTATGTTTCAATAGTAACCAGAACATAAATGGACTGATATTTGTATGGCTGCAAAGGAGAGAACTAAGAAAAATTGATGGAAGCTATCAGTAGCCATACAGTAATTCAATGTGAGAAAAACATTTTCTAGTGTATTCCATAATGGAATGGATTGCCGTGAAAGGTAGAGTGGTTCCTGACATTGAAAGAAATTAGCAGGGGCCAAATAACCATAGGCTTAACCTAAGAATGGAATTATCAGATAGAGAGTAAACAAGAAGGTCTTCCAACTCTGAGAGTAGTTGTTAAATGCAAGGAAATATTAAAATAATATATCCTTTCACTTAGTCCTCATTTATCAAAGTAACTTACATATAAGTTTATTTAATTTAAATCTTAGGACAACTCTGTAAGATAAATTGAATCATCTATTATCCCTAGCTTATAACAGCTACAAATAATATGTTTATTAAGTCCTTACTAAGTGTCATGTTAAGCCAAATGCTTGAGAAATATAATCTAATTAAACCTCAAAATAACACTTTAGTGTACATTCTATTATTATCCTGATTTTGCCCAAAAGACAATTGACAAAGAAGATAAGTAATTCCCAAAGGGTAAGCAGTAAGATAGAAAACACACTATACTAGTCTGGCTCTTTAAGACTGTGGCCTTCAATACTATTATGACACATTTTAGATTGGGTGCATAACAATTCACAGCACATTAGTGATAATAATAGTTAACAAATTTGACTTCTTTACAGACTCTTAGGGGATAGCTTTGTTTGCTTTTGCAGTGTGTGTGTGTATATTTGCATTATGTATTTGTGCTTGTTTAAACAAAGAAAAACATAGATTAATGAGAATTTAGATAGATTAAAATTTGTCATAATCATAACTTCTTGATGCTTATGTAGCCAGCCAACTAAATCCAAGGGGAAAATCAAAGGCTGACAGTCCAATTCATCCTAATGTACCTGGCAGGTAAATGAAGCCATCTTGGGGGTCCCCAAAGAAGTTCACCCAACATCTGGATAACTCTGACCTCAGTAGATGGCCACAGGGAACAAAAGACAGAATATTCAATGAATATCCTTCAAATTCCTGACTCATAAAACTCCCCCAAATTGTAAAAGATGTCTGACACTAATAAACTGTGATGTAATATGTTATGTTTCAATAGTAACCAGAACATAAATGGACTGATATTTGTATGGCTGCAAAGGAGAGAACTAAGAAAAATTGATGGAAGCTATCAGTAGCCATACAGTAATTCAATGTGAGAAAAACATTTTCTAGTGTATTCCATAATGGAATGGATTGCCGTGAAAGGTAGAGTGGTTCCTGACATTGAAAGAAATTAGCAGGGGCCAAATAACCATAGGCTTAACCTAAGAATGGAATTATCAGATAGAGAGTAAACAAGAAGGTCTTCCAACTCTGAGAGTAGTTGTTAAATGCAAGGAAATATTAAAATAATATATCCTTTCACTTAGTCCTCATTTATCAAAGTAACTTACATATAAGTTTATTTAATTTAAATCTTAGGACAACTCTGTAAGATAAATTGAATCATCTATTATCCCTAGCTTATAACAGCTACAAATAATATGTTTATTAAGTCCTTACTAAGTGTCATGTTAAGCCAAATGCTTGAGAAATATAATCTAATTAAACCTCAAAATAACACTTTAGTGTACATTCTATTATTATCCTGATTTTGCCCAAAAGACAATTGACAAAGAAGATAAGTAATTCCCAAAGGGTAAGCAGTAAGATAGAAAACACACTATACTAGTCTGGCTCTTTAAGACTGTGGCCTTCAATACTATTATGACACATTTTAGATTGGGTGCATAACAATTCACAGCACATTAGTGATAATAATAGTTAACAAATTTGACTTCTTTACAGACTCTTAGGGGATAGCTTTGTTTGCTTTTGCAGTGTGTGTGTGTATATTTGCATTATGTATTTGTGCTTGTTTAAACAAAGAAAAACATAGATTAATGAGAATTTAGATAGATTAAAATTTGTCATAATCATAACTTCTTGATGCTTATGTAGCCAGCCAATTTAACACAAACACAATGAATTTTTTAAAAACCACATCCTATCAATATGGAATTAGAAGAGATTGAGAAAATCTCTTTCCCTCCCCATTTATGACCATACGTTAATATTTTCTTAAGTATTTATTACATGCAAGATACTTTGATGAAGGATTTAATTCTTTCATTCACTAAAATGAAGTAGGATATCATCATGCACACTTTCTCAATGAGAAACTGAGGTTCAGAGGTTCCATGAACAGCTGAAAAGCAAAGAGCTTTAAAAGTGGCAGCAGAAAGACCTGAATCCAAGTCTTTCCAGAGGAAGAGACTGTGCTTTTAACTATCCACTCGTATCAGTATTAATCCAAATAAAGTCAAATCTCCTACCAAGCCTTCTAGAAAGAATCCATATTTTTTCTCAATTGCCCATTCCAAAGTAAACAAATCCTTAGATTAATACTTTAGTTAATCTCATATTACAATAGAAATATTCTTCTCCTCTCTGATTTTAGTGGAGACTTAGCAATGCTAGCTTTCTTGTGTGTAAAACAATTTTCCGTCCTTCACATTAAAGATCCACACTAACTTGTTACTTTATTTAATAGGGCATCATATTTTGGTAGAAGTAGCATTCAAGTAAGACTAAGAGTAATTGATTATGATACAGGCAGTTCTAAATTAAAATCCTATTCTCCAATTTTCCTGATTTTGTGACTTTGTCCTAGGTATGCAGGCTTCCTGGTGGCTTAGCACTAAAGCTTCTGCCTGCAACTCAGGAGCTGCAAGGAGAAGGCTTTTTCCTGGGTCCATCCCAAAGAGTAAGCAGTAAGATAGAAAACACACTATACTAGTCTGGCTCTTTAAGACTGTGGCCTTCAATACTATTATGACACATTTTAGATTGGGTGCATAACAATTCACAGCACATTAGTGATAATAATAGTTAACAAATTTGACTTCTTTACAGACTCTTAGGGGATAGCTTTGTTTGCTTTTGCAGTGTGTGTGTGTATATTTGCATTATGTATTTGTGCTTGTTTAAACAAAGAAAAACATAGATTAATGAGAATTTAGATAGATTAAAATTTGTCATAATCATAACTTCTTGATGCTTATGTAGCCAGCCAATTTAACACAAACACAATGAATTTTTTAAAAACCACATCCTATCAATATGGAATTAGAAGAGATTGAGAAAATCTCTTTCCCTCCCCATTTATGACCATACGTTAATATTTTCTTAAGTATTTATTACATGCAAGATACTTTGATGAAGGATTTAATTCTTTCATTCACTAAAATGAAGTAGGATATCATCATGCACACTTTCTCAATGAGAAACTGAGGTTCAGAGGTTCCATGAACAGCTGAAAAGCAAAGAGCTTTAAAAGTGGCAGCAGAAAGACCTGAATCCAAGTCTTTCCAGAGGAAGAGACTGTGCTTTTAACTATCCACTCGTATCAGTATTAATCCAAATAAAGTCAAATCTCCTACCAAGCCTTCTAGAAAGAATCCATATTTTTTCTCAATTGCCCATTCCAAAGTAAACAAATCCTTAGATTAATACTTTAGTTAATCTCATATTACAATAGAAATATTCTTCTCCTCTCTGATTTTAGTGGAGACTTAGCAATGCTAGCTTTCTTGTGTGTAAAACAATTTTCCGTCCTTCACATTAAAGATCCACACTAACTTGTTACTTTATTTAATAGGGCATCATATTTTGGTAGAAGTAGCATTCAAGTAAGACTAAGAGTAATTGATTATGATACAGGCAGTTCTAAATTAAAATCCTATTCTCCAATTTTCCTGATTTTTGTGACTTTGTCCTAGGTATGCAGGCTTCCCTGGTGGCTTAGCACTAAAGCTTCTGCCTGCAACTCAGGAGCTGCAAGAGACGCAGATTCGATCCCTGGGTCAGGAAGATGTATTCCTGCCTGGAGAATTCCATGGACAGAGCAGCCTGGTAGGCTACAGTACACAGGGCTGCCAAGAGTCAGATGCGGCTGAAGCAACTTAGCATCAGCACCAGCACCACTAGATGTGAAGTCTCTCTGAAATCTAATTTCTCCTACCTAAAGAATGAGATATTACTGCCTGCCTCATACGGTTGGATGAAAACTAAATGAGATGATAGATGGGATTAGCATGGTACTAAAATGAAAACAGCAGTTAAAATGCACTTAATACACATCCAATCATATTATTCTCACAAAAAGCCTATGAAGCACATACCATTATTTCACTTTGCCAATGAGGAATGGAAGAACAGAGAGACTAAACAAGCTAGCCATTTGTATAGCCAGGATTTAGACATGCGTCATCTAGGAGCCCTTAATCACAATGCTACGACTAGATCTTAAGCAGATAGATCCATTAGAGTCGTTATTTTTTGTCAGTGACAACAGTAGGATGAAATAATATGGATTAAAATGCAGAAACATGGATAACTGACTCTTCCTCACCACCTCCAAATATAGCATTCTTTGTAAAGTGTTATCAAATAAATGGTATCCAATTTATAAAACTGGTATCTAAATGAAGGTCTTAAATGAAATATCAAAGCATAGTAAAGTAAAAATTCATTTTAATTGGTTGATTTACATTTGATACTCTGGTACAATGAGCAATTCAAAATATACTGATGCCAATAAGGAAAACCAACACTTACTGAGCACTTAGTACTAAACCTTTTAAACCTATCACATTACCCATCTTACTTAATCTTTACAATGTTAACAAATTCATTTTAAAAATTTCTGGCTTAAAGGGGTGTTAAAGATCCACACTAACTTTTTACTTTATTTAATAGGGCATCATATTTTGGTAGAAGTAGCATTCAAGTAAGACTAAGAGTAATTGATTATGATACAGGCAGTTCTAAATTAAAATCCTATTCTCCAATTTTCCTGATTTTGTGACTTTGTCCTAGGTATGCAGGCTTCCCTGGTGGCTTAGCACTAAAGCTTCTGCCTGCAACTCAGGAGCTGCAAGAGACGCAGATTCGATCCCTGGGTCAGGAAGATGTATTCCTGCCTGGAGAATTCCATGGACAGAGCAGCCTGGTAGGCTACAGTACACAGGGCTGCCAAGAGTCAGATGCGGCTGAAGCAACTTAGCATCAGCACCAGCACCACTAGATGTGAAGTCTCTCTGAAATCTAATTTCTCCTACCTAAAGAATGAGATATTACTGCCTGCCTCATACGGTTGGATGAAAACTAAATGAGATGATAGATGGGATTAGCATGGTACTAAAATGAAAACAGCAGTTAAAATGCACTTAATACACATCCAATCATATTATTCTCACAAAAAGCCTATGAAGCACATACCATTATTTCACTTTGCCAATGAGGAATGGAAGAACAGAGAGACTAAACAAGCTAGCCATTTGTATAGCCAGGATTTAGACATGCGTCATCTAGGAGCCCTTAATCACAATGCTACGACTAGATCTTAAGCAGATAGATCCATTAGAGTCGTTATTTTTTGTCAGTGACAACAGTAGGATGAAATAATATGGATTAAAATGCAGAAACATGGATAACTGACTCTTCCTCACCACCTCCAAATATAGCATTCTTTGTAAAGTGTTATCAAATAAATGGTATCCAATTTATAAAACTGGTATCTAAATGAAGGTCTTAAATGAAATATCAAAGCATAGTAAAGTAAAAATTCATTTTAATTGGTTGATTTACATTTGATACTCTGGTACAATGAGCAATTCAAAATATACTGATGCCAATAAGGAAAACCAACACTTACTGAGCACTTAGTACTAAACCTTTTAAACCTATCACATTACCCATCTTACTTAATCTTTACAATGACACATTAAACTAGAGACAGTGTAGTCACTTACATACTCTTGACCTACACAAAATCAAATACATTTTCTGGGCAAATAAAAAATTAAAGTGAGAAGGATGGTGACAGTATAAATCTAAAAATAATCTGCCCTTATTCTCTTCATTGGGCATGTGTTCCAGAGGGAACAATTTGGCAGACTAAAATGCATTCCTCCCTTGTTTAGTCTCAGTTCCTTTGTTCATCTTAAAGCAATAACATCTGACTGTGCTAAATCTAATCTTTAAAAGTATACAGTTTTCATATGATACCCTTTCTACAAAGAAAAAAGGAGCCAATTTACCTCTGGTCCAAGTGAAGAATCAATGGTCTATCCCAATATAGAGGGGAGAATTGTGAGGTTGGAATTACTAAGAAACAGTATATCTATGTATACTATGCTTGTATATATAAAGGATAATATACCAAGATCAATTGGAGTTTATCTCATTGTCAAGGATTGTAGCACAAGTCTGTGTGTCCCACGCACAATCTGGAGCAAAGAAAGGTTTATTGCAGGTCCATGCAAGGAGACAGGTGGCTCCTGTCTTAAAAAGCCCTGAGCTCCCTGAAGGGTTTCAACAAAGCATTTTTTTTTTTTTTTTATTCTTTATTTTAAAGGTTTTACAGAGTTTTGTTGTTCACAGACATGTATGTTCCCAGATCAGTCATATGCATATCCATGGTCCCCACCCGCCCAGATCCCCCCACCCTACCCCTCCAGACCTTCGCCCAAGCCATTGTAAGCACTCCTATTCCCTTAGCATTATGACACTAGCTATCTTTTCCACACATAACACTATAGGTTTCCTTGTTACTTCCTCCATGCTTCCCCCTCCCTATTTCTTCATTGCTGGTGGGAATGTAAATTAATACAGCCTCTATGGAAGAGAGTCTGGAGATTTCTTAAAAAACTAAAAATAGAAGCACCCTATGACCCAGCAATCCCACATTGTCTAAATTTTAAACCTAATCACATTACCCAAATGGAAAACCAACACTTACTGAGCACTTAGTACTAAACCTTTTAAACCTATCACATTACCCATCTTACTTAATCTTTACAATGACACATTAAACTAGAGACAGTGTAGTCACTTACATACTCTTGACCTACACAAAATCAAATACATTTTCTGGGCAAATAAAAAATTAAAGTGAGAAGGATGGTGACAGTATAAATCTAAAAATAATCTGCCCTTATTCTCTTCATTGGGCATGTGTTCCAGAGGGAACAATTTGGCAGACTAAAATGCATTCCTCCCTTGTTTAGTCTCAGTTCCTTTGTTCATCTTAAAGCAATAACATCTGACTGTGCTAAATCTAATCTTTAAAAGTATACAGTTTTCATATGATACCCTTTCTACAAAGAAAAAAGGAGCCAATTTACCTCTGGTCCAAGTGAAGAATCAATGGTCTATCCCAATATAGAGGGGAGAATTGTGAGGTTGGAATTACTAAGAAACAGTATATCTATGTATACTATGCTTGTATATATAAAGGATAATATACCAAGATCAATTGGAGTTTATCTCATTGTCAAGGATTGTAGCACAAGTCTGTGTGTCCCACGCACAATCTGGAGCAAAGAAAGGTTTATTGCAGGTCCATGCAAGGAGACAGGTGGCTCCTGTCTTAAAAAGCCCTGAGCTCCCTGAAGGGTTTCAACAAAGCATTTTTTTTTTTTATTCTTTATTTTAAAGGTTTTACAGAGTTTTGTTGTTCACAGACATGTATGTTCCCAGATCAGTCATATGCATATCCATGGTCCCCACCCGCCCAGATCCCCCCACCCTACCCCTCCAGACCTTCGCCCAAGCCATTGTAAGCACTCCTATTCCCTTAGCATTATGACACTAGCTATCTTTTCCACACATAACACTATAGGTTTCCTTGTTACTTCCTCCATGCTTCCCCCTCCCTATTTCTTCATTGCTGGTGGGAATGTAAATTAATACAGCCTCTATGGAAGAGAGTCTGGAGATTTCTTAAAAAACTAAAAATAGAAGCACCCTATGACCCAGCAATCCCACTATTAGGCTTATATCCTGATGAAATCAAAACTGAAAGAAGCACCTGTACCTCAACAAAGCATTTTTAAGTCAAGTGAGGGAAAGGGGTTGCAGGGTACTTTGCCAACTCATGCAGGATTCTCTGACTGGCTGATGATGAGGGAAAAGGGTGGGATCAAAGAGGTTAATTTCATGAGTCCTTAGGCTGTAAGAGGCCTGGGGCTGTGTGCTCAAGATCATCAAACAGTTAACACCTTCCATTTGGCGGGAGGTTTGCACATCTGTAGAACAATTTAGGAAATCTATATCAAAAAATGTTATCTATTCAACAGGTACTTCAGAGAGGAACTAAAGCAGAGGATATGGGGGAAGACCTGTCCAAGGAAGGCCCCATAGAGATCTGCTCAGTTACAGATGCCTTCACATAAGAAAGATCCATAAATATAATTTGATTTATTAACAGATTAAGGAGAAAAAGGATAGTTTTCAAAAGACTAATATGCAGCTTTAAATAAAGTACCATATACATTAAATTAAGAGCTTTTACCAAAACAGCACATATCCCATTTGTTGCTGTTCAATCACTAAGTCGTTCTTTTTTATAATATATATTAACTCTGTTAATTATTTCAATAGATTTATGGAATATGTCTAGAAAATACTTACCCATTAGACTCAAAAAATGTATATCATTCCAACAACATCCATAAGTTATTAAAATCTGATTTAAAAGAATGTAAATGGAGTCTTAAGTAGGTCTTTTCTACATGCATATTATTCCTTCTTATTTCTTACCTATGTATGGAAAATAGTTATCCCAGAAATCTATTGAAATAATTAACAGAGCTAATATATATTATAAAAAGAACCTTTTAAAATACCTGGCTCATGGTAGCATTATATGCCTATTTCTAAAGCAAACACATAAAATAAGACCTGCTCAAAAGTAATTAATGAATTCTTTCTGACAAAAAATAAAAAAAAAGAACTTCATTTGAAATTGCAGACTAAGACAAAAAAATGCCAAATTACAGCACTTTTCCTTAATATTGGACTATGTAAATACTAAATTGGAAAAAAGGAAAATATAGTTTAATATATTGGAAATCTAGAAAAGAATCATACAAGGAGCAATTAGCAGAGTTTTTGGCCGCTTAGAAAATTCCAAAGGAATCCAAAATGAATATGGTGCGGTTTTGTCAGTAAGTTATGTCTGATTCCTGCAACCCCATGGACTATAGCCCACCAGGCTCCTCTGTCCATGCTATTTCCCAGACAAGAATACTGGAGCAGGGCTTCCCTGGTGGTCCAGTGGGTAAGGACACCGCCTTGCAGGGCAAGGGGTGCCGGTTTGATCCCTGGCCTGGGAATATTCCACGTGCTGTGGAGCGGCTGGACTGATGTGTCCAATTACCGAGCTGGAGCACTGGAGCGCATGCGCCCAGAGCCGGCGCTCTGCGACAACAGAGGCCACCGCAATGGAAGGCCCACATGGGCCATGGGAGGCCCACATGGGCCAAAGAACAAAGATGGATGAAAATGGACAAATGAAAGACCAATAGAAGTGGCTCGCCTGCTCCCCTCCCTCCCACCCCACCCCCACCAAAATAAGTAAATAAATAAATCGTTAAAAAAAGAAAAAGAATACTAGAGCAGGTTGCCATTTCTTTCTTCAGGGAATCTCCCTGACCCAGGGATCGAACCCATGTCTCCTACTTGGCATGAAGATTCTTTACTGCTGAGCCACCTGGGAAGTTCAAAATGAATGTGAGAATTTATCAAAGTTTATGATCTAAAGTGTACAAGATCTTTATGAAGGAAAACATAAAACTTTATACAATAACACCAAAGAAGATTCAAAAAAAGATTAGTTTCTTGGATGTGTTGACTAAATATCATAAAATATCAATTCTCCATAAAATGATCTCTAGATTAAATGGAGTCCTAATAAAAATTCCAATGTATTGATATTTTTCATGGAAGTTAACAAAATGACCACTTGTATAAAAACATGGTATAAAAATTCAAAAGTATTTGGCCCAAATTTTTAAATTTTGACAGCATCATAGCTGGCCAAGTTATAGAACATGCATCATAAGACAAAAATGCCAAATTACAGCACTTTTCCTTAATATTGGACTATGTAAATACTAAATTGGAAAAAAGGAAAATATAGTTTAATATATTGGAAATCTAGAAAAGAATCATACAAGGAGCAATTAGCAGAGTTTTTGGCCGCTTAGAAAATTCCAAAGGAATCCAAAATGAATATGGTGCGGTTTTGTCAGTAAGTTATGTCTGATTCCTGCAACCCCATGGACTATAGCCCACCAGGCTCCTCTGTCCATGCTATTTCCCAGACAAGAATACTGGAGCAGGGCTTTCCTGGTTGTCCAGTGGGTAAGGACACCGCCTTGCAGTGCAAGGGGTGCCGGTTTGATCCCTGGCCTGGGAAGATCCCACGTGCTGTGGAGCGGCTGGACTGATGTGTCCAATTACTGAGCCGGAGCTCTGGAGCGCATGTGCCCAGAGCAGGTGCTCTGTGACAACAGAGGCCACCGCGATGGGAGGCCCACATGGGCCATGGGAGGCCCACATGGGCCAAAGAACAAAGATGGATGAAAATGGACAAATGAAAGACCAATAGAAGTGGCTCGCCTGCTCCCCTCCCTCCCCACCCCACCCCCACCAAAATAAGTAAATAAATAAATCGTTAAAAAAAGAAAAAGAATACTAGAGCAGGTTGCCATTTCTTTCTTCAGGGAATCTCCCTGACCCAGGGATCGAACCCATGTCTCCTACTTGGCATGAAGATTCTTTACTGCTGAGCCACCTGGGAAGTTCAAAATGAATGTGAGAATTTATCAAAGTTTATGATCTAAAGTGTACAAGATCTTTATGAAGGAAAACATAAAACTTTATACAATAACACCAAAGAAGATTCAAAAAAAGATTAGTTTCTTGGATGTGTTGACTAAATATCATAAAATATCAATTCTCCATAAAATGATCTCTAGATTAAATGGAGTCCTAATAAAAATTCCAATGTATTGATATTTTTCATGGAAGTTAACAAAATGACCACTTGTATAAAAACATGGTATAAAAATTCAAAAGTATTTGGCCCAAATTTTTAAATTTTGACAGCATCATAGCTGGCCAAGTTATAGAACGATAAGAGCACTCATAAACTGATAGGAATGTAAATAGCAAACCTTAATTTGTTATTTTTTGTAATGTGGAACATTTGCATACCTGTTACCCAGTAATTCCACCCCAGGGATGCTTGCTTACACATAGGCGAAAAAAAAAAAAAAAAAACAACTGATAACAACTGATAACATGTATAAGATATTTCATAAAAGCATGATTCCTCAAAAAAACAAAATCTGGCAAAAACCAAAAACTGTAAAAAGTCATTAGTAAGAAAATAAATAAGCTAGTTGTGAAATCAGTCCCTAATTATCTCTTACCTCACATGACATCTTTCAATAAAATCCAAGAATCTCCCTTTTGGGTAGACAATTACAGAGAAGTATTTTTTTTTTTTCTGGGCTGATGCTCAGAACAATAGCTCAGGCTGGATTTTAGCCTCTGCTCTTGTTGGCTATCTGACAACCTCAAATGTTTACAATGAAATTTTTCATTTGAATGAAATCAAACTATAGTCACATGTCACAAAATGAACAAATCCTAATAATATGCTATTTTTACAAACATACTTTAGAATACTATGAATTGCATTATTTTTTAAAGAAAATCCAAAAACATAGCAACAGTATTATCTTTAGGGGTATGTACTTAGTAAAACTACAAAGAAAAGCAAACGGTTTATTTAACAGAAAATATAGAAGTCATCCTCTATACAAGAACAGATGTGAGGGCTTCCCTGGTGGTCCAGTGGGTAAGGACACCGCCTTGTAGTTCAAGGGGTGCCGGTTGGATCCCTGGCCTGGGAAGATCCCGCGTGCCCACGGAGCGGCTGGACGGATGTGTCCAACTGCCGAGTCGGAGCTCTGGGGCGCATGCGCCCAGAGGCCCACACATGCCAAAGAACAAAGATAAATGAATGAAAGACCAATAGAAGTGGTCAACCTCCCTCCACCCCGTACCTTCCAAAAAAAGAACAGATGTGAGCTGAGGACCACTTCCTCACTAGCGGTAATGGCTTAATTTTTAAGTTTGGTTGTAGGTAAAGGGTATGTTTCAAGCTTTGCTTCTACAGTACCTATGTGTGTGCTGTGATAAATCACTTCATTGGTGTTGGATTCTTCTGTGACCCTATGTCCCGTAGCCCACCAATCTCCTTTGGTCATGGGATTCTCTAGGCAAGAACACAGTGGATTGCCATATCCTCCTCCAAGGGATTTTCGCAATCCAGGGATAGAACCCACACCTCCTATGTTTCCTGCATTGGCAGGTGGGTTCTTTATCACTAGTGCCACCTGGGAAGCCCATATCACCTATACTTTTTTTTAAAATCATGTCTTAATAGTGTATTCTGAGGCTTTCAGATGGAATGTCCTATGAACATCAATTAAGTCTATCTAGTCTAATGTGTCAATTGATTAAAAAAATTAGAAAAAAAGAAAAATCTTAAGAATAAAGCTCAATTTCATAAAACAGAAAAATCTGAAGAGCCAAAATCAATAAAGAAAACTTAATATGCAATCTCAAAAGTATTTCACAAATAAAAGAGAAATGGGAAAGAGAAACTAATACAGAAAAAAATACCTAATAAAAATTCCACAATCAGAAAAAAAAGACAAATTCAAAGCATCAAAACACAGAGATAGTTGAAAGGGCCAATGTAAAACACTGTGAAATGTAAAACATTGTGCAATGTTTAGTATATAATAAATATAGAGACGTTACTAAAGATTTACAGCAGAAGGAACTGGAGAATAGGTGAAGATTACATGAAATCAAGACAGAATGAGATTAGCATCGAAATTCCCATTAGCAAAGGTGAAGTCAAATCTGATTAAACATATCTGAGAAAAAAGCATTTAGATTTGGAAACTTCTATATAGTCTGACATTCAATCAAGTCGTGGGTAACGAAATTATTTGTCTACAGTACAATATATTGACGATTATGAAATCTACTTGTACAGTTCATATCTCCTTAGAGTTACAGACACATATTTTCATTGTGCATTTTGTATCCACACCTAGATATGCCCAAAGGCACCTCAGTACTCAGATGTCTATAATTCTATTAATGATTATTTCCTTACCCCAAAGGCACTCCTCTTTTTATGTTTTTGAGCCAATGTCCTCCCAATCTCCACATTCTTACCATTCTTGTATTTCTTCTTCCTCATTCCCCACTCAAATCAACTCTATAAACTCTATATTCTTGCTGTGTATGTGTTTCCATAACCTGTTACATTCTTTGTAGGCTTCCTTGGTGGCTTAGATGGTAAAGAATCTACCACAATGTGGGAGACCTGGATTCAATCCCTGGGTTGGGAAGATAATCTATAATGACATGCTTTCATCATTATAACAGTCTTTATTATTATTATTATTTTTTTTTTCTGTTTTTCACCACACAAGGCATGTGGGACCTTAGTCTCCTGACGAGGGAATGAATTCATGCCCCTTGAAGTGAAAACACGATGTTCTAACCACTGGACAACCAGGGAAGTCCCGTTATAACATTTACTGTCTTCTGACTAAGCCTTCATCATCTCTTACCTATACTATTACCACAGAAACCCACAAGTCCTTCCATTAATGCACTCAACCACTTTCATCAGCAACTGCCTTTCAAAAACCAAAATACCATCATGAAAACTTTCTGCTTAAAATTACTGCATCATGCAATAACATTCTTTCATTTATTAAACTAATTTCTTATCCAGGAATCAGGAATCTAGTAAAATAATGCAGATAGATAATATTTTGTGATTGGTATAAATGAGGTTGTTTAAGGGACAAACTGTAATGTCTAAGCAGTGATCTGAGGAAAGGAGCAGAAGCAGGCACCTAAAACTTCAGCAGAAATAAGCTGATGCCTGAAAACTTCACACGGCTATCTTCAAGAAATAGAATCTAATACATTCTACACATTTTTTTAAAAAATTAAAATCACACAAATATAGTTCCCATATTCTTGGATGGTTTAGCAAGTGATATTTGCAATCTATTCCTTGATATCACAGAGTTTCCAAGAGCAGGTTATGTTACTGTATAATGATAAAACAGTATAGTCAAGACTGTAACTTTTCTTGCTTCCTCTGGACTATAAACAGATTTGTTTGAAATACTATCAGTTCTTTTTCATGCAGCCCATTTCTGATTGCTGTTCCAGGAAGGTAGTTTAAATAGGCCATTGACTGAGGGATAATATTTATTTTCACAGCAATGGTCTTCCATAGGTGATAAAATGCTACTTCCCTTATAAAGGGAAAGAGCAGCTGCCTACAAAACAACAGAGATGTTCTAAGGTGTGAGCAAAAGAAAATGTATTGCAAAGCAGATCTAGGAAGCAAGGAGTTATTTTAGGACTATTGGATGACGTCAAATGTGGTCATTTGAAGGTCAGCAATTTTGTGATCTGTGTTATTAAAATTTTCAAGGAGTACCGCAGTATCTTAATCTGAAAAAAATTTTATGTAAATTATTTTGTTGATCCTTATAACTAAATTAAAACATAGTTTAAATCTTTATTTATTGTTCCTCATTATTGAAAGTTTCAGAATTGACAGAAGGATACAACTGAAAGAATATGAAAACAATGGCCATCAAAATGTTCCCTATTGACCAAAGGATAAAATTCACTTTTCTTTTGATGGCAAGCAAAGATATTCACCAACTGGCTGCTAACTACATTTCCAGGTTCATCTCCAGTCCTCTCAGCAGCCCTCTGGACACAGTATCATGCCAATACACACCAGAAGTCTACCAAGCCCAGAACATTATAAGGTCCCTTTGCATCAACTTGCTACTGCATTGATGTCTTATCATTACTCATTTAGGGATGGAAAACTTCATCCTTCAGAGTCAAGAAACACATAACTTTTTTTGTGAGGTCTTCTCAGTGACTTTCCAGGAAGCATAAAACCTGGTTACACAACTAACTTTGATGCAGTTATTACCGTACAATTCAGATATGATCACATATTAAGGCATCCCATTGCTCTTCAGATTAGCTTCATGATCCTAGTAATAATTTTTAAGTTTCATCCGCACCCCCAGCCTAAACCACTGTCCTCCTGAACATTCAGTGGAATTTCTTTAACTGCGCTATGCTAATTTCTTTTCAGATGATTTATTTATTTACTACTTGCAGTTGCGCTGAGTTCTCCTTGTTGCGCATGGGCTTTCTTTTGGTTGCAGCAAGCTGGGGCTACTCTTTGTGGTGGGTCGTGGGCTTCTCATTGGCTTCTCATTGTGGTAGCCTCTCTTATTGAGAAGCACAGGCTCTAGGTGTGTGGGCTTCAACAGTTGCAGCACACAGGCTCAGTAGTTGTGGTGCATAAGCTTAGTTGCTTTGCTGCATGAGGAATCTTCCCCAACCAGGATTTGAACCTTTTGTCCCCTGCATTGGCAGGAGGATTCATAACCACTGTAACACCAGGGAAGTCCTTTGTTGATTCTTAAGGCTCTCTTGACTTAATTTACTCATCCCCATAGGGCTCAGTGTAAAGATAAATGCCACAAGAACTTTCCCTTGATGTCTAAACTAGATGAGGTCAATTTGTTCCCAAATTTCCAGAGATCCTTTCAGTCTCTATCACAATATTCATCGTTTATAACTGCATGCTGGCTTTTTCCAGCAGGTTTCCCAGATTATCCATGAGAACAGAGATAATCTTTTTCCTATCTGCCATATGCCTAATAGTTGGTATGTTGTCTTGCCCATTGTAGGTGGTTTACAAATATTATTTGAATAAACAAATGAATATTAAAATCATTACTTCACTGAACTTCAGTTAGGCACTTGGCTTTCATGTGTCCATGGACCTATTTATTTAACTTTCCTGAGTATTTCAGTTATGTGAGTCAAATTTCCTCTTATTTATGTAGTTACTGTTTATTACATTAAGCTTAAGTATGGCTTAAGTCAGTTTGAATGCGCTTTGTGTCACACGCAATGGAATCTCTTACTAAGACATGGCATCACAGAAAACACATCATTTTACTTGGCTCTTAAAAGCTGAAGAGTAGTTTGCCAGGAGGGAAATAATATTACCAGTAATAATTCTAATAATATTATCTCTTATATTGTCACAGCACTTTTACTGTTCAGAATTATTTGCATATGTTAAGGAATAGTATGTGCAAAGCTTAGAGGAATTTCTTTAACTGCGCTATGCTAATTTCTTTTCAGATGATTTTTTTTACTACTTGCAGTTGCGCTGAGTTCTCCTTGTTGCGCATGGGCTTTCTTTTGGTTGCAGCAAGCTGGGGCTACTCTTTGTGGTGGGTCGTGGGCTTCTCATTGGCTTCTCATTGTGGTAGCCTCTCTTATTGAGAAGCACAGGCTCTAGGTGTGTGGGCTTCAACAGTTGCAGCACACAGGCTCAGTAGTTGTGGTGCATAAGCTTAGTTGCTTTGCTGCATGAGGAATCTTCCCCAACCAGGATTTGAACCTTTTGTCCCCTGCATTGGCAGGAGGATTCATAACCACTGTAACACCAGGGAAGTCCTTTGTTGATTCTTAAGGCTCTCTTGACTTAATTTACTCATCCCCATAGGGCTCAGTGTAAAGATAAATGCCACAAGAACTTTCCCTTGATGTCTAAACTAGATGAGGTCAATTTGTTCCCAAATTTCCAGAGATCCTTTCAGTCTCTATCACAATATTCATCGTTTATAACTGCATGCTGGCTTTTTCCAGCAGGTTTCCCAGATTATCCATGAGAACAGAGATAATCTTTTTCCTATCTGCCATATGCCTAATAGTTGGTATGTTGTCTTGCCCATTGTAGGTGGTTTACAAATATTATTTGAATAAACAAATGAATATTAAAATCATTACTTCACTGAACTTCAGTTAGGCACTTGGCTTTCATGTGTCCATGGACCTATTTATTTAACTTTCCTGAGTATTTCAGTTATGTGAGTCAAATTTCCTCTTATTTATGTAGTTACTGTTTATTACATTAAGCTTAAGTATGGCTTAAGTCAGTTTGAATGCGGCTTTGTGTCACACGCAATGGAATCTCTTACTAAGACATGGCATCACAGAAAACACATCATTTTACTTGGCTCTTAAAAGCTGAAGAGTAGTTTGCCAGGAGGGAAATAATATTACCAGTAATAATTCTAATAATATTATCTCTTATATTGTCACAGCACTTTTACTGTTCAGAATTATTTGCATATGTTAAGGAATAGTATGTGCAAAGCTTAGAGGTATAAGAGATAATGGTGGGTGCACTTGAGATGTGCACAGTGTCTTCGATTATACATTTACTGGGAAAAGAAGCCCCCCACCCCCCCTAAAAAAAAACAGACAAAAATGAAGTATAGCACCTCAGTTAGAGTGCAAATAAAAATTCTGAGTCCTCATTTCTATTCAATAAAAACATACAAATCTAGTCCATCAAGTCAATCAGAATTTCTCAAAAGTGGAGATCTTAAAAATTAAAACATCCAGACTTCATTTCAAACAAAAAGTTCCAAATGGTATGTTATAGTAGGATTCCAGAGAAGCTAAGAGACTTGTTCTAGGGAAAGTAGACAACTAAGTGTTATCTATAATAAAATGGAATTTTCAGTTGCAAATCTGGAATTCTTTCTACACTACAAGTACCAACTAGTGTTATTAGTATACACAGACACAAGAGCATAAGGTTAAGCGAAGACATATAGAACTCAGTGCTCAGTAAAAGTCGTCTTCTCCGTTCTATGATTTAATAACTGTGTGACTCCCAGCAAGTGACTTGCCTGTTTTCTCCTCTATAACATGGGAAATGTATCTCTCTTTTTTTTTTACAGCGTTATTTTGAAAATTAAGTGAGAAAAAATTAGCACAATGCCCAAAATGTACAAATTTGACCATTATCTAGTAAAAATAACATAAATATTTTACAATAATAAACATTCTCTCATTTCCCCATTCATATTGAAGTGATGAGGATATAATATCTTTTCAGCAATATCTTGATATAAGTCCATTTTGCACTTTTTAGAATTGACCAACTGGCATCATTCAAAAAGTATTCAGTTATGTGAGTCAAATTCCTCTTATTTATGTAGTTACTGTTTATTACATTAAGCTTAAGTATGGCTTAAGTCAGTTTGAATGCGCTTTGTGTCACACGCAATGGAATCTCTTACTAAGACATGGCATCACAGAAAACACATCATTTTACTTGGCTCTTAAAAGCTGAAGAGTAGTTTGCCAGGAGGGAAATAATATTACCAGTAATAATTCTAATAATATTATCTCTTATATTGTCACAGCACTTTTACTGTTCAGAATTATTTGCATATGTTAAGGAATAGTATGTGCAAAGCTTAGAGGTATAAGAGATAATGGTGGGTGCACTTGAGATGTGCACAGTGTCTTCGATTATACATTTACTGGGAAAAGAAGCCCCCCACCACCCCCCCTAAAAAAAAACAGACAAAAATGAAGTATAGCACCTCAGTTAGAGTGCAAATAAAAATTCTGAGTCCTCATTTCTATTCAATAAAAACATACAAATCTAGTCCATCAAGTCAATCAGAATTTCTCAAAAGTGGAGATCTTAAAAATTAAAACATCCAGACTTCATTTCAAACAAAAAGTTCCAAATGGTATGTTATAGTAGGATTCCAGAGAAGCTAAGAGACTTGTTCTAGGGAAAGTAGACAACTAAGTGTTATCTATAATAAAATGGAATTTTCAGTTGCAAATCTGGAATTCTTTCTACACTACAAGTACCAACTAGTGTTATTAGTATACACAGACACAAGAGCATAAGGTTAAGCGAAGACATATAGAACTCAGTGCTCAGTAAAAGTCGTCTTCTCCGTTCTATGATTTAATAACTGTGTGACTCCCAGCAAGTGACTTGCCTGTTTTCTCCTCTATAACATGGGAAATGTATCTCTCTTTTTTTTTTACAGCGTTATTTTGAAAATTAAGTGAGAAAAAATTAGCACAATGCCCAAAATGTACAAATTTGACCATTATCTAGTAAAAATAACATAAATATTTTACAATAATAAACATTCTCTCATTTCCCCATTCATATTGAAGTGATGAGGATATAATATCTTTTCAGCAATATCTTGATATAAGTCCATTTTGCACTAGAATGTGATCATGTTTTCCTTGTTAGAACCTGCTTGAGGGCTGAGATAAGAGGGCCCAGATAAGTCCTAGGGACCAGAAAATGCATTAGATAATGTGGTTTTCCCTATGTAGAAAGGAATGCAAAGTTGTATCTCATTATATTAAATTCACTTGAGAGCTAGAGAAATATGTTCATGATAAATATGAATTGCCACTTGCTATATGTAAGAAATCAGATGCAAGTGTTATAAAAAATAGGGTTGTCTAGTAATTTTAATGAGGTCATCTCCATAAAATCTTTTGTTTCCTCTAGATGAAATGGCCACCAGTGATGTTCAAGCCTCTGGATCAGAGGCTTGTTTGAAATAATGCATCAGATATGCATGGATCAATTTCAAGAACCAGATGAGGAGAAAGCAAATCATTTAACACCATATTGGTGTGAGCCTGGCAGCATAGAACAAATATAAAGGCTGCAGACAGAGAAAATGCAATGTACACATTTTACACAGTGGGTTATTCATTTATGTCTAGGATAAGAATAAAAATTTTCCAGATAGCTTTCTCCAAGAATTAATTCCCAAACTAAATAATTATAAAATGAAATTATATACACCTATTTAAATTGATTAAATATATGAATTCCATATCTAAGTAATGAAAATAGGTTAAACAACATAAATATATTTTTAAATTACCAGGAAACAAGAGCATTTAAAACCATTTATTTACAGAGTTAATCTGAAACAGTTGTGAAGCAAGGCAGACACTTTTATTTAAGGGAAAGTTTTTAGTAGGTTACTGTTTCATAAGAAAAAAGAATTATGTATTAGTAATAGAATTTTTTCCACAAAGGAATTAATAAATTAAATTGTAAATTCTGTCCAAAAAATGTTTGCCTCTGGTGACTGTTGCTATCTAATTATAATGTAATTAAACCCATGGGTTTTGGACTAAGAGTGAATTTGGAGTTCTCAGTCTGTCTCATTTTCTCATTTGCATAATACCTTATAAAAATACCTTAAATACCTTAAAAAAAAATAGTTTATCATTCCTTCATTTAGCTAATGTTTATTGAATGTCAATTACATAATAGACATTGACTAGTAATGAACAGGATACACACAGGCTACTAAACTAAACTACCAAAGAACAGAGAAGATTTTGGTAGTGAAAATGTGTGACAAAGCACTTAGCATAGTACTTTGCACATAATAAACACCCCATAAATATTAATCATTATTAGTGGTGTTATTCCTTCTCAAATAATAGTACATGCCTCTGTAGATGTATAGAAAATAGAGGTAGGTGTCCATTCAGCTGCTTTCACATGTATAACCACACACATATGTGTTCACACACATGTGTTCACACACACAAATACACAAGCAAGCCAAAGATCCTGTAATCTCTACTACAATCCTTCATTTTAAAGGTATGAAAAAGGTATGAAATCCAATACAGTTTCTTTCTTAATACTGAGGCTTAGGATTCAAACTAATTTAATAAAGATTTTAAATGAAGTTGGAATAGTCAATGGTTCATAGGTCAGAAGTGGGTGGCAGGTGACAGAGGGGAAGGCCTCTAGCAGAAAAGAGACTCACTACAACTTTCCCATTCAGAGCGCTGTGAGACATCATTTCTTCTGTTATTTTAACCTATGGTGATGTACAAGTCACATTTTTCCACATTTCTACCTGTGAAAGCACTTAAATTTAGAGAATTTCTAAAAAGAACACTTGTTAAGCATCCCTCAAATCAACAAAACCAAAACTTAAGTCAATTTTTAAGAGTCTTAAGCATCAGCTTTAAGATTCTTAAAGTATCTGCTGCTTCTTGCTTTATCAAGAACTGTATAACTATTATAACATAGCTTAATATTCAAGATTCTCTGTTATAAAGAATGAAGTAATTTTGTCTTTATATTAAGGTGTATGTTGAATATCCTTAGTAATTTGGAATTACACAGAGTAAAGGAAAACATATATTTAAAAACCTGTACATTATTAAATCAAAGATACTCATAGTTTTTCTCTGCTTTTCACATTATGTTCATGAATGTATTAATGTCTGAGCAAGAGTTCTCTGAGCTATGATTTCACTGAAGAATGGGTTGTCTTCTCATACTCAACCTGATGTATTTGGTATAAAATGTATTACAGGGACACAAATTCTTTACCTAAATAATATAGCTAAACCTAATAACTTACTCAGAATCTTCAAAGTCTGACTAATACTACTAACATTAAAAAATACTAGAATAAATCTTCTTTTTTTCCTTTGCATCTAAGTACTCATTTATTTTTCATCCATCTTTTATTCTTCAGCCTGTGTGGGCCTCCCACTGCAGTGACCTCTCTCGTTGCAGAGCACTGGATCTGGGCATATGTGCTCCAGAGCACTGGCTCCTAATTGGACACAGCGTCCAGCCACTCCGCAGCATGGGATCTTCCTGGGCTAGAGATCGAACTGGTGCTCCTTGCACTGCAAATATATATTAACATAAGTATGAAACAGTGTGCTATGTCAACTAGAAGGAAATTATATAAAATATAGATGGAAAAATTGTGAAATTTATTTGCCACTTTTTTAATAAGGTCAAGGAAGAAATATTAAGTGGAAAGCAATGATATTTTCCCTCTTATAATACGCATGATACATTTATTTCTTTTAAAATCATTGAAGGCAAATGCTTAATAAATTAGATATTACTGAAGTTATATTTAGAAATGTGGTCATTCAGGCATGATATTGTAGATACTTTATTATTTTTTTAACATTTCTATTTAATTATCTTTTGAGGGGTGGGGTGGGGAGGGAAGGGGACGGGCGGGCCACTTCGATTGGTCTTTCATTTCTCTATTTTCATCCGTCTTTGTTCTTTGGCTCCTGTGGGCCTCCCATCGTGGTGGCCTCTGTCTTCGCAGAGTGCCGGCTCTGGGTGCATGCGCCCCAGAGCTCCGGCTCAGTAATTGGACACATCAGTCCAGCCACTCCGCAGCACGTGGGATTTTCCCAGGCCAGGGATGGAACCAGCGCTCCTTGCACTGCAAGGCGGTGTCCTTACCCACTGGACCACCAGGGGAAGCCCTGTAGATACTTTAAAAGGAAACAAAAGCCAAATATAAATTTGGGTGTGCTTAGTATAAAACTACCCCATGAAGTGGTGACAATAATAGATATCATTCACTATGACTAATAAAAGTCTGTACGTTAATCAAACAGCTGAGATAAATGGTGGGCATAGTATGTGGCCCTCTGGTGACTAGATCCTATAGGTGATTCAGTACTAGAGTATTTATTTTTCAATATATACTGAGAACTAGCTAAATGACAGATACAGTGCTAAGCTGAGTATAAGCAGGAAATATAATAACAAAGTCCTTATGCACTATGAGTCTGGTAAGACTGATGAGTAAACAGGAAATTGATATTTAATGAGCTATGTACCGTAGCACAGGAAATTCAGGATTACATTGGGGAAGATGAGTAAGTTAAACCTAGGAATCAGGAAAAGCTTGGTGTATATTTAAAAAGTTCACATAGAAAATGTGAGAACACAGGTTTATTTGGGGGGAGAGGTTAGAAGTTAGTGGTTTAAAGAGAAAATATCAGCAAGCTAAAGTGAGGTAAGCTTATCAGAATACTAACCAACCCAGAAAGTTTGAATTTGATGTAGGTTAGTCATGTATGGAGTGACAGGATTAAAGTTTCTCTTAATATTAGTGACACAGTGATGCTCCAATGATAGAAAAACAATGGAACAGACTGGAAAATCATGTGATAGTATCTAGGCTGGGGTGTTGAAATCCTGGGCATTTGTGAACAATGAGAATGGAAGAAAGCCCAGAAACGTTTCAAAAGAAAAATCAAAAGTCAAAGTGACATACTGAATGCTGTGAATTCCAGAGAGAGAAGAATGAAGGGTAATGCTCTGATGTCAGTTCAGGGACCTAGAAGCGTGAGAGAGCTACTGCATACAATTATCTAGAAAGTAAGAACAGGAAGGAGAGCAAAATTCTGAATCCATTTAGTAGGCGCTTAATTTACATGATATTCACAATTCAATCCAATCCATGCTGTTCTGTTCAGTTCAGTTGCTCTGTTGTGTCCGACTCTGCAACTCCATGAACTGCAGCATGCCAGGCTTCCCTCTCCCTCGCCATCTCATCCCTCCAATTGGTATGACCACCATACTATTGGTAGTTGAGAACAAACTCAGGAAGAATGCACCTAGGAGAGGAGGGCTAAAGATGTCATTTGGGAATTATCTATGTAGAAACCAGAAATGAAGCTGTGAATATGCCACAAGAACAGCAAAGGCTCAAGCAGAAGAAAGATTCAAGAAGAATATATTCAAACATCAAATATCTAAGTGCACTGAAGGAGCACTAAGAGCCAAGGTAGAGTTATTGCCTTCAGGGACATAAAGGTCACTTGCAACTTTTGGGTAGTACTTTCATTCACAGGGTTGGAAGAAAGGGGAATCCTATCTCTCATAGTTAAAACAAGTCAGATCGGAAGTGGAAGCAATTTTATCAAGATTTTGATGATAGTGGCAAAAATTAAAAAATAGCTAGATGGGCTTCCCTGGTGGTTTAGTGGGTAAGGACACTGCCTTGCAGTGCAAGGGGCACCGGTTCGATCCCTGGCCTGGGAAGATCCCACGTGCCGCGGAGCGGCTGGACTGATGTGTCCAATTACCGAGCTGGAGCTCTGGCGTGCATGCACCCAGAGCCGGTGCTCTGCAACGACAGTGGCCACTGACGGGAGGCCCACAGGAGCCAAAGAACCAAGACGGATGAAAATAGAGAAATGACAGACCAATGGAAGTGGCCCGCCCATCCCCCTCCCTCCCCGCCCCCTAGAAAGATAAATGAATAAAATAAATATTAAAAAAAAGTAGCTAGAAGATGTAATAAGGTCAAAGGAAAATTATAGTATCTAGCAACCTTTTACTGAAATGAAACCGCTTTCAAAAGAAAAATCAA